>CP139509.1:280377023-280972859 GCA_021014915.2 Artemisia tridentata subsp. tridentata
AGAAATCAGCCGAGTTGTACAGAGTAGTAATAATCTTGAGTCGGTGGGGGAAAAGGATGAAGAATTGGCTGCTGCTATTTCTCGGATTTATGACTTTGTTTTAACTCTAGGGAAAGAGGCAAAGTCTGCGGTGGGAACTTCTATCGAAGAAAATGGTTTGATTGAGAAGCTTGAGGAGTTTAATGTGGCCTTTAAAGAGATTGAAAGCAGTAAAATTAATGTAAATGATTTTGTTCTCAGCGTTTCTGGTGTACTCTGTAAAGCTGGTGAATGTCGGTTCGGTTTTGTGGGATATGAAATGAATGATGCTGAAACGAGTAGTCCTGATTGTATAGACAAAGTTGCTTTGCTTGAGAATAAGGTAGAATCACGAGAGGGTTATTCAAATGGCTGTACCCAATTTTCAGATACCACTTCAGATGCGGATGTACCTCATGATGGTAACTCTGTCCCGACCTCTGACATAAATGTGTCATCGTGGAAATGCTCCTCAGAGGAGTTTGAACAGATGAAATTAGAAAAAGAAAAGATGGTTATAGATCTTGCTAAATGTACTGAAAATCTCGAGACTACCAAATCACAGTTATCTGAAACTGAACAACATTTGTCTGAAGTTAAATCTCAGTTGATAGCTGCTCAAAAGTTGAATGGTTTGTCTGAGACACAGCTCAAGTGTATGGCAGAGTCGTATAACTCACTTGAGGTTCGTGCTGGTGACTTGCAGTCTCGCGTAAACTCTTTAGAGTCCAGGATAGCAATGTTGGATAATGAGCTTGAGGAAGAAAAGAAAAATCACAAGGATACCGAGTCTAAGTGCAAGGATCTTCAAGAGCAGTTGCAAAGGTAAACAACCTATATTTTAATAAAACTTCTTTATTTCATTGACTTGCTAAATTTATTTCTTGTTTAATCTTAGGACTATGAAAAAGGTAGAAACCTGTTTCGTTATCAAAATTGTTTTTAGTTTATTAAGCATTGTTATAACTTATAACTTACAAAACATATCGTGTATATTTAGGTATAGTAATTCGTTTATCTAAATTTATAACATCTAAAACCATAAACCATTTTGCGTTGGTTCTTATGCAGTGAATTATGCATCTGATTTACTTTTTTGGCTAATTAATCTCAGGATTGAAACCTCCCCTGTTGCGGAAGTCGATTCCAAAACTAACCAGGTGAGTCATTGTCTTTCTTCATGACATCTGTTATTATAGGAATCACCTAAAATAACAGTTTCTATTTAAAAATGTGTGTTATACCTCATTCAAACATAAATTTCCTTAGTGGTTTGCAAGTGCAACTCTTTTAGCAAACTAGATAGCGTACTCATGAGCCATCAGGAACTACTGACTCTAGGCTTTAGCTCCTTTCATCTTCTCATGATTCAACGGTTCAAGAATGACATACAACCATAGGGGATAAAAAATCCATGAACATGTCCCTTTTGGGATATCTAATTTTATTACAAAATTCCTTTATGTCAAACTTCTAGCCAAAATTATCATCATCATTTACTCCACTGTGAAAGATGCTATTTTACCATTCTCATTAAATATCAACATTCCCTCTCTTGGCATCTTTTGAACAGACTGCTTTTTACTGCTTTTTTCTTGTAAGACTGTTGAATTTGTATGGGTAATTTGGGTCCACAAGGTTTTCATTTATCGCATTTTTGAAGAGTGCTTTTAATGCATTCAGCTACTAGTCAACAATTCAATACAATGTCTGGTTAGTTACCATTGCAATTTTAATAACTTATACTAGCCAAGATAAGTTCAGTTCTGATAATAAAAAAAGGTGTGAATGTTTGACATATAACGAATGAAAGTTAGCTTTATTAAAGATTTGAGGACCTTTTTTTTTCAAAATTGTTGAATACATAAAAAAAATTCCCGTTTTTGTAAAGATTGAGTTCATAGTTGTTATAAATTGAACTTAGTACATCTTTTAATAAGCAAGAAATCAGTGGATACCCCACATTGGCAAATTTCATCCATATCATTATGTTACTGTTCTTGGCAATTTTCTTGATAAATATATGCTGGTTTATGATAACATCATTTTTCATTACGCTAGGTCTACCCTTTAGTTGAATTTAACGGATTAATATGCCTATGAAATCATAGAGTATATTTTGGGACGTAGGTAGCAGTATACTTCAGTCACTTTTAATTGCGTTTTGCAGAATTATACACATAATTACTCAGCTTTCTCTTCATTAGAAACTTAACTTTAGCATTTAGTGTAGATGTAATTTTCTAAAAAATTATACATCTAATAATCTTGATGAAAATGCGTCTAAACCTGCTATTTCGAAGATGTAGATACTAAAAACAAATATTATGCTCTTCATTTCAGGAGAGAGAATTGCAAGCAGCTGCAGAAAAGCTAGCAGAGTGTCAAGAAACAATATTTCTTCTCGGAAAGCAGTTAAAAGGCATGCGTCCTCAACCTGAGTTCATGGGGTCTCCTGTCACCGAGATGAGTCAAAAAGGTCAAACCTTTGTTGAACAAGAAGAACATGAAGATGACGATGAAGAAGAATTAACAACCAGTAGTGGCATGAACTTGCAGCTTGGAAACGAGTCTCCTATTCAATCAGACAACCACCACTTTAGTCCTTCTGATTCTGAAGCAAACAATCTATTGAGATCACCCATCAGTTCAAAAACCTCAAAACATCGACCCACCAAATCAGGATCATCGTCTTCATCATCATCTAACCCTACACCTGAAAAGAACACTCGTGGGTTTAGCCGATTCTTTTCTACAAAAGCAAAGTGAACCTTGACCCGTGAGTTTGTGTAGATACTATGAAAATGGAAATTCTGGCAGTGGAGTGGAGGTTTCAGTTTCAAAACATTTCGTTATTTGCGAGGTAAATTTTTGTATTACATGCCTGTAATCATGATCTTGATCTTAATCTCCCCCCATATAAGTGGTTAATTAGTGTATGAATTTTATTTCTTTATATTTTTTGGTTTGTTTCTGAACATGACATAAGCTTTTCATGAAATATGCTTTTACTTGAAGAAACAACTCAATGTTGTGTTAGTACAATGTTGTTGTCATTAACAAAAAAAGAGTGCAATATTCCATTTATATTCATTTTGTTAGTTTAATGTTTTTTCTTACTTAAGTTAGCATAGAAGAGTAATAATGATTAGTTTTGAAGCAATCAGTATAGTTCTTTTGTGACCATAACAATGCGATGGTCCGTCCAGGGGACCAAAAAGATTGGATGGCATCAATAGCATCAAAAAACAGCCTTGATGAGTTCATTCAAGTTAGGTTAGAGCTTCGACCTGCTTCCTAACATGAATACTCCATACACATATGACATAATAACATATCATAAACCAATCAAATACCAACTCTGAGACCTTACTACCATTTCCTCATATGATCATGACCTTGAAACCTATTTGACAATAATATTTCATTTCAGGGCATCAATGGCGATGAACTGAAGAAGTAAATGTATGAACAATTACCAAGTCTTGCTAAAATGTGTACTTAATTGACGGAAAGAGCGGTTCTCTTCGGCCTGTTTTGTGACTAATGTCCTTTATATTCTCCAAACAAGAACATCAATATAAAATAGTTACACTACCATATGTGAATTATGCAATTTGTATAACTAATGGCCTGTTTTATAAGTAATTTGTATCGTTGGTGCATCACAAAGTATTATTAGTTGATCTTGCAACATCTTTATCATAACTTCAAAGTTTGAACCCTATAAAGTGACAACAACAAAAATCATACCAAACCAGTTCTAACCCCTATAAACAACAAAAATCATACCAAACCAGTTCTACCCGGTACATAGGGATTGCTCAATTTTGCCACAAAACAGAATAGATCAATATGATTGGCTAATAGAATTTAAAATTAAAAATTAATTTGATCATAATTGTTCGATTTCTGTCAGATAAAATCAGATGTAGAAATATAATTAAATTAAATTACGCATATACTTAGAAACTCTGTTTTTTTCTTTTGAATTTAACTTAAAATAACTAATATTTAAATTTTTTTGAACGGTGAAATATTACTAAAAAATAGCAAGAATCTAGACAAAAAACAAGAGAAACAAAGGTTTACATATTAGAAATAGCGTCTAACGGGTCTTTCAACCATGACGCCCAGTTAACTCTAACCTTCCTACTTCGATGATTCATCCAAAGTAAATGTTTGAGTGACAGTGTTGTCAAAAATCATGCACTTCTTAGGCTTCACCACCACAAACACGCTATCATTCCTAAACTTCCAAACATGCCACCATAAAGAGAAGAATTTGGCTTCCAACACCAACTTATGCAAGGAAGTAAGACGCAAGCCCTTGAACAATGACTCCCAGAAAACAAGATCACTAAACTCAGGAATGTGAATACTCCACCATCGACCGATAAGACGGTGTAACTCATACACCAACGAACACCCAAAACAGAGATGGTTACGAGATTCCATCTTCAAATCACAAACTGGGCACAAAACACAAGGAATGTCCACGCGTCTACACAGAAAGGTTACTACGAGTCGGAAGTTTATATAAAAACATACACCAAATAAATACATTAACCTTAATAGGCAGAATAGTGGACCAGCGAGTAGGAGATGAAGACATAACAAGCAAATGCTTTTCTATTTCTTTCCTTGCTGAACTCACCGAGAAGCTCCCATTACCATTCAAAGTCCACCTCCATCGATCGTTAAGAGGAGATAAAACCACGGTATCTAGCACCTGAGCCATCTCGTTCCACTGGCTCTCTTCCAAACCCCCTCTCAGCCTTCTTCTAAAGGAGGAAAAACAATTTGAGAGTTGAAGTTTGTGAGCAATAGAAGTATCCTCTTGAAGCTCCAAATTAAACAATGAGTAAATTACATAAATGGTCCCTGTGGTTTGTCAAAAATTTCACCTATCGTCCTTCAAACTTAAAATTTGCATATATCGTCCCTATCACCTTCAAAGAATTACACTCGTTGTCCTTTTAGGGACGATATGTGAAATTTTTTTAAGTTCCAAAGAATAACACTCGTGGTCCTTTTAAAAGGACCACGAGTGTTATTCTTTGGAGGCAATAGGGACGATATATGCAACTTTTAAGTTGGAGGGACGATAGATGAAATTTTTGACAAACCACAGGGACCATTTATGTAATTTAATCATTGTTTAATTTGGAGCTTCAAGAGGATATTTCTATTGCTCACAAACTTCAACTCTCAAATTGTTTTTCCTCTTTTAGAAGAAGGCCGAGAGGGGGTTTGGAAGAGAGCCAGTGGAACGAGATGGCTCAGGTGCTAGATACCATGGTTTTATCTCCTCTTAACGATCGATGGAGGTGGACTTTGAATGGTGATGGGAGCTTCTCGGTTAGTTCAGCAAGGAAAGAAATAGAAAAGCATTTGCTTATTATGTCTTCATCTCCTACTCGCTGGTCCACTATTCTGCCTATTAAGGTTAATGTATTTATTTGGCGTATGTTTTTAGATAAACTTCCGACTCGTAGTAACCTTTCTGTGTAGACGCGTGGACATTCCTTGTGTTTTGTGCCCGGTTTGTGATTCGAAGGTGGAATCTCGTAACCATCTCTGTTTTGGGTGTTCGTTGGTGTATGAGTTACACCGTCTTATTGGTCGATGGTGGAGTATTCACATTCCTGAGTTCAGTGATCTTGTTTTTTGGGAGTAATTGTTCAAGGGCTTGCGTCTTACTTCCTTGCATAAGTTGGTGTTGGAAGCCAAATTCTTCTCTTTATGGTGGCATGTTTGGAAGTTTAGGAATGATAGTGTGTTTGCGGTGGTGAAGCCAAATTCTTCTCTTTATGGTGGCATGTTTGGAAGTTTAGAAATGCATAAGTTGGTGTTGGAAGCCAAATTTTCGACAAACCACAGGGACCATTTATGAAATCTAACTTTGAAGCAAGCATCACCATTCCATCTCTCATGCCAAAAGCTAGTAGAAGACCCATTCCCAATGACTTTGTTTCAAATTGCATGAGATCAACCCCTTTAGACTTAAGAGAATCAATAGATTTACGAATCATCACCCAAACCGAACCACCCAAACGTCTAGGAATAGGAGCATCAAGAGAACCATTAGGACCATAAATAGCTTTAATAATCGATTGCCAAAGACCAGATTGATGGTTTAAGAACCGCCAAATCCATTTGAACAACAATGCACGATTAAGGGCGAATAAACTACTAACCCCTAACCCTCCATATTGTTTTTCAGCCATCACTGTTTTCCAAGACACCCATGTAATCTTTCGCTCTTCCAACTCAGACCCTGAGAAAAAAAGAATTTCTCATCCTTTCAATATGCTTTAGAATCGCTTCTGGAGCCCTATATAACGACATAAAGTACGTCAGAATAGCACCCAGAACCGACTTGATAAAAGTCAGCCTCCCTCCTACAGATAATGTCTTTGCTTTCCCTTTGAAAGTTTTCCACTGATCTTATGAATAACCTCCTGCCATGAGTTTATACGCGACATGTTAGCACCAATCTTCACCAATAGATACTTTAAAGGAAAATTGTTAGCTACACATCCAAAACAATCAGCCATAGTTTGCATAGTTGAAAACGGAACTCCCAAGCCAAACAAGCTGCTTTTTTTTGACATTAATCCTCAACCCAGAAGCAAGGAAAAAAACGTGTAACATCATAACAAGAGAATTCATATTTTCTCTAGACCACTTTCCAAGAAACATAGCATCATCGGCATAAAATAGATGATAAACCGATATCAACTCGCCTTTTCCTATCATTAACGACCTAAACATGTCTCTATCAATTATTCTCTGGAAAGCAACATGCAAGCTCTCCATTACAAGGATAAAAAGAAAAGGGGATAAGGGATCACCTTGTCTTAATCCCCTATGAAATGAAAATTCATCCATCGGTGATCCGTTCACCAAAATCGAAGCTTTAGAAGATTGAAGACAACCCTGAATCCACCCTCGCCATTTATAGGCAAAACTAATATTCAAATTGATCAATGTAATCTACAATTAAGTATAAAACTATTACATATGAGTTATTTTTGACTGTGTTGTACAAATCGGTCTAGGCGCGGATTAACCGTCTGGATTTAGACTAATCGGCTTTATTTAACCAAGAAAATGAATTAAGTCTAATGCTATCAAACAAGTCACATTTTATCAATTTTTGAGAATTAAATTTAATCGAATTTCGAAATTTCGAAATAGTCCACCAAGTAGCTGCCATGATCACCTCGATACGAGTCTTCTTATCCTTTGATAACTGCATATTATCTATCCATGTTGTCCAATCCGACGATGAAATAAGGTTCGGGAAATGCAAGTCACCCCAAACCTGTTAACCACCTAATACTTGACACCACTTCACACGTATAAAATAAATAATCATTTGATTCCATACCGTTTGAGCATCGAGGGCACATTATAGATTGAATATCCAATCCTCGTTTCGAAAGATTTAATCGGAGAGGGAGATGATCCAACCAGAGTCTCCATAGGGAAAATGTTCACCTTTCTAGGAATACATTTGCACCAGATTGTGGGAGAATCAAACGTCGGGAGAATGATATCGTCAATGGCGGGTGTCTCATGTCTTTAATCGTGAACGTGCCATCACATCCAATGCTCCAACGCAACTCATCTTGGCCTTCAAAACTCGCTACCTGCTCCAACTCAGTCGTCTAACATGCTAGGTAATCAAGATTCCGGCCTGAGATAATTGGTCTTATCCATTTCAAGTTCCATTCACCATTTAGAAACCGATCAATAACCATACAATTAGGTTCAAGATCCAATCTAAATAATCTATTATAACAATGAGAAAATGGTGTATCACCACTCCAGTTTTCCTTCCAAAACGGTGCCTTCATACCACAACCCAGTTTATAACACAAGGTATGTTTTGGAACAATGCCGCTTGAGTATATTTGGTTAATGGAGCCAACGATTTTTGACCAAACACCAATACTTTTACATCTGTTTTGATTGAAACCTGCTTCCTCCCCATGCATACCTTTGATAACTTGAGCCCATAACGAATTCGAGTTAGTAGCTAGCCTCCACGGCCATTTCTGGAGAAGAGCAAGGTTGAAAGCCTTCAAGCTTCCAATGCTTAGCCCCATCCCCCCTTTTCGATAGAAGCTAACACAGTTTCACACTTGAGCTAAATCATCATTTTCGAATCTGGTTTCCCACCCTAAAGAAATTTGGCTCGTAACCTTTCAATATATGATAGAATACTCTCTGGAACTTTAAAAAATGACATGTAATAAATCCTGACGCTACCCAAAACTGCCTTAACAAGATATGATCAACCTCCTATTGTTACACCCCGTGCCCGCTTAGACCAAAAACTTAAACTTTTACGCGGAAATACTTGAACTTTTTGGGACATCTGGTTACTCTTTTGACCATTGACAAAAATCCATAAACTTTCAGACCTTGAGGCTATTTTTAAATGAAAGTACATTCAATTATCTTCGAAACGATAGGTGGTACGACCCGTGACGACTTACGGATTAAAAGATACGATTTTTCAAAATTTACCGAAAAACTGCCAGCGACCTCCATCCGATCGGATCGCCAGCCATCCGATCGGATGGATGGTTCTGTCCAGTTTTTGGACTTTCAAAATCCCCGGCCGATACTCCAACCTCCCGGACTCGAAACCTAACCAAACTTTCCAGATTTCATTACTATATATATGGGCTCATTTCCATCCAAAAACATTTACCATTTGACTCTCGAAAGACGTACTTCCACAATCACGGGTTTTACACCAAAAACTCGTTTTGACCCATTCCATGACATATGCCACATACGACTTCCACAACACCTCAAACTTAACCAAAATCATTACTTTAACATATAAAACGTGTTCCAATACACACTTGACCCGTATACCACCCAAAATGGGTACTTTTACACATTAGCCAAACACTCCTTTAACTTTATGCATAAACACATAAACTACACTTTGACACACCATTTGACTACCAAATCGTTATGACTCCATTAACATACAATTTCACACTTGACTCCACATTACAAACCATTTATGGACTCACGGGGGTACCATCTTGAATGAGCTCGGTATTCTACCTAGCTCTATGCCTTACCAAATCTTTCTACCAATAGCATATCCACCCTTAATCCTTATCCAAGCCTTCATCTCAATACTTTCGCCTACAAAACATTAAACACTTAAACCGTAAGCACGAATGCTTAGTAAGTAAAACGGGTATAACTTAACATTATACCTCATTCAACACATTACATATTATACAACCATTAATCCAATAACATTAAGCATAAACACATACCTTAACCACCTAAGTCTTAACCTTTAGTTCTTCCTTAGGTCACTCTTAACTAACACATCCACTAACCCTATAACTTCTTACACAAGACTACCATTATACTAAACAACCAAAATCTTAACACATTAGCCACATAACACATAATGCATAGAAATCATTATAACTTTACATTATACCGGTTTACTTACCTTAATCCAAGCTACATCATAACAAGAACATCATCATCCTCACATTCTTCCATCATCATCATCATCATCATCATCATCATCTTTCATAATAACCAAAACCTAACAACATAACAATAATTAACATAACAAGGGTTAACCAAACCCATTAAACATACTTATCTTTCATTCCCCATCATCATATGATCATATCTTGATCATATGATGAAAACCCACTTAATCCATAATCTATAACTTTAATGACCTCAAGACATACATACTTACTTGAAGGGGAATCATAGCAAGGAAGGACCATAACCATGGACCTTCATCTTCTTCATCTACTCTCATTATCTAGCTTCTTTTTCTCCTTTCCTTCTCTCTAAGAAAACCGGCCTTTTCATAGGCTCAAGAATAATATGGAATTATCTAGACTTTGCTAGATATAATAGTTAGGTGGTGACTTTGGGCAATTGGCAAGAATGGCCCTTCTAGTCTCCTTCTTCTCACTTAAGCCACATCTAACTTTATAACATATTTAATACTTGGCAACTTAGGCCCCCCTTTAGTTACACATCATATTACATAATTATATTAGGCATGCTTTGACTATTACTTGACCATCGGGTTTGACTAAAACATAACATTCGTTGACTCACCGATCATATAAGGCCATAACCCATTTTCATCTAGGGTGGGGTCCCAACACCCGGGGAACGGGTCTAACAATTCTACCCCCCTTATTTAGATTTCGTCCCCGAAATCTCTCGTCTATTTCTAATCATAACTTAGTTTCACCTTACCTCCATTCTTAGCACTTCCTATTCTTCACCCCCTTTTTCGATTGCACGATCTACATGATCTTGCAATTCAAGTCCACTATTCGCACTTCATACTCTTAACTCATCTCATTTCTAGCTTATCTTCTCAATTCTTTCATCTCTTTTTAGTTATTATGTCATTCAAGACATAATCCTTGCCTCTAATATATGCCATTTAACGATTTTTACGTCTATCGCATTCCCTTTTAAATCGTTCCATTTAACTTTTCCATCAAGGACTATGTGTCACGTGAACATCACACACCCTTTTAACTTTTCATAAGTCAATTATTCATTAACTTTCTACTTTTACCACAACCTTTTTACTATCTCGTTACTATTTTACTGCATGTTACGTCCGCCTTTACTTTTCTTCTCAAAATTTTATAGAGCTTTTAGTCCATAATAGCATTTATTTGCATTCATTTACTTCACCTTACCTTAAATTCACATTGCAACAAGCATACCATTTAAACTTAAATCATTTCAACTTTCACTCTAACGCATAAGTCCTACATCTCACTTGACGTTTCCCACCTAGGGTCGTCATTAAACTCATTATCTATCCACCTATCTTAACTCCTTATGACTTCTAATCATCCTAGACTCCTTCTTCTACCCATCCACCCTACTCATGCCATGTCGGGAACACATAAGCCCACTCATTTGTACTTCCTCATTTACATGGAGAGGCGTCCCAAACGATGTAAATCAAGAAATACAAACTCATGGTTCGGTAATTTACGACTCCTTTATTCAAATGAAAAGGCGTCCCAATTCATTTAAATAAAGAAACCATAAACCATCCTACTTACATACTTCCGACATAACACTCGCACCTATTCATTACACATTTTAACTTCCAATCTTTCATTTTTGTTTTCATTTCTTTCATTATTTAAACTTTTTATTTTCTAGCTTGGATCCACTTTACTTTAACACTTTCCCCGAAGGGATTTTTTTACACATGCCAAGGATGTAGGCAATCTTTGCCGGTGAAGGCAATACGTTCTATCCCGAAGGATCTTTAGCACATCCCGTAGGATTCTTTAACATTCCTTGACTTGGTCATCTCGAAGGATACCAACTTTATTATTCATCCCGGAGGATCATTAACATTCATCCCAAAGGATCTTTAACATTCACACTTTATCGCTTTCACATTACAACATTGGATCCAAGCCATTAACATTTTAACACACACACATCATCTCATCCATTTTATTGAGTGAGCGCAAGCTCATAGAGCATATGAACCTGCTTATTATAAGTACACACTTTCTATGTGTTTATTGTCTTACATTCTACATTTGCTTTAATCATTTTCGCCCTTTTTACTTTACCCTTTAGTCCACCCGACTCTTTCCACTTTAAAACCTTGCATAGGTTAACTTACATTTGTTCATTAGTACCATTCGTTCTTCTTGCACGTTTTAGTTATCTACACATTTTCTATGTCGTTACACTTTTCACTCTAACTTACATTCTTTAACCCGCGTTAATCATTTTCACCTTTTTACATTAAGCATTAGCCTACTCAACTCTTTTACTTATAGACTTTACACATATCGTCAATTGCAACACTTGTATTCATTATTAATAATTACTGCTAATCGCCTTAGCCGTAATATAATGATTTTAAGACAATACCTTAATCTCATGTATACTCATCTCGTTCTCTCTTACATTCCTGACTCATCGCATTCTTATCCTTATACCTTAACTTATTCTTAACCCGTCTCTACACCACATTAACGTCAATCATTAGACTTATATATATAACGAGACCATATGTTGGTCACATTAATATCCTACGGTTCAAAATGATTACATGCCGTTATTCTTTAGCCTCATTCTTTACCCTTCATACCATTTAACACTACATCATTAGTATCTTAGTTTCATCTTATCTTTTCACGTTATAGTTTAACACATTTACAATGTTCCATACTTTAAAAATCAACATTTAGATTTACTTATTAGCCCATCTCTAATACCGAATCCCATTCCTATTCTCATTTCATTACCGTTACTCCAACATACTTTCATACAAAAACCGACACCAACCAAGGTGCACGGTTAACTAATCATTTAAATGCTTCAAGTCTTCCTTGGACTCACATCACATAAACATTAAAATGTTAAAACCTATTCATCATACTTACTAACTTAAGTTCACATATCATGTCACACATTCCTTCTTTTAACTTAAACGTTTTACCTTACGCGTTTCTTACACTTACGCCCAACATTCCTACGAGTGGTTTAAGTCTAGGCAATCCTAAAGGAAACCTAATTCACTTAAACCTGGCTCTGATACCAATTTGTTACACCCCGTGCCCGCTTAGACCAAAAACTTAAACTTTTACGCGGAAATACTTGAACTTTTTAGGACATCTGGTTACTCTTTTGACCATTGACAAAAATCCATAAACTTTCAGACCTTGAGGCTATTTTTAAATGAAAGTACATTCAATTATCTTCGAAACGATAGGTGGTACGACCCGTGACGACTTACGGATTAAAAGATACGATTTTTCAAAATTTACCGAAAAACTGCCAGCGACCTCCATCCGATCGGATCGCCAGCCATCCGATCGGATGGATGGTTCTGTCCAGTTTTTGGACTTTCAAAATCCCCGGCCGATACTCCAACCTCCCGGACTCGAAACCTAACCAAACTTTCCAGATTTCATTACTATATATATGGGCTCATTTCCATCCAAAAACATTTACCATTTGACTCTCGAAAGACGTACTTCCACAATCACGGGTTTTACACCAAAAACTCGTTTTGACCCATTTCATGACATATGCCACATACGACTTCCACAACACCTCAAACTTAACCAAAATCATTACTTTAACATATAAAACGTGTTCCAATACACACTTGACCCGTATACCACCCAAAATGGGTACTTTTACACATTAGCCAAACACTCCTTTAACTTTATGCATAAACACATAAACTACACTTTGACACACCATTTGACTACCAAATCGTTATGACTCCATTAACATACAATTTCACACTTGACTCCACATTACAAACCATTTATGGACTCACGGGGGTACCATCTTGAATGAGCTCGGTATTCTACCTAGCTCTATGCCTTACCAAATCTTTCTACCAATAGCATATCCACCCTTAATCCTTATCCAAGCCTTCATCTCAATACTTTCGCCTACAAAACATTAAACACTTAAACCGTAAGCACGAATGCTTAGTAAGTAAAACGGGTATAACTTAACATTATACCTCATTCAACACATTACATATTATACAACCATTAATCCAATAACATTAAGCATAAACACATACCTTAACCACCTAAGTCTTAACCTTTAGTTCTTCCTTAGGTCACTCTTAACTAACACATCCACTAACCCTATAACTTCTTACATAAGACTACCATTATACTAAACAACCAAAATCTTAACACATTAGCCACATAACACATAATGCATAGAAATCATTATAACTTTACATTATACCGGTTTACTTACCTTAATCCAAGCTACATCATAACAAGAACATCATCATCCTCACATTCTTCCATCATCATCATCATCATCATCATCATCATCATCTTTCATAATAACCAAAACCTAACAACATAACAATAATTAACATAACAAGGGTTAACCAAACCCATTAAACATACTTATCTTTCATTCCCCATCATCATATGATCATATCTTGATCATATGATGAAAACCCACTTAATCCATAATCTATAACTTTAATGACCTCAAGACATACATACTTACTTGAAGGGGAATCATAGCAAGGAAGGACCATAACCATGGACCTTCATCTTCTTCATCTACTCTCATTATCTAGCTTCTTTTTCTCCTTTCCTTCTATCTAAGAAAACCGGCCTTTTCATAGGCTCAAGAATAATATGGAATTATCTAGACTTTGCTAGATATAATAGTTAGGTGGTGACTTTGGGCAATTGGCAAGAATGGCCCTTCTAGTCTCTTTCTTCTCACTTAAGCCACATCTAACTTTATAACATATTTAATACTTGGCAACTTAGGCCCCCCTTTAGTTACACATCATATTACATAATTATATTAGGCATGCTTTGACTATTACTTGACCATCGGGTTTGACTAAAACATAACATTCGTTGACTCACCGATCATATAAGGCCATAACCCATTTTCATCTAGGGTGGGGTCCCAACACCCGGGGAACGGGTCTAACAAGAGATGATCAACCTCCTATTGAGAGTAATTTGACCTTCCATTTGGATAGCTGGTATTTGAATTTATCAGTGAATCCTTGCCAGTGAGTTAAACGACTCATATTGGATCCAATTGGAAGACCAAGATATGTTAAGGGAAGGGATCCCGGCATGCAACCAGTTAACCGCGCCATATCCTCAACCTCTTCACTAGAGACCCCAATACCATATACGTTTGATTTATTGAAATGATGCGTAGAACTGATACAAAGTAGAAAACATTTAGAACAAGAAGAATATTATCCATTTGAACCCGGTTCCACTCGGTCACTAACACAACGTCATCCGCATAGAAAAAATATGAGACCCTACTTGGATTACCAACCTGAACCCCGCGAATTAGATTATTATATAAGGCGTCTTTTAGCACGATGTGGAGACCCTCCATAATAAGGATGAAGAGGAAATGAGACAATGGATCTCCTTGGCGAAGACCTCTTTTTAAAGAGAATTATGATGTTGGACTACCGTTTATAAGAATAGACGTCCGCGCAGATTTTAAGCACTAATAAATCTAACTACGACACTTTTAGGTGAACCCACATTGCTCAAGAATATAATCAAAGTACTTCCAATTTACGAAGTCGTATGCCTTTTCAAAATCGACTTTAAAGACCATCAATTTCTTTTTTCATTGTTTAAACCAATCAATCATCTCACTTAACATCAAAGGACCAAAGGGCTTGTGTCCCAATGGTACCCAATGTTGTGTGAGAAGCTCCCAACCAAATGGTTGTAGGTTCAAGTCTTGCTTAGGAAGTATGAGATAGATTGTGGTGTATATTGTGTAAGATAAATAGCAGTCGTTCTAAAAACAAAAAAAATGACCATCAAGGATTTGTCAACCCAAAATAAACGCCAATTGTTGACTCACGAGATTACAGATCACAAAGGCTAGCCGATTTGCAAGAATTTTTGCAGTGATCTTTTAATATAAGCCAATTAAAGATATAAGTCGAAAATCTTTGACCAAAGACAGATTACATACCTTGGGGATAAGAGTTATAAAAGCAGAATTAGTACCTGGTGGCATTTTTGAAGATGAGAAAAATTATGAGAAAAAGAACTCCATATCAACTTTAAAAGTATCCCAATATCGTTTTCGAAAAAGAACGGTAAAACCATCCGAACCTGGGGCTTTGTCGTTACCACAATCCTAAACCGCCTTTCTAATTTCGTCACTCGAAACCAATTTTTCCAGATCAATCCTCTCTGCCATACTTAGAGATGCAAAAGACGAATGAAAAGTATAGTTTATCTGAGGAACATATGATTGGAACTTATCTTTGTAGAACTAAAGAAATGCCTCTTTCACATGAACCGGGTTCGATATCCATTCACCGTTTAACATGAATCCTTGAATAGATTGTTTACTTCTCTTTTGTTTGAGCAAACATGGAATAATTTAGTATTCTCATCGCCTTCCACGTCCCATTTAAGCCGACCCTTTTGAACAAGATCTAAAGATTCAAATTGATCAATATCATTAAGCTGATGAAGAATATGAATTCTCTCCTCTTTTTCTTCTCCCGATGCTCCTGTTGAATCCATTTTTAATTCAAGGTCTACCAACTTGCTGGCGAGTTCACGTTTACGAGACTACCAACCTTCTTATTTTCAACATGCCAACTTTTTAGATGATTTTTGATGAATTTTAGCTTATCATGCAACAACATAGTATGGCCTACTTCACCGTTTGAACAATCTTCATAGGCTTTTTTGATTACCTCATCAATATCTTTCCTTTGTAGCCAAGAGGAGAAGAATTTAAACGGAATTGGACCGTAATCTTTCTTTAATGAATGCAACAATATTGGGTTATGATCGGACCATAAGAGGTCCAAGACTAATGCCTTCAAATCGTTATTTTCATCTAACACGTCTTCCGATCTCAAAAAACGATCATGCTTACTCATTTTTGTGCCACCCTTATTCATCCATGTAAATGTCCGCCCCCCATTTTCATTTCCAGCAACCACGATTCATCAATAAACTCGTTAAGAGATTGAGCTTCCGTGCTAGAGAACACAGAACCAAATTGCTCCACTTCATTCCGAACTACATTTAAATCACCAAAATAACATACCTGCCACTATGGTTCTAGATAAACTGAAAAAGCTTGTTCCATAATGTATTTTTTGCCATCAAATATTGCGAACTGATGTGAGAATTGCGAACCCTCGCAAGAAGTTTTACAATACTTTAGGCAGTGTACCTAACCGTTGTAGTATATTATAGGTAAGTTTCGTGGGATTGATCATTCTCTAGGGGAATAGTCTCGCAATAGTTTTGGGAAGGTCGAAGTGTATGTCGAGATAGGTGTAGAGGTGAGGGATGATTCTTTTTGTATTTTTATATTTTATGAAAAGCAGGTAAAAATCTCGGGTTTTGAAAGAGTGGGCGGAATTAGTTACTACTTAACTAACCCAAAACTACTAATTAAACTAAAATTAAACTAATAACAAGAAAAAATTAAATTTGGTGGTGATGTGTTTTTTTAGGTCTATAAAAATCAACTAAGTTTTAAATTTATTTATTGCCGAACTAACCTATAGACTCTAAACACTCACGAACAGTGTACCCGATCAATGTAGATAGTTTTTAGGTAAGCAAGGGTCGTTCACTAGGAGCGAAGCTAAAGTGATCTAAAGGTATTCTAATTACTAAACTAACTAACCTAGAAAGCAAGTAAATATTTTTGGGGTTTTAGCCTGAGAGGCTATCACGATTTTGTGTGTTTAATTAAACTAAATACGAGAAAATAAATATTAAACTAATTAAAAGCAAATTAAAGATATATGAAGATAGATAGGAAGAACGGGTTAGCCACGTCTAATCCATTTTATAGTTATACATGCTTATGTCTACTTGTTTTAATTCATTCAATTGTTTTGTCGCCAATCCGATTATTAATCCTGTCACGATTAAATAACCTACCATCGTGGTGGGAAAGAGGACATGATCATAGTGACTCGTCTAGCATCAATACTAACTTATTGCTTTAAACCATCTAACCTAGTTCGGTATTACACGCTACTAGTCCTATTAGGTTGTAGACACGTTCCGTTTATGCCAAACAATGATTCCTAATAGAGATTCGGGTTAACACGCATATAACTCAACCTAAGCAACCACAATTACAGGTAGTTAAGTCACATCAATTAAAGTTATAAGGATCATAACCTAGTTACATAGACTTCTACTAGTTATAAGCAATAAACGAGTTTTTATCGACAAACACCCAATCCAATAACAAAGCAAACACATCGACAAAATCATAAAAACTAATAAAACTTCATAAACATGGCTAACACCTAAGGGTGTTAGCCCATAATCTCAGCAAAAGATAAAGTATACATAAAAATTAAACATAAGAAATCCATAGACAAATTTATTATGCTAACCGAATGATACACAAAGATAAGTATGGAGATGTTCTTCATCGATCTTCAATGGTGGATGGAGAAGGTGTTGGGGACGATTTGGGGCTGTTCCCCACTGATAATGGTCCTCCAAAGTCGTGCAAGGGCTTTGGTATTTATAGGATTAAGCAAGAGTAGCCTCCAAGTAATTTCCAAAAACATAGTCTGCTGTTCGACCCCGATACGGCGCATCTAAAATCCCTATGCGCCGCATCTCCTTCAGAATCAGATAGATTTTCTTTTTCTCTTCGCATGGCCGCTTGAATCAACTAAAACGGAGTCCGGATGAAGATTTTATGACCAAAACAGTGAAGCATCTTCTAAAGTTGTTACGTAAACATTATTTCTTCATTTGGCTTCGATTCTTCACTTGATTTATCGGTTAAGGCTCATATACGACGTATCTCAAGGATAGGATGCGCCGCATTCGATGTAATCCCGTCTTGGTCTTCAAATATCTAGGGCTTCTATACGGCGTATTCATAGAATCCAATACGCCGTATTCTTCAAATCGACCAAGTTTCATATACGGCGTATTCCCAAAGATGGATACGCCGTATGCATCAAAGTTAGGAAAGGTCTTGAACTCTTCTAAGTATATGGATACGGCGTATCTAATTAGCGTTGATACGCCGTATTGAGTGTCTGATCAGTAGGCATTCTTCAATATCTTCGTTTTTGCTCCAAAACACATCTTTTTCCATAACTTTCTCCAATTGCTCCGATATTACTGAGATTTACAAAAGTAAATGATTAAGTACCAAATCTCACACATAATAGTATAAAATGAGCAATATAAACGGGATAATGATGCTAATAATATGTACTTATTTGATGTCATCAGGTGGTAACTCTTATGATAGGAAAAGCAGTGTTTACTTAGACATCTTTACTCCCTAGTTATCTCCTACTGATTTGTCGAATTGTCACGTCCTTATTTTAATTGAAGCATTGTATTCCTTAATATTGGTCGTGGGGAGGTGCCGAAGTCCCCAACTCTATGAACATTAGTCTCCCCTAAATCCCTTAAAGTCTATTAAGTTATCTAGGATCTACAAGCCGTAATTCACGCAATAAGTACAACGAGGAAAACCAATAGTGCACTCTACGGTTGCGTTTTATAAGAAGTTCAAGCTAAACATATAAGAACTTAGCGAGTTTTCTTATCTTAATGCGAGGCAATCAATTAAACAAGAGATGACAAATCAATATTCAATAACTAGGTTTCATTAGATCTAAGCAAACACCTATTAACTTAAGCGATCATGTTAAAGCAAAGAAAAGATAAACAAATAATCAAACAATACATAGAAATATCGAATAATCAAAGGAATAACTTATCTTTATTGAAACATGGAGTTCAAAAGCTGTAAAAGCCTCACAAAAGCTGTAAAAATCGTCTAGGTTATGCCTCTCCAAAGTGTTACACGAATTATGAAAAACATGTAAAGTATATATAGATTTACAATTGTGACGGCGTCACTTGCAAAGTGTGACGCCATCAGCTCGCCTCCAATTAGGGTTTCGTCTTGTCCAAGTCGCCGTTGTGACAGCGTCGCTTAGCAAGTCTGACGCCGTCATATATTGTCTGACGCCGTCCCTTTGTAAATGTTCTGGGCCGTCACTCCTTAACTTTGAATGAAATCTTGGTCTTCAAATTCACCTGACGTCGTCAGGTTATAATGTCTTCAGATTCATCTGAGGCATTGCTTTTTAATTCTGAGCCAAGAATCCAACTTCAATTGCAAGTGACGACGTCACGTTATAATGTGTGATGCCGTCAGACTCCCTTATCTGACATAATTTTGCGACTTCGTCGTTTTCTTCACTTTTTTGTCCAAATAAGCCATAAATGTGCCGAATTCCAGATTTTTCGTCCCAAGTACCTAAAATGCAAAAAGAAACGATTTAGGGCAATATTTAATCATATAAATACGATTTTGGCCTTAAATGACCCCTTAAAAAGGTACCAAATAATTCCTCATCAAATATCCCTACACTTGAGATTTGTTTGTCCTCAAGCAAATATGCTTTTATCCTAATCAATTTACAAGTCAGGGGTCATTTAACATTAATATAAAAGTAATTACAACATACAATTGTTCTACATTAGTCGTAACAAGCACGGAAATTATATACTAGCACCTCACATAAAGTATTTGGATTCTCACATCTCTCAGGTGTATAAAGTTATATAGCATATGGAAACGGGAAAATAAAACACTCTCTACCTGACATAGCACATAGATTACCATAGGCTTGGGAACGGATCAAACCTCCACCACTTTGGCGTAAGCACCTAGGATTAAAAAAAAAAAAAAAAAAGGTCTTTTAAGGGTATGGAAAAACAGGGTTTTGTTGGATAAAGGGAATTTTTACTGATGGCAAGTCAATCATCTTAGTCAATTACATGTACAATGAGGCGTTGCTAAGCCAAGACTCAACTCGACTTGCTAACTACTAACTCTTTTTATATTTTTCTTGACACTTTCTTGACTTAAAAAAAAATAAAGAAACGGGATGGTAGTCCGTATGTTTTTTTTTCTCTTTTCTTTTTATTCTTTTTTTTATCATTTTTTTTGTTTTTTTTTGTTTTCATTTTTTTTTTGATTTTTTTTCTTTTTTTCTTTTTCTACTTTTTTTTCATACACTCTTGCCCTACCATCCAAAATAATACATCATTACAAAGGGATTTCTTGCAACCTCCCTACACTTGAACTTTTACCTAGATAAAAACTAACTAACGACCTGAATTAAGAAAATAAAAACACGTGTAGTACTTTAAACATTAATGCACATATGGGGGTAATAACATTGACATTCTTCCCCATTACTTCATAATAACTAGTACTTTACCCATGAGTCTCAATTGTCCCAAAACTGTATTTACAAGATATGACTCGACTTAGCAACCATGTAACCAATTAGACAATTAACAAATGGTTTAACATATAAGTTGTAACAATAATGCACTAAAAATGAGTACATACAAGGTAGGCTAAGGCGATTTGGGTGTACATTTGGGAGTGGATTGTAAACAATGCTCTTCATTAATATTTCGGAATCCACTGAAATATCACGAGAACCGCGAAAAGGATAGGCTCTAAGGGGTGTACTAGGGATATCGTGTACTAAAAATGAGTACATAGCAAATGTGTGGGAAAATTACTTGGCTAATGAAGCTAACGTACTTATAAACAGGTTTAAAACATGGGTTATCCTAATGTCTCTTATCATTTAGTAAATCCTAACTACATGAATGTAGTCTCACTAGCGATCTCGGGATGCATCACAAATGCAAGTTCTAGAATCTATATACTACCGGTACACTCATAAGCATTAAAGGTGAATGCTTTTTCCTATATATCTAATGGCGAACCTCACATTTTTGGGGTGGAAATTTTTGAGTGGAAGGGTTTTTGTGCTAGCTATATAATTCCTATCCATGAGACGCTTATTAAAACTAAAGTTTCACTCCTATATGTTGTAAATTTTTTTTAAATTTGGTGCTAAAATTACCCTAACAAGTATCTCTTTTAGTTTATTACACATTTACTAGCAACTAAAACAAATATTAAGCGAGTTATAGTTTCTAAGGTATCCCATTTTACCCTCCCTGCACTTAAATGGAACATTGTCCCCAATGTTCTTAAAAAGTATCAAAGTTATGACAAAGGGAAAAATAAAATAGATGAAAGAAACTAATACTCCCATGATTTGCTCGGCATGGGCGATGTGAAACATGGTTAAATCCTCCTCCAAGAAAATAAAAGACGTGCACGTATTGAAGTTTATTTTCTTGTCCAATGTAACCTATAAATCACTAAGAAAACAAACACGAAACCTCGCATAAAATCGAAGGTAAACACTATATATATTAAACTAGTTTTTAGAAAGCAAATTAAGATATAATGCTTGCAAAATAAATGTTTACAGATTTCTGGAAATTTAAAAATTCTAAAAATTTTCAAAAATTAAGTTCCAGCAGAAAAACAAAATCCTGGAAAACTGTGTTGCTACAGTGCCTGATGCCGTCGGGTCGTAAACCCTGACGCCGTCAGGAATGACCTGACAGTATTTTTGCGTTTTGTTTATGGAAAAATCTTAGTATTAAAACTTGAAAATTCTGCAAAATATTCATTGTGACTCGAAACAAGTATTTGACTCAAACAAACACACAAATATATGCTAATCATTCATTGTTAACTTTCATGTTCGAATTCGTTCTTGTAAGCAAATATAATCTTCCCTACACTTATCTTTTTGTAAAATACCTTTATATGCAATTAAGACGAGGTTAAAAACAAAATAAAACATTTTCACAAATTATTCGAAGCATGAAAGATTAGGCAATGATGGTAAGATATATATATGACACAAACAAAAATAAAAATCACACAAACAAACAAAAAGCTTGGGTTGCCTCTCAAGAAGCGCTTTTCTTTATTAACGAGTCTTGTAGCTAGACTCAAAGTCATGGCCTATCTTGTATCGTCAATGCTCACATAACCAAGCATGAGCCATCTAATTGTTGCCTCATATTTCTTATATTCATCATTCAACTCTAAACATCCATGATAATATCTCTTATTTTTTTCATGTGAATATTTAAGTCCACTCCTTTTATCATTCTTGCTCAAAATCGAAAGTGGAGCAAATCTATTACATGCCTCAATTGTAAAATCCTTAAACCTAGGGTGTGAACGTGGCATTTGATAAACAAAATCCTCGACTCCATCCGAGAATGTGATTAACCTATCAATAAGTTTCTCATCTAACTTAGTTAGCCTCTTAAAGGGTTTTCCAAATATGACTTGGGTCAACTTGTCATCAATAAATTCTCCTAAGTTTTTCATGACCATAAAATCCACCAAGTAAACAAAACTCCCAACAAAAACATGCAAAGGTTCAAACTTAGCCACAATATTATCTCCATGATATTCTAACTCATTTACCATGATTTTATTATAATTAGCATGAGAGATTATATTCATTAGTAAAGATGAGTTAAGGTAAGCATCAAAACTCTTATATCCAATTTTACAAGGAAATTGCATATTAAAAAGGCTATATTTCTCAATCCTTGTCCTAGGTCAACATATTTAAGAGGATATACTTCATCCTCTTTTCTAATCTCATCAATAACTTCTCCATCACCTAAATCCTCATCAGAATCCGAAAAATAAAAAGGGCCATTTTCATGGTCAGTTTCATGATCGGATTCATCAATTTCAAAGTCATTACTGTTGGGAATTCTACTAAGGAAGAATTCTGCTGATGGTTACTGTTGATGGTTACTGCGGAAGTGTTGGATTCTGCTGAAGAATGTTTCTGCGGAAGTAGAGATTCTGCGTAGTGTGTTTCTGCTGATGGATAGTTTTCGCGTATTTTGTTATTAGTTAGGATATGCATGAGTTTATTTAGGAAGTGATAATGCATATCTTGTTTAGTTTTTAGAATATACGTTTCTTGTGAAACGGTTTAGGGTTTCTAGTGAAACCTAGTTAGGGTTCCTTATCTATAAAAGGAACACGTTATTATGTAATATGTACGAGTTAAGAAAAAACAAGTTTTAGTTTAATAAACGATCCATAGAGGATCAAAGTGTTCTTAGTTATTTGTGTTCTTGCTTGTGTTTATTTCCGCTTTAAAATACAAGTGTTAGAGACTTTCTATTAGTGTGTTTGTGATTACATAAACATTACTAACGATCCAAGAGTGCTCAAAGATCTATCAAGGTCTAAGGTTCAACAAGTGGTATCAGAGCCTCAGGAGAGTCTCTGTGATACTAAGAACATCCTTTCCTTACACCCTCTCAACCAAAACAATGCCTGGATCAGAAGACGGCTCAGAAGTCAACAACAACCATAACACCACATCTTCATCTTTTCAACAACTCACTCTCACCAACAGCAATGCAAAGTTTCCATACCTCAAGAAGGAAGAATATGAATTGTGGGCTATGAAGATGCAGAACTGGATCATGAATGTAGATTGGAATCTTTGGGAAATTGTCAAAAAGGGAAATACTTTGAAGAAGCACATCAAAGATGCTGATGGTGTAGTTACCATTGTTGACCCTCAAACTGCTGAAGAGATTCTTACTGTACAGAGAGAGAATAAAGTGAGGTCCATTCTCCTTCAGGCTATTCCAGATGATCACATTGGTGATTTTCACTATATGGAGGATGCAAAGGACATCTGGATGGCAATCAAGGCTAGGTTTGGTGGGAATGAAGAGTCAAAAAGGATGAGAAAATCAATGTTGAAACAGCAGTTTCAAGAATTCCAAATCTCTGAGGAAGAAGGTATTCACAAGGGGTATGACAGGTTTCATAAGATTTTGAGTCAATTGAATCAACTGAAGGCAAGGCCAGACAATGAGGATGGCAATGCAAAGTTCCTGCGATCTTTACCTCCATCTTGGCTGCATGTGAGCATTGCACTCAAAGCTAAAGGTGGATTGGATATGCTTTCTTTTGATGATCTCTACAACAAGCTCAAAACTCTTGAGCCTGATGTTAGAAGTCCCATTCGTTCATCCACTCCCAGTTACTCAGCCTTTGTTAGAACCACATCCAATAAGATGAATCAAGCTTCAAGCCCAAGCTCCTCAGCATCATCTTCCTACAACAACACCAGACCAAATTCACAACCAAAGTCTAATGGTGTATTGGAAGATGTTATTCAATCTTTTGTTGCTGATTATGATCATCAGCAGGAACTTGCTTTTCAGGATTTTGATCAAGTGGATCCTCTGGATATGGAAGAGATGAACTTGAAGTGGCAGGTGGCCATGCTCTCAATGAACATCAAAAGGTTTGAAGACAAGTCAGGAAGAAAGTTTGGTTTCAAGGGAAGTGACTCTGCTAGATTTGATAGGAGGAAGGTCAAATGCTATACTTGTGGTCAGATGGGCCACTTCTCAAGAGAATGCAAGGATCGGAAGGCTGGTGATGAGGTTAGGTATACTACCTATCAGCAGAAACAAGTTGAAACTGGGAAAGCTGGAGCTTTGGTCACTCTGGATGATCATGTCAACTGGAAGGTGCATGAACCTGATAATGATGAAGCTTCTGGGCAGAATGGATTGCTGGCATGCTGTACTACAGAGGATCAACATGATCAAGTTGCCCTTATGGGCATCTCTCAGGTACATAATTGTGTTTTTGGTTGTAGTGAAAGATATAATGAACTTAAGGAGGCATATGATGAATTGAAACCTAAATACAATAAATGTTATGTAGAAGTTGAGTCTTTGAAACAGGCTTTAAAAACTCTAGAAAAACAAAAGGTTTGGTTTCAAAAGAATCAGCTTGCTTATGATGAAAAAATAAGGGTGTTGGAAAGTGATTTGAAATGTACTAGAATTGATTTAAAACGAACTGAGAAAGAAAAAGCTGATGTAGAATCTGAAAACCAAGTACTGAAAGAGAAATTAGAGAAGGAGATAGCTAATAATAATGTTTGGTTAATGTCAGGTGATAAGTTGTCTAACTGTCTCTATAATAGTCAACCTGTAAACTCTAGTATAGGTTTAGGCTTTAAAAAATATGTTGGTTTAGAGGCTAGGGATGATAAGGGTAAATCTACACCAGCAGGTTTAGTAAATTTTGTTAAAGAAGGAAACTTACATGCTGTACCTGGACCTATAAGAGGAGAACACATGCCCTCAAGCACCACCACCTCAGACTTTGATGGATCACACCATCTTTATGGCAAAAAGTCAAGTGACTTGCCAGACCCTGATTCTAATTCTACTGACTATGTCTCTTGTTCTTCTAGTGACATGTCCTCAGACCAAGGGTCTACTACCAGTTGTGATTCAAGTGAAAAGTCAGACCTTCCCAAGACCTCACCCAAGACCTCACCAAAGCCTACACCCAAGACTCCCTACAAGCCTGTTAGAGTTGCTGCTGATGAATCAAATTCAAAGACAGTTTCTTCTGAAGACTTGTCATTTAATTCTTTGCAAAATAATGATTTTAATTCTGTCAAAAACAATTCTGTTAATGTTAGTGGTTTGAATACTTTTGCATGTAATGGAACATCTTTCACTTTTAATAAATCTTCTAAAAAGAAGAAATGTTTTGTTTGTGGAAGTAAATTTCATTTGATTAAGGATTGTACTTTTCATGAGTAAAGAATGGGTGTATGTGCTGATCAAAATAAACCTGGACCAATGTGGAAAAATGTTAATGAAATACCACCATATTTTCCACAAGCAACTCAAAAGACCAGCAATTCTGCTGATAGACCTTCTCCATCTTCTTGGAGAAGATGTGTTGCTAGACCATATGTGAGACCAACTAGTACATATTTTCAGAATGGTTATTGGCCTGGATTTATTGACCCAATGTATGTGGGTAGGGGAGATTGGGATACTGCTGTTAAGCCCTCAGCAGGTTGTTTTTGGACCAAAAAGGGACCTACTTATCATAGCAGGTCCAAGAACAATGGTGGATCTTATACATCTACTTGGCCTAATTCTTATGATCCACAAGGCAGGCTCAAGTCAGCAATGACTTGAGTCTCCAATGTGTACTTATATCTTGTATATTTTTTGTTGTTGTAGGATCATCCTCTGAAGAGTAAAGAAGTAGGTATAGTAGATAGTGGTTGTTCCAGGAGTATGTCAGGAAACATTGAGATGATGCATGATTTTGTACCCATTGAAGGAGGAGGCAATGTGACTTTTGGTGAAGGAGATGGTAGAATCACTGGGAAAGGAATCATCAGAACACCTAATTTGGACTTTGAGAATGTGTATTATGTGAAGGAACTGCAACATTTCAACTTGTTCTCAGTATCACAAATATGTGACACCAAGAACAAAGTATTCTTCTCTGAGGATGAATGTCTGGTGCTCTCTAAAGACTTCAAACTTCCAGAAGATACAACAATTCTGCTGAGAGTTCCCAGAAGTTACAATTTGTACACATTCAATTTGAATGATGTTCAACCTGAAGGTGACCTAACATGTTTGGTGGCTAAAGCATCCCTGGATGAGTCTACAAAATGGCATAGAAGGATGGCTCATGTGAATTTCAAGACCATTAACAAGCTTTCTAAACTTTGTCTAGTTCATGGACTTCCTTCCAAAGTCTTCACTAATGAGCACAATTGTGTTGCCTGCAACAAAGGAAAGCAACATAGAGCCTCATACAAAGCCATTACTGCTGTGAGAACCATCTCAGAACCTCTTCAGTTGCTGCATATGGATCTCTTTGGTCCAACTCAAATCAGAAGTATTGATCTCAAGTACTTCTGCCTGGTAATCACTGATGACTATAGCAGGTTTTGTTGGGTATTCTTTTTGAAAACTAAAGATGAAACATCTCCAATTTTAAAAGAATTTATTACCCTTGTTGAAAACCAGCTAAACAAAAAGGTTAAAGGTATTAGGTGTGATAATGGGATAGAGTTCAAAAATGCTGCTTTAATAGAACTTTGTCAGTCTAAGGGGATAAAAAGGGACTATAGCAATCCAAGAACCCCCCCAGCAAAATGGGGTTGCTGAAAGAAAGAATAGGACCTTAATAGAGGCAGCAAGATCCATGCTTGCAGACTCTAAATTACCCACTATGTTCTGGACTGAAGCAGTAAGCACTGCTTGTTATGTTTTGAACAGGGTATCCATCACTAGACCTCATTTAAAGACACCTTATGAACTTCTCACTGGGAATGTTCCTGATATTCATTATCTCAAACCTTTTGGATGTCAAGTGACCATTTTGAAAACTAGTGATCCACTGGGGAAGTTTGATGAAAAAGCTGATGAGGGGTATATTGTAGGTTATTCAGCACATAGTAAGGATTATAGGGTATATAATTTAAATGCTAAAAAGATTGAGGAGACCCTTAACCTGAGATACCTAGAAGACAAGCCTAATGTTCAGGGTCAAGGTCATGCTTGGTATTTTGACCTGGATTACTTAACTGATTACTTGGGCTATACTAGATATGTTGCTAACCAATCTGCAGGTTCTCAAGAGTCTCCCACAAACAAAGTTGGTACCATGGATGTTGACTCAGATAGTGAGTCTGAGCATGATGAACAACCAATTGTTGTACCTTCCTTTTCTCCTAACCAATTTGCAGGTGATAGCTCCAAAGAAACTTCTGATGAGCTTGAAGATGTGTCACACTATGCAGAGGACCTTGCTAGACTCAAGAAGCAGGAGCATGCAGCCAATCAAGAAGCTGAAAGAGCTGGTGTGGAGTTAGCACAACCAGTCAGTGGAAACCAGGATTCTGCTGATAGTTCTTCTGTTTCCCCTGACATAACCAATTCTGCTGACAGTTCTCCTGAAGGTTCTCCCATTTCTCCTAGTGTGTCCACAGACCTTGAAGAGCCATATACATGTTTTCCAAGTCCTTCTGATCTTGGGAATCACCAACCCAAAGCTGGTATCTTCAACTCAGCCTCCTATGATAGTGAGTTTGGACCCAATGTGAACAATCTTGACACCACAGTTGATGTCAACCCTAATGCTACCAAAAGGATCAACATTGCTCATCCCCAATCCAATATACTTGGTGATCCTCAAGCACCTGTTAGAACTAGAAGTACTGTGAAAAGTTCTAAGTATGGTCAAGTAGCTTTTCTTTCCTATGTCTCAAATCAGCAAAGGGACAATCATACAGACTTTAAGCATTGTATGTTTGCTTGCTTTCTTTCTCAAGTGGAGCCAACAAGTGTTGCTCAAGCTCTTGAAGATTCAAATTGGCTTGAAGCAATGCAAGATGAGATGCAACAATTCAAGAATCAGCAGGTTTGGATCTTGGTACCACTACCTGAAGGGAAGATAGCCATTGGGACAAAATGGATTTTGAAGAATAAAAGAGATGCAAGGGGTATTGTGGTTAAAAACAAAGAAAGATTGGTGGCACAGGGATTCAGAAAAGAGGAAGGAGTTGATTATAATGAAGTCTTTGCTCCAGTAGCTAGGGTTGAGGCCATTAGAATCTTCTTGGCCTGTGCATCTTATATGGGTTTTCTGATATATCAGATGGATGTGAAAGGTGCTTTCCTGTATGGTGAAATTGAAGAGGAAGTATATGTCACTCAACCCAAAGGTTTTGAAGACCCAGATAATCCAAAACATGTTTATGATGAAGCGAAAAGTGTACCGCTTTTAAGGGGTCATTTAAGCCTTAAATCGTATTTATTTGATCAAATATTGCCCTAAATCGTTTCTTTTGTCATTTTAGGTACTTTTGAGGAGAAATCTGGAAAAGGAGGCATTTTGGACGTTTTTGGAGCATTAAAGTGAAGAAAACGGCAAAGTCTCAAAAATCGGCTAAAAGTTACTCTTGACGGCGTCAAGATTTACTCTAGACGGCGTCATGCCTTGGCAAGAAAAGTTGGACGTGAAATTTACTCATGACGGGCCAGTGAAAATGGCATGTGAATTCTGACGGCGTCACGCTTTAACTTGATCAAGGGCGTCACGGCTTAAATCATAAGGGGACGGCGTCACGTTCATGGTTCGACGGCGTCAAGCCTTGATAAGCCAGAATGGATTTTTGAAGAGCTAAAGAGGGACGGCGTCAAGAAGGTCATCCGGGAACCCTAAAAGCGGCGAGGTGACGGCGTCACACTCCATAAGGTGACGCCGTCAGATCCAAAAATCTATATATAGTTTTCTAATTTTTTGTCATTAAGGAGAGCTTAGTGTGTGGAATTTTGGGATAAAACCCTAAGACGATTTTAGCTACTTTTTCAGGGCTTTTTGCCTTGAGATCTTCCATGTTTCATTGAAAGATAAGTTATCAATTAATCATTCAATATGTCTATGTGTTGTTTGATTCTATCTTATTCTTGTCTTTTGTTTAACATGTTAGGCTAAATTTATCTTGTGTTTGCTTAGATCTAATGAGACCTAGCTATTGATTATTGGTTGTTAGTGTGTTGTTAGTTGTATTGGATGATTGTTTATCTATGTTAGGCTTAAGAAAACTGGCTAACTTCCTATTCGGTAACTTGCTTGAACGTCTTAAGAAACATGAACCAAATGCGTACTAAAGGTTTTTATGGTTGTATTTAATGCACAAGCGAATTCTAGTGATCCCATGTTAGGAGCTTCCTAGCCGGCTCGACATAGGAGTGAAGTAGGAGCTTGTAGAGTTGGGGAAGTAAGTACGCCACCCCACGAATGGTATTAAGGAATACACCCGTCATCCACGCAACTAATACACACTAATTAACCGGTAAAAGATAGTTAGGGAGTAAGGAAATCTAAGTAAACACATTTCTCTACACATAAGTTTCTCACCACATTTTATTTTCAGTTATTTAATTTTATTGCATTTGTAGTTATTTGGGTTAGTTGACTAGCAACTAATTCCGCCCACTCCTTCAAACCCGAGATTTTACTTGCTTTCATAAAAAAAATATAAAAACATAAAAAGAATCTTCCTCAACCCTTAGACCTAATTAGAGTAGCCTTTCATACCTAACGAACACTATTCCCTGTGGAGAACGATCAATCCCCCGTACTTACCACTACACTATACTACATCGGTCAGGTACACTGCCTGGTGGGGTTGTAAGCCTCTTGAGATCCCTCGAGAGGTAAAACCTGTTGTAAGGTTACAAAACCACGCAATCAAGTTTTTGGCGCCGCTGCCGGGGAATAGTTATTGTTTAGGTTGAATTTTTATTTTATTAGGTCTACTCACTAGATTCCTTTCTAGGGAGATTTTTATTTTATTTTTCTAGGTGTTCTTTAGTCTATCTTATTTCTTTGTGTGTTTGTTCGTAATTTCCATTGACTCTTCCGTTCACCATTATGGAGAACGCGAATCCACCATACTACCAACCACGTAATTCACCCACTCCATATGACATCTTGATGTTTAAACAACATAAAGATGAACCTCTCTATGATGCATGGGCTCGTTTTAAATATTTACTCCAAAAAGTCCCTCATCATAACTTCGATTTTTGGTCCCTAACTCAAATCTTTTACAATCATGTCGACCGACATGCCCAAAGGGACATTTACCATATTGCCGGCAGGGATATTAGGGAATTAAGTGCTGAGAAAGCATGGGAAGCTATTGAAGAGTGTGCCCAATATTATTATATAGTAGACAACCTAGATGTAGTACACGAATCTTTGGTGAAGCAATTTTGGGCATGAAATGTATGACCCTATGGTGGATTTCTTGAAACGTTCCAAGATTCACTTTGCATTAACTCATTACCCAGATGTAGTACACGAATCTTTGGTGAAGCAATTTTGGGCATCTGCTGAGAAACGTTCTGATACAGAGATTGTTGCAAAGATTGATGGAGCAGAGTATGTTGTGACTGAAGCTTTGATTAGGGAAAGATTGCAGTTGGATGATGAAGATGGTGTCTATCACACCAACACTGAAGAGATTCTTGCTGGGCTGAGAGCTGCTGGTTATCAAAGTATGGATACAGTTATGTGGCTCAAGAACAAGTTTTGCCCCAAGTGGAGGTTTTTGGTACACACATTGCTTCAGTGCATCAGCAACAAGTCTGGAGGATGGGATCAATTCTCTACCCAGTTGGGTTGTGGTATAGTATGTCTATCACAGGGTTTAACTTATAATTTTTCTAAGTTTATTTTTGATAATATGGTAGAAAATATTCAAAAGAAAAAGCATAAGTTTCTAATGTACCCTAGGTTTCTTCAGATAATTTTAGACATAAATACCCAAGATAGAGGCCATTATCCCATAGGAGCCCTTAGTGCTAAGTTGTTTGATTCCATGAAAACTCATTATGTTGGAGAGCATCACCCTCTGCTACAAGCTATGTTGCCTCATGGCAATGATGATGCTAATGAGGGTAATGCTGCTGATGCTCCACCATCTCCCAATGCTGCTGATGATGGTACTCCATCAATCCCAAGCAATACTGCTGATGGTAATCCATCAGTGGAAAGGGATGAGGGTCCATCCATAACTGCTGAAGCACCCATTGTTTCTACTGACCAACCTACACCTTCACTTGTACATGTTTCACCCAGTCCTATTCCAACACAAACTCATGAAGCTCCTGATGAGCTTGTTCCTGAGGTTGAGGAGACAATTCAGTCTCATGATACTCATGTGCCTACACCTCTTGAATATGAGACTACAAGACTGTCCACACCTAGCCCTTTTAGAGACCCAATAGATGAAAGCACTCCTACTTTTGAGAATATACATGTTTCTTCTGAAAGGCCCAATGAAGCTCCTTTTACCACTGAGACATCTGCTGGTGGAGCTGAGGACCCTATTACTCTCACTTCTCTGTATAATTTGCTCAACAGGAATAATCAAGAAATTGAGAAGTTGAAGAAGGAGCTTGCAGATACCAAATCTTCACTTGGTTATGAGATTGTAGTGTTGAAAAAGAGGGTTCAGGAATTAGAAGATCAGCTTGGTCAGAAAAAGAAAAGGAAGTTTGTGTTTGCTTCTGATGAAGAGCAGGAGGATATTTATTTGGATCATCTTGATTTATTGGCTGAAGCTGCTCAGCAGGCTCATATTTCTTCACCTACAGCTGCTGAATCATCACAACAAAAAGAGCAGATACAGTTCTATAGAAAGAGGAGAAGACAATATTTGAGCAAGGATTCTAAGATACCTTCTGTGGCTTCTGCTGATGTCACACCTTCTGAAGTTTCTGCTGAAGTGTTTGTTGCTGGGAGATCCTTTTTTTGGATCCTAATGCTGAGGTTTCTACTCCACATGTTGAATCTTCCACTCAACATGTTTCTGCTGATGCTTCTATTGGTACTTCTTCTGAGAATATTGACAGAGTTCCTATTATTGATATCTCTGTGAATGATTCTTCAGATAAGCATGCTACTCAAGTTCCTAGTGTTGACATTTCTGGTAGTGAGCAAGGAGTGATGATTGATGAAGATCTTGGTACAGATCTTGTGAGTGAAAAAGAAAGGAAGGAGCAAGCTAGACTGGTTAAAGAGTATGAAGACATGATGAAGAGTCAAGCTCTAGCACAAAAGATGACAGCTCAATTTACTTCAGATTTGCCTCCTTCTGAAGCTAAAAGAACCAAAACAACTGAGCTTGGTACTTCATCCTCTGGTGATAAAGACCAACTGCCCCCTCAAGCTGTTTCTGCTGAAGCAACTACTGAAGGCAACCAATCTGCTGACACCTCTACTAAGGCTGCTAACATTCCTTCTTCTGCATCTGCTGAACAAGAGGAATCATTTATTTCCAACTACAATGCAGATTTGGTAAGGAAAGCTGAACTTGAAGCTGCTGAGGCTAGAAAGACCAGAGAAGATACTGAGAAGTTGCTTGCAGAAGGTGTTTCTATTCCCTCTTCTTCCATTCCTCCTGAAGATGTTTCTGGTGCATCTGAAGATGTTAGTCCTCTGGGAATCTATATACCTGGGAGAAGGAAGAAAAGGATGGCACACAGCAGACACATTGCCATCAGAAGATCTGTGAGGATAGCTAGAGAGCAGATTTCTAGAGCACATAAGTCTAAATAGGGGAGTTCTTCTAAGCATATAGATCTCAATGCTGCTGATTCAACCTTTATTAAAGTGGGTTCTTCTGAGACATTTCCTGAGGGTTCATACAATGTGTTGGTCAAATGGACATTGACAGATGGGCAGATAAACACCATTTATAGGCAAGATCAATCCTATATGGAGTTTACTTTCTTGCAAGAAATACTTCACTTGGTGGATAGGCAAGATTTGCATACTCTCTATGGAATGGTCACAGAATACTATGCCTCTCATACACCACAGGGTGCTGGTTTATACTTATTGGGAGATCTGCAAGTTCTGTTTGATTCTCACTCACCTAATGGAAAAGGCTACTCACTTTGGGAGAATTCACACACATGGGAGGTTGATACTTGGAGGTTTTACCCTATGCCTAATGTGCATGTTGTTGAAACAAAGTCTGGTATTAGGGTGTGTATGTTTTCGGATCAGCATTATCCTTGGTCTATTAATCTGCTGAAGAGTATGCTTAGAAGCAAATTGGAAGTTCCTCCTGATCCTGTGGCTAATGATGAGACTCATGCTGCACAATTGGTTGGGTTAATCAAGTCCAAGCTTTTGCAACACCAAGCTTCTTCTTGATTCTGGTATTGTGTATTATTTTTGTATCTTATCTTTCTTTATTTCCTTTATTTCTTATTTCATTCTTATTTCTTAGTTAAAAAAAAAAAAAAAAAAAAAAAAAAAAAAAAAAAAACTTGTATCTTTGTGTACTAACTTTTCTGCAGGTTTGTTGTATATAACTCTGTTGATGGTTATCAACTCACCAGATGTGACTTGTGTCCATTAAAGAGTTGGCTAGTCCAAAGGGTACAGCTTTGGTAAAGACACATCAAATCTGTTGATAGCTGTAATAGCTTGCTCAAAGCTATAGGGTACTTCAACTCACCCATGGTTAATTCCTGAGAGTTGAAATGGTTCTCAATTCACCATGGATGTAACCCTTTCTGGGATCCAAAGAATTGGCTAGTCCACAAAAGTATGGTTTGTGGTAAAGACATTTGGTATCCATATTTGGTATTCAATTCACCAAGGTTCAGTTGAAACCAAAGAATTGGCTAGTCCTGAGCAAACGGCTACAGGTAAAGACATCTCAAATCCGTTTATAGCTGGTGATTTTCTAAAAATCATATGGTTATCAGTGTACCATAGTTTTCGAACTTAAACATTTGGCTACTCCAGTAGTGATGGCTATTGGTAAAGAGACATCAAATCCATTATTTTCAATGATTCACCTCTCACAGGTGTTAACACACCTGGAAGTGATGAGAATAGTATGAAACTAATTTGTTTTGATGTACACTTTGTCATTTGTTGCTGCAAAGATCTGACGTTTAAAGTTTTGCCGTTCATAGAGATATGGTTCATTTGATTCTTTGCTGTTGATGTTCGAAGTCGATCCTCTTATTATGAAGTGTTAAAGATCTATCAGGAATCTTGAACTTAACAATGTCAAATTCAAGATTAGGGGAGGATTGTTGGGAATTCTACTAAGGAAGAATTCTGCTGATGGTTACTGCTGATGGTTACTGCGGAAGTGTTGGATTCTGCTGAAGAATGTTTCTGCGGAAGTAGAGATTCTGCGTAGTGTGTTTCTGCTGATGGATAGTTTTCGCGTATTTTGTTATTAGTTAGGATATGCATGAGTTTATTTAGGAAGTGATAATGCATATCTTGTTTAGTTTTTAGAATATACGTTTCTTGTGAAACGGTTTAGGGTTTCTAGTGAAACCTAGTTAGGGTTCCTTATCTATAAAAGGAACACGTTATTATGTAATATGTACGAGTTAAGAAAAAACAAGTTTTAGTTTAATAAACGATCCATAAAGGATCAAAGTGTTCTTAGTTATTTGTGTTCTTGCTTGTGTTTATTTCCGCTTTAAAATACAAGTGTTAGAGACTTTCTATTAGTGTGTTTGTGATTACATAAACATTACTAACGATCCAAGAGTGCTCAAAGATCTATCAAGGTCTAAGGTTCAACAATTACCAAAGTGATGGTCGGGTGAAAGGTTTGGTGGGTTCGCATCCTCCATAATGGGGGCCGGAACAGGTAACTGAAAATTTCTACGAACAAACACACAAAGAAAAGACATGAAGACTACGAGAAAGCTAATGAAAAGAAAAAAATCTCAATTGATAGGAATCTAGTGAGTAGACCTAAACGAGATAGAAATCGAATCTAAACTATTAACTATTCCCCGGCAATGGAGCCAAAAACTTGATGTGAGAATTACGAACCCTCGCAGGAAGTTTTAAAATCCTCTAGGCAGTGTACCTAACTGTTGTAGTGTAGTATAGGTAAGTCTAGGGGGATTGATCTTTCTCTAGGGGAATAGTCTCGCAATAGTTTTGGGAAGGTCGAAGTGTATGTCGAGATAGGTCTAGAGGTGAGGGATGATTCTTTTTGTATTTTTATATTTTATGAAAAGCAGGTAAAAATCTCGGGTTTTGAAAGAGTGGGCGGAATTAGTTACTAATTAACTAACCCAAAACTACTAATTAAACTAATAACAAGAAAAATTAAATTTGGTGGTAACTCTTCTGATAGGAAAAGCAATGTTTACTTAGACATCTTTACTCCCTAGTTATCTCCTACCGATTTGTCGAATTGTCACGTCCTTGTTTTAATTGAAGCGTTGTATTCCTTAATATTGGTCGTGGGGAGGTGCCGAAGTCCCCAACTCTATGAACATTAGTCTCCCCTAAATCCTTTAAAGTCTATTAAGTTATCTAGGATCTACAAGCCGCAATTCACGCAATAAGTACAACGAGGAAAACCAATAGTGCACTCTATGGTTGCGTTTTATAAGACGTTCAAACTAATACATATAAGAACTTAGCCAGTTTTCTTATCCTAACGCGAGACAATCAATTAAACAAGAGACGAAAAATCAATATTCAATAATAGGTTTCATTAGATCTAAGCAAACACCTATTAACTTAAGCGATCATGTTAAAGCAAAGAAAAGTGTTAATACAAAAATCGTCTAAAAAACGTTATTTATATTTTACGATCTTTGCTATATTTTGTTAACGACAATTATAAACTTTATTTGAGCAAAATATAAATATAGTTAAGTCTTTTATATATATTATCACAAGTCTTTCTTAAACACAAACTAAACATTACTTAGCTAGCTAGTATATACATTTTACAAGTATACTTTTATAAACATGTTAATCTAAAATGAAATTGTATTTTTACATCATTCCATGGATCATCCTACTCTAATCAAATATTGCATAGGATCCTTGGAAGATATGGTGAATATTTTGTTTAGATTATCACTCTAGAATCCTTTAAAGATATGGCGTATAGTTTGGTTAGATTTGATAAAAGATTGTGAAGATTTTTTGTCAGGTCCCCGCGGAACCAAAAGGATACACGGACGAAACCCTTGATTTGGTTCCGTCTGATCCGTGGTTTACTGGCCTTGGTGCCTATAAATAGCAAGCCACACCATGTTGTTTATTCATCACTTACATACATAAAACAACATATATTCTTTCATTCATCATTCCTTATATCTAACTCATTCATATTTCATTTTAGTGAGTTTCTTTTGTAGCAAGAAGATCATAACATCATTTAAAGGCTTACAAGCTTCAAGAAAGCGTTGCAAGACTTGTTAGTTCATCATAGTGTGAATTAGAGTTATTCATACATCATTTTTGTACCAAACTATTATAAACCTCTGATAGTGCTTGGTTAGTATTTTAGTCCTTAAAATACATAGTGTGACGGGAGTGGTTGTACCCTTGTAAAAGAACTCAACATGTTGCTTTGTGTCAGAAATATTGTGTAAGCGACGTGTAAAGGTTTTCTCCGCCGGATAAAATGAGCTTGTTGACTAGTGAAGAAAACTCTCGAGTTGGATACTCGGGGAGTGGAGTAGGGCAAGGAAAAAGAGTCCTTGTAGACCGAACAACTATAAACACTCGTGTTTTGGTTTGATCGTTTATATCTTTCTTGCACTTTACATGTTGTTATTTTTTTTGTATATATTAAGTCGTTTCACACACAAAAATAACTAAGAAAAGGAAATTAAAAATGGTAAAACTATTCAACCCCCATTCTAGTTTTTCACAATTGGCATCAAGAGCTACGTTACTCAAGATTTTTAAAATTTATTGTATTTTAAAACTTGAAACGATCTATGGATTTTGAAAACTTTAAAGAAGGAAAATCTATGCAAAGACCTCCACTTTTTGAACCAAATTGATTTATTTATTGGAAAAGCCGTTTTGAAACATATGTAAAATCCAAAGATATAGATTTATGGTATATAATTATAGAAGGTGATCATAAAGCTATTATAAAAGATATCGCAAATGGTCGGGATGAGGATAATTCACTTACTCATCATAGTGATGAGCAAAAGAAGTTAATTGAAAAAAATAATGAAGCAAAAATGATGGTTTACAACACTCTAATTAAAAAGGAATTTGAAAGAGTCTTTATGCACAAAACAGCTAAAGAAATTTGGCAATCTTTAATAATCACTCATCAAGGAAATTCACAAGTCAAGAATAATAAAACTGGTCTTCTTGTTCAACAATATGAATAATTTAGAATTCCTGAAGATGAAATCATTGATAGTGCATTTGCTCGTTTTAATAATATTATTACCTCTCTCAAAGCACTTAATGAATCCTTTTGTAGTAAGAACTTTGTCAGGAAATTCCTTAGAGCACTTCATCCAAAATGGAGAGTAAAAGTGACGGCTATTGAAGAATCTAAAGATCTCTCAATGTTATCACTTGACGAGCTAATTGGAAACCTCAAAGTTCATGAAATGGTGTTGGTGAATGACTCAGAGATTGTTAAAGGCAAAAAGGAAAAAAGTCAAGTCCATTGCCTTAAAAGCAAGAACGGAGTCAAACGATGATGAAGAATCTAGCTCGGGAAGTGAAGATGAAGAATATTCCATGGCCGTAAGAGATTTCAAAAAGTTCTTTCGAAGACGAGGAAAGTTCGTAAGACAACCTAGAGATGACAAGAAACCTTTCCGATAAGATCATGATGATAAGAAAGGGAAAGGTGAAAGAAAATGCTTTAGATGCGGAGACACAAGCCATCTCATAGGAGATTGTCCAAAGCCACCTAAAAACGAAACTCAAAGAGCTTTTGTGAGTGGTGCTTGGAGTGAAAGCGAAGATGACGAAGAGGAACCAATGAATGACGAAATTGCTCTCATGGCTCAAGACTCAAATGAGGTAACTCAGACTCATCTTACTATTCTATTGATGATGATACATTAAAAAAAGAATATAACAAACTGTGTGAACTTAGCTTAAAAATCATAAAAAAAAAAGTTTTTCAAAACTAAAAAGGAGTTTTTGGAAAATAAAGTTTATGAATTAAAAGAAAAAGCAAAACGTTTAGAAAAGAGTAAAGCCATTGACACGGTATGTACATCATGTCAAGAGCTCAGACTTAAAATTGAAAGACTTAAAATCACACAGAATGATCTCATCAAACAAAATTCAAAGTTCAAAAGATTTGATAAGAATATTTGTTGTGCGGATGAAATAATGAAAATCCAGAAATTACCATATGATAAAACTGGACTAGGATTTATGAAATTAGGAGATTTAAGTAGTCTAAAGAAGCAAGCCGAAAAGGAGCAAAAAACTGCTCCAACCACCTTAGGAAGTCACGGACCAGACGGAACCAAAAATTTGGTTCCGTGAGTTCCTTAGGTGTACAAAAAGGTAGCAAATCGGCTCGTACTGAATTCGTTAAAGTCACAAAGAAATCTGAAGTTGTTACAAATGAAACTAAACAAAAACCAGCTGTTACATTAGGATTATGACTTGCTAAAAATGAGTATAGATCCAAAACTACTCAACAAATGCCTAAAACACCTACTCCCAAACGCCCCTTTCCAAAAACTAACTACAACGCACAACCCAACTATCATCCTAATGGTTGGAATCAAAACTTCCCTAGACATTATCAAGCTCCTAACTACATGCCATGGAACTCATATCCACCGTTTCCATACATGAATCAAGTTAATGGGATGTTTAACCAAAATGGACCCATGAGATATTGGGGGCCAAATGCTTGAGTTTTTATATAACTTAGGTATGCTTGAAAGTCGGATTGGAACCGGACGAGTGGATAAAAGATAGTGGTTGTTCCAGGCATATGACGGGAAACAAGAGCCTCTTCTCAACCTACCAAGAATATGATGGAGGTAATGTCACTTTTGGTAGCAAATTGAAAAGTAAAATCATCAGAAAAGATACTATCTCTCATGCGTCTCTCTCTATTGATAATGTTGCTCATGTTGAAAATCTAGGATTCAACCTACTTAGTATTAGTCAACTATGCCGTAAAAAGTATAATGTTCTATTTTGTGAAAACGAAAGTAAAATACTAAAAGATGGAATAACCATAGCAAATGGAGTTTTGAAAAACAACGTATACATCATGAAAATTGATAAAACTTCTAGAGATAAACTTTTCTTAACTTCGTTAGATGATTCCTCAAATCTTTGGCATAGACGCTTAGGCCATGCTAATATGAGACTTATCCAATCTCTATACTCAAAAGATCTCGTTAGGAACTTACCCAAGTTGAAATATGACCAACACTTTTGTGATGCTTGCAAAATTGGAAAACAAGTTCTAGTAGCCATAAGGCTAAAAATATGGTGTCTACATCTAGGTGTCTAGAACTATTGCATATGGATTTATTTGGTCCATCCGCTATACAAAGTTATGGAGGCAACTTCTACACTTTGGTCATAGTAGATGATTATTCAAGATACACTTGGACAAAGTTTTTGAAAAGTAAAAACAAAGCTTTTGATCAATTTGTAATTCTTAGTAAGAAAATTCAAAACCAACTAGATAATCGTATTGTGTCAATAAGAACGGATCATGGTCGTGAATTTGATAATGAAATACAATTTGGAAACTTTTGTGATGCCAACGGCATAACACATAATTTTTCGGCTCCTCGTACTCCTAAGTCAAATGGTGTAGTAGAACGCAAAAACCGGACTCTTCAAGAGATGAGTAGAACAATGCTTAATGAACAAACATACCACAAAATTTTGGTGTAACGCCGTTGACACTTCAACCTATATTTTAAATAGAGTATTAATTCGACCATTTTTGAACAAAACACTATATGAACTATATAAAGGTAAAAAACCTACGCTATGATAATTTAAAGTTTTTGGAAGTAAATGTTTTATTTTAAACACTATGGATTACCTCACCAAATTTGACCCAAAGTCTTATGAAGGTGTATTTCTTGGATATTCTCAAAATAGCAAAGCTTATATTATTTTAAACAAAGAAACCTTAAGAGTCGAGGAATCGTTAAGTGTAACATTTGACAAAAGTTCACCTCCCTCTAAGACATCACCTTTGGTAGATGATGACTTATTTGAAAGTCAACTTGTTGAAAACGAAGAGAATATAAATAATGACAAGGGAGATAAACTATTAAACAAAGAAATTGTCAATATCAAAGAACCTAAAGGTCATCCATTAGATAGTGTTATAGGAAAAATAAATGAAAGAACCTTAAGATCATAAGTCCAAAATCAAAGCAACTACTTTTGTTTTGTATCAACCATTGAACCCAAAAATATAAATGAAGCTATAAAAGATGAATCTTGGGTCATAGCAATGCAAAAAGAATTAAATTAATTTGTTATAAATGATATTTAGACATTAGTACATCAACCAATAAGTCAAATAATAATTGGACAAAATGGGTCTTTTGAAATAAAATGGATGAAAATGGTGTAGTGTCTAGAAACAAAGCTAGGCTAGTAGCACAAGGTTATAATCAACAAGAAGGCATTGACTACGATGAAACTTTTGCTCCGGTTGCTATGCTCGAGTCTATTAGAATTTTACCTGCATATGCATGTGCACATGATTTCAAACTTTTTCAAATGGATGTCAAAAGTGCATTTCTAAATGGATTTATAAATGAAGAAGTATATGTAGCACAACCTTCGGGTTTTATCGATTTTGAAAAACCTAATCATGTCTATAAACTTAAAAAGGCTTTATACGGACTTAAGCAAGCACCAAAAGCATGGTATGATCGACTTAAAACATTCTTAGTTGAACATAAGTACACCATGGGTTTAGTAGATAACACTCTCTTCACCAAGAAAAAGGATTCACATATTATCATTGTCCAAATATATGTGGATGACATCATATTCGGATCAACTTGTCAAGAGCTATGTGATGATTTCTCAAAAATTATGCATGACGAGTTTGAGATGAGTATGATGGGAGAAATAAACTTTTTCTTAGGACTTAAAATCAAACAATTAGAAGATGAGATATTCTTTAACCAATCTAAATACATAAAAGACATGCTTAAGAAATTTGGTCTTGAAGACTCTAAACCTATTAAAACGCCTATGTCTTCGGAAACCAAACTCACCAAGGATGAAGAAGGTGAATCTGTAGATAACACTAAATATAGAGGAATGATTGGTAGTCTACTCTATCTCACGGCTAGTAGACCCGACATTATGTTTAGTGTTTGTCTATGTGCTCGCTTTCAAGAAGATCCGAAAACATCACATCTTGAAGACGTAAAACGAATTTTTAGATACATAAAAGGCACCACACACCTAGGATTATGGTATCCCAAAGGAATGGGAGTTGAAACCATAGTGTATGCCAAATCAGATCATGCCGGTAACTATGTTGATCAAAAAAGTACAAGTGGTATTTGTACTTTTGTTGGACATTGTCTCATCTCATGGTTTTCAAAGAAACAAACGGATCTTGCCATCTCAACATATCACTCTCAAAATTAAGGCATCTCGTTCAACTAATCTCAGCTCAAATCAACATTGTAAGCTTCCTTACTACTTTTCTTCTCTCAATTCTGAGTCTAGGGTTTCTAATTTATGCACAAAACCAAACTTGGGGATTTTGCATTTTCTTAGGTAGATCATGAAGTACATTTGTAAATTACATAACTAATCATGTTTCCCTTAGTTAGAAATTGCATCTTGTAAGACATTATCACGATTTACTTAAAACCCCATGTCAAATTTTTGTAAAAAGCTTCTCACAATTAGGACAAATAATTTTTCACATTATTCATACAAATAAAAACGTTATGTTTAAAACATCACTTGCATAATGTCTCTTGAATGCTAAAGGAAGTGCATAACTAATATGTATTTTTGGGTACATTCAATCGAAGCTACATTGAATTAGGAGCGTTTGGATTATCTCTTGTTTTGTTACAAAATTGCTAAAGAATTTCTTTTTATGCATTTAAAAGAGTCGAGATAACCGCACCTCCACATTGTCCTCATGTAGGCACACACTGGAACATTATATCAAAATTCTCATTAGTTTCGACTAAAGTGTGAAATTTTTGTATCTAGGATCAAACATACCTCCCGCAACTCACTATGACCACAAAGACACTCTCAACTACATTCCCAAACACCATAAGACTAAGGGCCTTACTCCCGCACAAGTCAAAATCTTCAAAGCTCTAGAAAAACGTTACTTTCATGAGGGTAGAACCATTGACCCATCCTTTCTAGAAGGCACAAACATTCGTCAAGAACTTGCAACCATTCACTTTGATGTTCTCTTAGACATTAACGAACAAATTTGTCCTAGATTTTTCCTCGAATTCTATGCTAGCGTAATTCTCACTAGTAACGATAATGGACTCATGTCAATTCAATTCAAAGCAAACCAAAATGACTTCAACATACCACTCCATCAATTTGCGGAAGTCCTTGGAATTCCATGTGAAGGTACATGCCTTTACTCGGATAAATGGTCCCTTTCAATCCTTGACTCAATCATTGATCCTATTCCTCCATACGACACTCCTCTAGTTGACAAAGAATAATTCGAGACCATCTTTTCCTTCCAATAACTTCAGATACTAGGACAACCTGTTCGGGTAATGAAATCAACCGAGACCCATTTGGCAATGAACTCAAACCTCAATTCAAGAAATAGGAAGAAGTCCTTAGGGCAAATGTCTTGTCTACCATAGGTAACCGTGATCACATCAATGCTTGTCTTTGTTACATGCTTTATAGTTTGTCAACCCGCCAACCTTTCAACTTAGCCTACTATGTTGCCAAAAGGATGGCTGACATACCCATGCTAGGAACCACTGCTCTTCCCTACGGGATGGTTCTCACCTGTCTCTATAGAGCCTTTGCGCCTATCCCTCCAAATGCTAAAGGGTTTTGTGTTGACTACTCTCTTGTCAACCACATCATGGTTCCATTAAGTGATAAGAGAGTAGCAAAGACTCAAGGGAAACGTCCTCATCCTCTAACTTCCTCATCATCGTCAGCAAATAGCTCCGAGGATGGACTTCCTAACTTAAAGCTTCCTCCTCTTGACTACTTCCGACAACTTCTGGCACTTAAGAACCAATCAGAAAAGTTCAAACAAACAAGAGGAATGTTCAAGTGCATTGGAAGGTTCCTCTCTAAGATTAACAAGAAATTGGACAGGCAATGAGAGGTTTTATGAGTGTTTGGTACAATTTCTCAAAAACAATGATGTATGGTGTATTTCTCTATTCCTAGGATGATAACTTGACTTTTGACGATTATGTGAATTGAACTAACCATGTCTTGCAGGTAGATAACATCTTGATGTTATCAATTTTCATTTTTTTCACATTATTAGTTCTAATCACAACTAATTAATTACACATGTTTTAGGAGATATTAAGGGATTTGAACAGGGTTCGGGGGGGTCAAATATGCCATCTGTTAAGGATTTTGGCCTGGCGGATGGGACGAAACCAAAAATTTGGTACCGCCAAATTTTGACTGACGGATTAGGCGGAACCAAAAACAGGGTTCCGCCAGTTCATTCGATTGGTTCCGCCAGCCTGCAGGTATATTTTTTAAATTTTCGTTTAATCCCGCACTCTAGATCACTCATTTTTGTTACTAGGATACTTTTCACTAATATTCACTCACATTAGGATCATGTCATCTCACTTGGACCAATAGAATAAGCATTTCCCATCAAAATTTGAAATTTCTCAAAAATACCTCAAGGAACCTTTCTCTATAAAGGAAGGAACCCTGAATTTGGTTCCTTGCAATCCGTGGGTCTATGACCTCAATGATCTGGTAATGATTGCACGACATTAACTGCATATCTTTCCTCTTTCACTCAACTCAGCTCTATTGGGTTGACTTTAGTGATTAGACAAGCTCCTTAACACCTCCATATCATTAAGAAAGATCAATGTCGAATGGATTAACATCAAATCAATGCACATTCTTTCACAAACCTTGAACATTATAAATTAAGTGCTCCAGCATGATCATTCTTCACACCTTCACCACAACTTCTTGTGAATCTTAGCATTTATTAAGCAAAGTCACTATGACTAAATCCACAAACTCATCTCCTTCCACTAGACCACAAAGAAGAACCACTAGAATTAGTGTCAAACCATGTTGCTTTGTAAACTTGAATTCATCATCGTTAGACTCCTCGCCTCTTAACATCTCATCACCCATCTGAGATGAAAACTTCTTGACTCTAAGTACTCCAACACCTCCACCAACATCGCCTATCATTATTACTACTCCACCTCCAACCAAAACTCCAATAGCAACCACACCACCTCTGGCTCCATCACAACCACCAAAAGCACCATCACCACAAAAATCTCCAAGACTTGAACCCATTGAACTTTTTGCTACACTACCAACTTCTCCTCATCCATTTTTGGACAACTTGGAAGACTTGCCTCCACGAACATCAAATCCACCACCTCTACCATCATTTGCATCAATCGAGCGTATTGATCATGAACAACCACGTGCATCTTTTATGCCCAATGAGCCTCTTCATAGTGAACCATCCCAACCTCAACCTCTACTTTTTCACCCTATTTATATGGAAATTCATGGGCTACTATATGGAGACCATGCTCCACCACAACCTCAACCTCAACAACCTCAATCCTTTTCTCTTAGGGACATTGAGGAATCCATGTGGATTGATCCCCCACAAACACAAGAGGAGATCAATGATCAACTTGATAACCTCTATGCCTTCTCCAACATGGTGGACTCCCACCTTCATGAAGCTATGAAACTTCAAACCACCTTGCTCTCTTCAAACATAGCTCCACCAAATGCCAACCACCCATCAACCAATGCTCTACCAACAAATCCCAACCACCAATCAACCAATGCTCCACCACCAAATCTCAACCACTAATCCACCAATGCACCACCACCAACAAATGAACCTAGTCTACCTCCAAACTTTCCCCGCCATGATTGTTCTCATTGTGAGAGAACCGTGAGGATAAGTGAAAGAACCAAGATTATGGTTCATGAACTCCAAGATGAGCGTCTCAACGCTCTCTCCCATCCTCCACCACAATAGACGTTATTAGGAATTTTATTTTATTGTTTTAGGATTTTATTTTTTTTCTAGGATTTTTATTTTCCAAGTTATTTTTTATTTTTTGCATTTTCTTTAACAATCATCATCATTATTGTCTCTATTTATGACTTTAGTCATAAAAATTTTACTAATGAATGATGTTTATTACTTTTGTGTGTTGGTTGTGTTATTTATTTTGTATATTGCATGAATGGTTTAGATTATTTATCACTAACCTTTGTTTTGTAGCATTCAAAATCCATGTACTTGGCACCCCAACTAGGGGACCAAGGGGGAGCTAATCAAGCTCGGGCTTGCACTACATTCCGCTACGCTTCTCTTCTTTTTATTTCGACAAAAAGGGGGAGAAAATATTAAACTCAAACTCACATTTTTAATCATCTAATTGGATTTAAATGTTTCATAAAATAAGTTTAATATATATATTTAAATTCTTGCCCTTTATTAATCTCATTGCTTAAAAATAAACTTTATGTTTTGTCCCCAACAAAAAAAAGGGGGAGATTGTTAGTACAAAAATGGTCAAAAAAACGTTATTTATATTTTACGATCTTTGCTATATTTTGTTAACGACAATTATAAACTTTATTTTTCAAAACATAAATTACATATATTATCTCATGTCTTTCTTAAACACAAACTAAACGTTACTTAGCTAGCTAGTATATACATTTTACAAGTATACTTTTATAAACATGTTAATCTAAAATGAAATTGTATTTTTACATCATTCCATGGATCATCCTACTCTAATCTAAGATTCCATAGGATCCTTGAAAGATATGGTGAATATTTTGTTTAGATTATCACTCTAGAATCCTGTAAAGATATGGTGCATATTTTGGTTAGATTTGATAAAATATTGTGAAGATTTTCTGTTAGGTCCCCGCGGAACCAAAAGGATACACGGACGTAACCCTTGATTTGGTTCCGTCAGATCCGTGGTTTGCTGGCCTTGGTGCCTATAAATAGCAAGCCACACCATGTTGTTTATTCATCACTTACATACATAAAACAACATACATTCTTTCATTCTTAATTCCTTATATCTAACTCATTCATATTTCATTTTAGTGAGCTTCTTTTGTAGCAAGAAGATCATAACATCATTTAAAGGCTTACAAGTTTCAACAAAGCGTTGCAAGACTTGTTAGTTCATCATAGTGTGAATTATAGTTATTCATACATCATTGTTTGTACCAAACCATCATAAACCTCTGATAGTGATCGGTTAGTTTTTTAGTCCTCAAAATACATAGTGTGACGGGAGTAGTTGTACCCTTGTAAAAGAACTCGACATCTAGCTTTGTGTCGGAAATATTGTGTAAGCGATGTGTAAAGGTTTTCTCTGCCGGATAAAGGAGCTTGTTGACTAGTGAAGAAAACTCTCGAGTTGGATACTCGGGGAGTGGAGTAGGGTAAGGAAAAAGAGTCCTTGTAGACCGAACCACTATAAACACTCGTGTTGTGTTTTGATCGTTTCTATCTTTCTTGCACTTTACATATTGTTATTTTTTTTGCATATATTAAGTCATTTCACACACAAAGATAACTAAGAAAAGGAAATTAAAAACGGTAAACTATTCAACCCCCCTTCTAGTTTTCCACAAAAAGATAAACTAATAATCAAACAATACATAGACATATCGAATGATCAAAGGAATAACTTATCTTTATTGAAACATGAAGTTCAAAGGATGTAAAAGCCTCACAAAATCTATAAAAATCGTCTAGGTTATACCTCTCCAAAGTGTTACACGAATTATGAAAAACAGGCGAAAGTATATATAGATTTACAATTGTGATGGCGTCACTTGCAAAGTGTGACGCCATCAGCTCACCTCCAATTAGGGTTTCGTCTTGTCTAAGTCGCCGTTGTGACAGCGTCGCTTAGGAAGTCTGACGCCGTCATATGATGTCTGACGCCGTCCCTTTGTAAATATTCTGGGCCGTCCCTCGTTAACTTTGTACGAAATCTTAGTCTTCAAATTCACCTAACGCCGTCAAGTTATAATGTCTTCAGATTCATCTGAGGCGTCGCTTGTTAATTATGAGCCAAGAATCCATCTTCAATTGCAAGTGACGGCGTCACGTTGTAATATGTGACGCCGTCAGAATCTCTTATTTGACAGAATTTTGCGATTTCGTCATTTTCTTCACTTTTTCGTCCAAATAAGCCATAAATGTGCAATTCCAGATTTTTCTTCCCAAGTACCTAAAATGCAAAAAGAAATGATTTAGGGCAATATTTGATCATATAAATACGATTTTGGCCTTAAATGACCTCTTAAAAAGGTACCAAATAATTCCTCATCACGAACCATACACATTTACCATATAATATGTTTCTGAGACATTTACCAAATTGCTTTGAATAATAATGTAGTTTTTATCACACCAAATCTCTTGTTTTACAAACGAAGCCGAATCTCTTATTGAGATTAAACCACCCGAAAAACCTCTCCATACTACAAGCATAATGAAATGATTTTTTTTTTTCAAATCGATTTTAGTCGGAATAGTTCTAGTCATGTCATTTTAGATTCTTGCACGCCAAGGAAACTAATATGATGTTTAAAGCACAACTCTTTGATTTACGTCCATTTCCTTCATTTCTTGGTACCACAAATATTAATTGAAAAATATTCATCTATCAAATATGGCCACTCCTGACTAATTCAACATATGTTTGAGAGTTTTTTGACAACCCCTAACATCGTATCCCAACATCCCCCCCAACTTGAATCAAACGGTTTATTTCATAAAGTAACGATGTCCCTTTGAAATCCTTCTTGCGATATCTAGTTAAAGAAGTAGAACAATTACTAATTGTTGGGGAATAAGATTTTATCTTGGTTTTAATTCTACCAATATGCATAATCATTATTACTAGTTAGTTTAAGTATGTCAATGTAGTGGGGAATTGCGTCTTCTTCTCAGGTGCTAATACACCATGAAATCACAAACCCAATTCCACCAAATTAACCAACCATAATCCAATCAAACCCAAACCTACTTTCAAAATCACCTCAATTTCACTCTCCAACAATTTTCTCTAATTTTCATCCATCAAATTTAGGGTTTTAAGATCAATTTTATGTCAAGATCAATTTTCATCCATCAATTTTATGTCAATGTAGCGACTCATTGTAAATATCCCTAGTATTCTTTTTAGAATTTTGAGTTCAATTTTATGAATTTACAACTGGCGTCCAAAAACACAATATACACACGATGTTATAAATATCAGTTAAGGTTAAATTGAATTGATTTTAATAAAAAAAACCTCCGTACGTACATAAGGTTATAAACTACTATTAATAAGGATGGTGATTTTGATAACAAGGTTTATCTAATGTTTTGCCGTATGTGTTTTTTTATTTTTTATTTATTTTTAATTTTTTTTTTTTTTTTTTTTTTTGAAAAAAGATAATGAAGTTTTTAGCTGAAGTTATAATATAAAAACCTTAAATATATATTTATGTTTATAATAGATATGATTGCAGGGACGGAATCATAAAAAATGGACCATGTTTATTTAGGAAGTGTAGAAAAGAGAGGGAAAAATGATAATTCATAATTTTATTAATCAGGTTTACTAAACATTGAAGATTACATGACACTAAATAGAAGACAAACTAACCTAAACCTAGCAACTAACGAGCCAAATGTAATGGGTTTACTGGCCTTTATTATCTAATATCCCTTCTTAAACTCGCAATTGCAGCGGTAAACATTGAGAGTTTCCCAAACAAAAATAAACTAAACTGAAAAACAAACAAAAGCGGAGTGTCCCAGAGCACAAACTTGGTGCTAGGCAGAGTCTCAATTCGATGCAATCCAAACTGTAACAAGACAAAATCAGTCAAGTCTAAAATAGACGGATCAAAGTCATTGCAAAACCAAAATCAGCAGAACAACATAATTACGGAGATGAGCGAGAGTAGATTCAGACTGGCAGATGCAAGAGCAGTTTCAGACAGGCTAAAAGATACAGATAAAGAGAAAATTCAGGCAGATGCAAGACCAAAAATATTCACGCAATGGCTTGACCCGAAAGACCTTCTTTTATTCACCAAGGACTCTTTTATAATTCTAATAAAAAAAACAACTTCTAAATGTATTTTCAAATTAAAGTAGACTCAAAGAGTATTAAAATGACGGGTGGCACGATTTCTAACGACTTACGGTTGATTTTATACGAAATTTACAAGATGACCAAATTCTGGAACTGTCCACAGCCGCACGGCTGGAGGCCTCAGAACACCCCTATGGCTATTCCCAGCTGCACGGCTAAGTTCCTCAGCTGCGGCTACGGCCCTTAGAACCTGCACAACCCTTTCCCAACTTGCCTTTTGACCCAATACTCGACTTGCCAGACCCGACACCTCACAAGGACTTCCAGAAATCATTTAAACATCATAATACATCATTTTCATAAATGTACTTGGTCTCAAAGACCCATAACACATAAGTTCGGGTTTTCCAAACACCCATTTTGACCCGTATGCATAAACTTTAAACCATTACTATAACATAAAACTATAACTTTTACCAACATACTTTTACAACTATAACATGACTTCAAACACACTTCTCACTACTCAAAATACTTGGACTCTTGATAATAACATTTACAAACCATTTCATGACGCATGGGGTTCAACATTGCTTCGAGCTCGGTATCTATCATGTTAACTTGTTTCGTTCCAACAAGTACTTCCATTCCTTTATAAGCACCAAAACCACTATTCGAGCTATCCTTTAAATCATACCTACCAACAAAAAGGTTAAACAGCTAATCCGTAAGCATTCCGCTTAGTAAGTAAAACGATTAATAACATACCATTATAAATCTTCAATCTAATTAGCATCATATACATACCATATAGTACCACAAGACTTGCCAACTATATTTACAGCATAAAACACTTACACAACCTCATCCTACAACGACAAAGCCTTACATACCTAAGCTTGTTCCACAACAAGTCTGCCCATCTTCTTGGCTAGCTATGCCAACTATTCCTTATTCTACCTCAACCAATCACATTAAGGCAAGAACTACCAAATTCTTACATCATCTTACACTTATCACAAACACATAACACTTAATATGATAAAGTCAATATAATAACATATTATCATCATTTTACTTACCTCACATCTAAGCTAATTACCAAAGGCACTATCATCATCATCACTTGCATCCTACCCAAAACATCAACACCCATAAACACATGAATGCAATAGAAAAACAAGGGTTTATATAACCCAAGAACATACCTAATTTCAACTCTAATCATCATATAATCATATCTTGATCATATAATGAAATCTCCAATTAGTCTACATAAACTCTAACTCAATTGATTAAAGATAATTACTAGAGTTAACTACATTTTTGGTCCTCGTGGTTTACCGGGTATAACGGTTTTGGTCCAATAGTTTCATTTGTAACGGATCTTGTCCTATTTTCGCTGACCCGTAACACTTTTGGTCCAATTTTTGTTGACTGTTAGTTTGACTCGTTAAAAAAACATGAAATGACTAAAATACCCTCGGATTATAATGTACAATGACTAAAATGCCCTTTTCTTCTTCTTCTTCATTCACTACACATTTATGGGTTCAAATAAGTTAACCATTCCCAGCATTTCATTTCTTCTTCTTCTTCTTCATTCACTACACAAATTCACGACTATCTTGAACAAAGGATTCCCAGCAGAATTAGATCTTGTAATAAAATACAAAACAAAAAAAACAAAAAACCAAGATCTTGTAATAACAAAAAACCAAAAACCAAGATCTTGTAATAACAAAAAACAAAAAACCAAGAGCAGAATTAGATCTTGTAATAAAATACAAAAAACCAAGATAAGGAAACAATGAAACTGCAAACAATTGTGAAGCTATGCTTTCTGAATCAAATGTAGGTGACCATGGATCTACTGGAAATGGTAGTCCCTTTACAACTAACTTGTTGGGTCACATTTGGGTTATATTTACTCTTAACCAAAACCTGTGCCACTATCAAAGCTTACTCTTAACCAAAATTCCCAGCAAATGCACGACAAATTCCCAGCAAAGCTTACTCTTAACCAAAACCTGTGCCACTATCACAAGTCCCTCTTTTCGCTTACACAAAACCGACACCAAAAAATTTAACAAGCCCACATCACTCGAAAAAAAAAACAACCATCACTCACCCAAGACCCTCACCATCACTCGAAACCAACCATCACTCGAAACCAAGCACGAACAATCAATAGAAACCAACCACGAACAATCAATCATCACTCGAAACCAACCACGAACAATCAATCGAAACCAACCACTCAAAACCATCACTCGAAACCAACCACGAACAGTCAATAGAAACTCGAAACCAAAACCGAACACCAACATCACCACACACCCATCTTCTCCACAAAAAGGGTTTCGGCCTACATTATAACAAATCCAAATCCATATATTATCATCAAGAACAACTCGTTACCATCATTTTTCAACTAAATATTCACTACATAGCTGATCCAAATCCTTTTAACACTTACAATCCCAAACACACTTCTTGAATCAGACCACACTTTTAAACTCACGATTATGTCACATCTTGGCTACCAAATCCATTTAATTAAACAAGTCAACTCTGGTTCACACATCTGGGATTAAAGGTTTTGAGGTTTTGTGTTGGTTGTTTTGGTTGACGAGCGATTATGATGGATCTGGGTATATCGAGAGTTTGATTGTGTGGAGATGATGATGGTTTTGATGAGAGAGATGTGTTGAGATGATGATGGTGATTATGATGTGTGGAGATGATGATGGTTTTGATGAGAGAGTTTGATTGTGTGAAATGTTTGTGGAGATGATGATATGATTTTGAGTGAAATGTTTGTGTAGATCGATCTGGGTTTCATGTTTGTGTAGATTTTTTGTGTTAGATCTGTGAGTGTGTGTAAATGTTTTGGCTTAAAGAAAGAATGAATGATATGATTTTGAGTGAAATGACCGAAATACCCTTTATTTTAACGGTCAAACTAAGTTTGGCTAACGGCATTAACGAAATTGGACTAAACCCGTTACGGGTCAGACAAAATGGGACATGATCCGTTACAAATGAAACTATTGGACCAAAACTGTTATACCCGGTAAACCACGAGGACAAAAAATGTAGTTAACTCTAATTACTACTTACTTGCATATGATCATCAAGATTTCTTGGTTCTTCCCTCTTTCTTGTTTTGGTCGCCACCCACACACACATATCCAACACTCCTCAATTTTCTGGAAATGTCTAGACATAAGAGGTGGTGGTGGGTGGAAGTTTGGCTATTTGACACTTCTATCCCCACAAGTCCTATTTTTATTCTAGTTGTGATACATTGTATTTTTAGGTCCGTACTACATAGATGTAAACTTATTGTTTAGTCTCTTTCCACCCTACTGGCTTTAGGAAAGGGTCTCAGATCGTATGTCTTCTAGCCTGTGTCTTGGAACCTAGACCGGTTACCTGAGTATGATTATTCGGTAGCCGTTTAATGATAACATGAGATTATCACTTCGGTAAGTTATAAGGGCTCTAAACGTAGCCAATGATTCACTGCTCGATGAAGATTCCAAAGCCAGATGACTTGTTGCATTTCCACTTTCGCCAAACTTTCCAGTGACATACTCGTAATTAAATACTTTAAACCCAATTTTAGGGTGTTACAAGTCTACCCCTTACTTAGATTTCGTCCAAGAAATCTATTTTATTAATATTTGCGACCATTTTCAAAACTTACCTTACTTCTCTAGCCCCATTCTATATCTTAGTGTCATTTACTTCCATCTACGCTTAACTTATTTCTTACAATGTCTAACTTGTTTTAGGTTCTACTTATCTAATTCTTAACCCCGTAATCATGCCACATCGGCTATGCAAAAGCCCACTAATTTACAATTCTTTATTTACATAAAAGGCGTCCCAATCTATGCAAGTAAGGAATTATAAAGTTATGATTCAACGATTTACAAATTTCTTTATTTAAACGGAAAGGCGTCTCAATCCATTTAAATAAGGAGATTATAAATCATCCTACTTATACATTCCCAACAAAAGATTCATCCTTATTTAACTCTTCTTGCCTTCTGCCCTTTCTAGCCTTGTATCCAATCTTGCAAATACATTACCCAAAAAAGGGTCTTGCTACTACATTATGCCATAAAGGCAACTGCAATTTTTCCATAAGGAAAACTACAACTTTGTCGTAAAGGTAATCTACACATGCAATGAAAGGCAAACTACATTCTTGCCATAAAAGCAAGCTACAATTTTGCCATAAAGGAAAACTACAATCTTGCACATGCCTGAAACTAAACTTTTACCAAAAAGGCAAACTAAAATCTTGCCATATAGGCAACTACAATCTTGCCATGAAGGCAAGCTACAATTTTTCCCTAAAGGCAACTACACATTGGATCCAAGTTATTAACATCTTACATCGTTCATGTACTTTTCTACCTAAGTACCTTAAACACCCGTACGCATTACACCACCCCGTGTATACAAACCTACATCGCCATCTACTTTTCATCCTTATCTTACCATGTATTTCTATTCTTCACACTTAAACCTACCTTGCTTATTGCGATCAACATTATTGTGCTCTACCTTAAACACTTGCATTCGTACACAATCTTTCCTTATAACAGCAAACAAAATATACTACATTCACTTACGCATTTAATCATGCTTAGATTATAATGTAATCTGATGCATCTACGTAAGTCTTGCGTTTCTATACACCATACTAATTCCCACATTTACAATGCACTTAGACATCTAGTACATTACCATGGACTTAGTCTTATATGTAGAAATCAAAGGGAATACTGAAAACTATATTATTCAGATTCAATGAATTACAGAGATTACTTGATATTAAATAGAAAATTAATTAACCTAAACCTAGCAACTAACGGGCTAAACCCAATGGGCTTGCGGACCTTTATTATCTAACACCTCCTCTCAAACTCGCAATGCTACAGTGGTAAACATTGAGAGTTTGCCAAACAGAAAATAAACTAAAACTGAAAAACAAACGAAAGCAGAGTGTCCCAGAGTGCAAACATGCGAGCAGATTCAGGCGGACTGATGCAGATTCAGACAGGCAGATTCAGATTCAGATTCAGATTCAGATTCAGACAAATTCAGATTCAGACAGATTCATATTCATATTAATATTCAGACAGATTCAGATTCAGACAAAACCAGGCGGAACTAGATGCAGTACCATGTGTGAAATCAGACAGATGCAAAACCAGAACCAGGTGAAACTGAGCGGAACCAAAACATGTTGTTGATTCCGAGATGCTACACGTAACTACTCAAGACATAGTCGGATTAGTTAAGACTATAACATCACCATCACCAAATACTGATACCAAAAATCAATACCGAGTCATATTCCAATACGGACCGATCAAAAACAAAATCACAACTCAAGTACACATTTGTTTCGAACCAATCAAATACAATCAAAAATAAATTCACACCGTCTCTTCTGAACAAATATGATACGGAAATATTTACTTATAATATTAAACAAATTAAGCCTATCTTGATTTCCAAATAGACCTTATGACATGCGATTAATACTAATTCAATACCTAAATTGGCCCAATCAAATTAATTGATGTGTCAAACAAAGAAGATTCATTACAACATGTCACCAGAAAGTTAAGCGATGTATTGAAGTCGGTTTCCACCGTTTACGATTCCAATAATCTCTCCGTATAATATCATGCTATCATGCTAATTAATTCTATCCCACTAACTCAATTTACCAATAAAAAAGCAACCATGTTTTTTCTTTTAATCAAACAGACGACAACAAAAAGGATATTTAGTCAAACATTCAGCAACAAGATATAGCAAACAACCTCCTTTTTATTTTTACTTTTTTTTATTATTTTTTTTCATTATTGACCTAGCTCTTGATACCATGTAAAAATCAAGGGGGATACTGAAAACTGTATTATTCAGATTCAATGAATTACAGAGATTACATGACATTAAATAGAAAACTAATTAACCTAAACCTAGCAACTAACAGGCCAAACCCAACGAGCTTGCGGGCCATTATTATCTAACATCATACACACATAAGATCTACACTTATCACTTAATCGAATAATGTTAAAACATTACAAACAACTTACACTTCATTAGTCTATGTAATTCACAATTTAAAATATTTAAGCATGTCTAAGTGATACCATTATTCTTCCATAATTGCCGTACTTGCTATACCTACCTTATAACTAAAGCACTACACACTTTTCCACATATCTTACAATTATCGCACGCGCATCTACGAGTGGTCTAAGTTTAGGAAACCTTATAGTGGCAACCTAATTCTCTTAAACTAAAGCTCAGATACCAAGTTGAAACATTCCTTTCCTACTTTGACCAAAAATTTTCGCGCAACGACTTGACCCGAAAAGACAGTCTCTTATTCACTAAGGAATCTGTTATAATTATGATAAAAACCAACTTTTGAAAGTATTCTTAAATTAAAGTAGACTCAAAGAGCTTTAAAATGACGGGTGGCATTGCTTCTAACGACTTACGGTCGATTTTATACGAAATTTACAAGATGACCAAAAGTTGGAATTGCCCACAGCCGCACAGATGGAAACTCAAGCTGCGGCTGGAGGCCGCAGAAAACCCCTTTGGTTGTTCCCAGCAGCACGGCTGAGTTCCTCGGCTGTGACTACGACTCTCAGAACCTGCTCAATACTTTCCTAACTTGCCTTTTGACCTAATACTCGACTTTCCGGACCCGACACTTCACAAGGAATACCATAAATCATTTAAATATCATAATACAAGGTTGTCAGGATCGGGATCCTACCTAGGATCGTTTTCGGCTTTGCAAGATCGGGATCGTAGGATCGTAGGATCGGATCCTACCTAGGATCGTTTTCGGCTTTTCCTTTACATATGTATACAAACCATTTTTAAAAACCTTCCTCTCAAAAAAAGTAAAAAAACACAGGATCGGATCGTTCACGATCCTACGATCCTACGAGCGATCCCACGATCCTGTAACGATCCTACCTGAAAAAAGGATTACCAACAGGATCGGATCGTTCACGATCCTACGATCCTACGAGCGATCCTACGATCCTACCTGAATTACGATCCCGTAACGATCCTGCTCGTTTTGTGTGTGTAGGATCGTAGGATCGTACGATCCTACGAGCAGGATCGCGATCCTGACAACATAAATCATTTAAATATCATAATACATCATTTTCATAAATGTACTTGGTCTCAACGACCCATAACACATAAGTACGGGATTTGCCAAACACCCATTTCGACCCGTATACATAAACTTTAACCCATTACTATAACATACGACTTTAACTTTTACCAACATACTTTTACAGCTATAACAAGACTTCAAACACACTTCTCATTACTCAAAATACTTGGACTCTTGACAATAACATTTACAAACCATATCATGACACATGGGGTTCAATATTGCTTTGAGCTCGGTATCTATTATATTAACTTGTTTAATACCAACAAGTACTTCCATTGTTTTATAATCACCAAAACCACTATTCGAGCCATCTTTTAAATCATACAAATCTACAAAACGGTTAAACAACTAAACCGTAAGCATTATGCTTAGTAAGTAAAATGAGTAATAACATACCATTATACATCTTCAATCATATTAACATCAAATACATGCCATATAGTACCACAAGACTTGCCTACTATATTTCTTGCAGAAAACACCTACACAACCTCATCCTACAACTACAAAACCTTACATACCTTTGGTTATTCCACAACAAGTCTACCCATCTTCTTGCCTAGCTATGCTAACTAATCCTCATTCTACCTCAACCAAGCACATTAAGGCAAGAACTACCAAATCCTTACATCGTCTTACACTTAACACAAACACATAACACTTAATATGATAAAGTCAGTATAATAACATATTATCACCATTTTACTTACCTCACAACCAAGCTAATTACTAAAGGCACCGTCATCATCATTACTTGCATCCTATACAAAACATCAACACCCATAAATACATTAATGCAATACAAAAACAAGGTTTTATATAACCTAAGAACATACCAAATTCCAACTCTAATCATCATATGATCATATCTTGACCATATGATGAAATCCCCAATTAGTCTACACAAAGCCTAACACAACTAATTAAAGATAGTTACTACTTACTTGCATAGGATCATTGCTATGGAATAATCTCTTGAATATGCACACTAAGCTACCTTAATTTGATCATCAAGATTTATTGGTTCTTCCCTCTTTCTATTTTGGTCACTACTTACGCACACATATCCAACACTCCTCAATATTCTGCAAATGTCTAGACATAAGAGGTGGTGGTGGGTGGAAGTTTGGCTATTTGACACTTCTTGCCCCTTAAGTCCTATTTTATTTTAGTTGTGGCACATTGTATTTTCTACTTCCCTACTAAATAGACTTAGACTTATTATTTGACTATTTTTTTGACTGACCAATTATATTTGGTTTTATAATACATCTAAAATCTTAGTCAAACTATACATTGACATACTCATAATTAAATACTTAAAACCCAGTTTTGGGGTGTTACAATAAGCGCTCCAAGTCTATTATCGAATTTCACTTGCGGATAAATAAACCAAACAAATTTAATTGAGCGAATCAAACGTAACCTTAATCAATAACCCAAACAACCAGAATATTTACCCATTCAATGTACTAATCAAACCTAAGTATGGTCTAAACCCTACTCGGAGATGCACAAAATTAAACCAAACATAAACAAAGAGTGAATCTGGCAGTAACTTCGATGGATGATATCTCTTACAAGAGAGATCCACTACGAAATCCCATAGGTGAGAATTTAGGACCACGTGTTGAGAAGCTACAACCCAAATATCATGATGATCTAACGGTTAACGAATGAGTTATACCTATTCTTCCACGGGAGCGCATAATATGATGAACAAAAGACAACAACAGATTCGTCGGGTTCCTGTAACTTGCTCAAGACTCCAATTCAAGAACTGAACGGTCAAAGTGTAGAAGAGTGTGTCTACTAACTAAAGTCCGAATTTCAGAAAAATTCGACGGTTAACAAATCACAGATCGTGTTTTTCCCATGGCTGTGCAGAAAATGACGAGCAAAAACAAAACAATTGAAAAGAGAATGAGATCTCTCCGGTCCACCGATTATCAGCCAATGACCGGAGAATGACAATTCTCCGGTGACTTGTACCTAGGGCTATGATACCATGTAGAAAATAGAGGGAAATACGGTAATTGTATTAATCAGGTTTATTAAACATTGAAGATTACATGACATTAAATAGAAGACAAACTAACCTAAACCTAGCAACTAATGGGCCAAATATAACGGGTTTACGGGCTTTTATTATCTAACAGGAAGAACTAAACAACAATAGGTACAATTTCTTTTTAGACTGGGTGCATGTAGAAAACTCAAGGTTTTTTTTCTTACAAAATCAGCAACACGTCGTAAGAGTCTATGGGTGTCTCGTAATCCCAGAATCCACCCTGTTCCTGACCCTGGGTGTGAGTCGAAATAAAAAAACTATATTTTGCAAAAGATTTTGAAAAGCAATCTTCAAAAACATCTGAAAAATCAACAAGTCAGAAAATAAAAAAATGACCCAAAATTTGTATATTGGAGTCCATTTCCCTAAAGTGTACAAACTAAATTTAATTTACTAATGTATTAGAAAAGTTAAGGAGCTGCATGCAGGGATCAACCTTCGTTTGTAAACGATCATGGACGGATCTTTTAAGGGGCAAGAGGGGGTTGTGGCCTCCCAAAATTTAGGACCACTATGTATAACTGTGTGTATTTTATATGCAAAAATAATGTAAATAAAAGATAACTAAAGGTCTCTCAAAATTAAATTATTGTATTTTGGCCCTTCAAAAAATACCGTTCAAGCTCCGTCTCTGTAAGCGATCATCACATCAAATGACGAAGTGGTAAGTCTTCTAACTCCACCATATGAAGTCCAAGGTTTAAACAGCACTAGATACACATTTTGGGTGGCCACGTAAATGGTTTTAAACGGCCATAGAATACTTTGGTTAGGTTATACATTTTGGGGCGGCCACTCCTGGGGTAACTTAAAAATGAAAAACTCGTATGTTTACCGTTCATTGAAGTACTTTGTACAAAATTGCCTGCGTTACTCAAAGTAAGCAGACACTTTTCCTCTACATGATCACTAACATTTTCTTCTACATATATTTATCTTTTGGGTGGACGCTTACCGGTTATCAACGTTTTAAAATGAAAAAAGTTATCCATTGTAAGTTTGAAGCCGTGCGATAGTACAAGCCAATTAATGAGATCCATAAATGTGTTATCCACTTAATATTAAAATGGTAAGAAAGTTATGGGACCCTTTTTGTCAATCTTTTGAGTCCAATCCAAATAAACACCGGTTGAGGAGGATTTTATGGCCCATAAAATCCAATTGGCTACATTATTTATTTACTTGTAACCAAGTGGAATGTGTTGATCTTTGTAATTCTTATCTAATTAGTTTAGATATATTAAATAAACTTTTTAAGAAGAATATTTCTAACCTAATAACATGTCTCCAAGTCAGGTTATATGTGTTGTTTCAAAGATAAAGCTCTAGTCCTCTAGCTTAATGCAGATTTTGTATGACTCTAGCTACGCTTAAAAGTTTAGATTTGAACCGATAGCCATGGTTCCCTTGTCGTTAAGTATACGATGACAACTACATGACAAGTCTTGATACCTAAGTGAATTGTAGTGGCACAATTGAATGCACATTATTAGATTAGCGAATACCACACATGATTCGAAAAAAATGTATTTCCTTTGTCTCTAGATAGTGTATCAACGTCTTGATGAGTTCTTGAGTTTCACCCACTTATCACATTTTTTATGTAACTAAATATTGTATTAAAACATACTCCGTACCAAAGAGACGAATTATACGCATGCAAATTGATCATACACTTGATAAAGATATTCTTGTTTAATATGATGTGAAAGAGAAGACAACAGACGACTTCTATTATTTGCTAAATTGGTTATGCAACATATCTAGAAATCAGCATAGTTCAATAAAAGATAATCTCCTTTTTATTAAAATAAAAGAGTTGACCAAGCATATTTGTATGCGTGGACTATTTTAGGGGTAATGATGGTTTCCGGCCTTATAGCCGACTCATTCACTAGGTTTGAGCCATCCACCACACATACTTAACCATATGCGCGGTCTTTTATCCTTGGCATATAGAAGTTATATAAAGTTATTGACGAAAATTGCGATGTGGAAAATGATAATGTATGTATGCATATTAATTTATCTACAAACACAGCTGATAGGAGCATGCATGTTTATCACTTGCTTGTTCCAAAGTACAACTTGAACGCAAGTATTATCATATACTGTTAATGATAACTACATGTGTTGGTCTCAATTCTCAAGTAGTAGCTTTCAATCAAACTAAAACCTTTCGTTTGACGTATGAATTTGGATTATCATGTAGCTCGATCGACGTTATATTACAATTGGAATACAAAAATGTCGTCTGTATTTAATGTTGTTTTTTGAACTTATATCTCTAATCTCATAACGGATTTATTGCCTTTTGGTGGTTTACTGTGGACATAAAGTCAAGCAACTCTTGTACTGCTTGTGAGCATTCTCAACACCACACGATTTAAATTTAAGTGCTTTGAACTTTTCTTTGCTCATAAATCTTTTGCATGCAAAAAAATTTGTAATACTTTAGATGGCTTTTCGCTAGACTTTTGGTCTCTTCATGTAATCCATGACAATAGTTTCTTTCTAGGTGTGTGCCAAAACGAACAGGGGAAATAGATGAATTTTGTAGTTTACTCTATCTTATATTAAAACTTAAAAGTAATAAGCTATGTGCATCTATAGATACCATCGTAATAAAAAGAAACTCTATGTATTAGTCTATCGTATTGAAATTAAACCAACCTGAGAGGATCTGAATACGCATAACAATGTAGGAACATCAAGTTTACGTGGTGCAAGGGTTACTTATTGTACATAAAATCGCCCTGCATTGCATTCATTGAAACTTTTAGGGCCACATCACTCCATTCGTGTAACAGAGTTCGACCAATATTTTGGTTTACTTAATTTTACCGTAATGCTAGATTGACATACAATAAGTTTTGGGCAAAACGTATGTAGATCACTTGGCAAGTCTGTCAATCTAAGGTCCTAAATTCAGCCACTCTGATTTTGCTACGCATTGAAGATGATTTGTATTAATTTATTAAACAAATAATTTATTTACATTAAAAGATCAAATACCTTTATTTTGTCCTTTTATAAGTGACGTTTTTGTTGAGATGCTAAATTGGGGTCTACATGAAATAACCACAAGCTAGCGAGTCGATAGAGTGAGCAATAACACATGATGTTGCTAGATAACAACTACTTGGACACCTGCCATAACAATAAATTTAGGACCACTCTGTATGTCCTATATAAATATTGTTTTTAGTAGATACAATCTTGGCCTATATGTGGTTGCATTTGACACCTCTAAATTCTTTTTTTCAACTCAAAGGTGTGATCGCTAGCACGTTTTGTTTGAATATTTCTTTCAATAATTCGCACTTGAGATTGGCTGCTATGGATCTTTTATGTCTAGCATCTCTCAATAAGAAAAATTATTGAATAACTTTGTATATGTGTTTACATATGAAGGGCAAACTCAGTGGCTCTATAAGGGCGGAGCCATAAAATTATTGTTAAAGGGTCAAAATATGATAATTTTTAAAGCTGAATTACGAATCCTTGTTGTTGGAGGACAAATTACAAATATAGTCCTGATTTAAAAAAAAAATACACTACATATTATCTTTTTGTTACTGCCCATCTTGCCCGTATTGTCTCTGCCCTGGGCCAATACGTGCAATAATTTTTAAGTATGCTCTTTCGAATGTAAACAGTTACAGGTGAATAGAAATAGATACCCGAGAAAGTTAGAGCCGAGGACCCGAGAAGGATGAACTTATATGTTCTTCGTTAACCACTCAGCCTCTATTGATGCATTGGTACTTACTTGATAAATAAGGATATGATGTTCACAAGTCGCAAATTGCTAGGGTTGATCCATTTATATTCTTGTTTGTCACCTAGCCAACCTTGACACCTTGTGCCTTGCACTCTTATGAGTCGCAATACATAAGGTGGTAAACATCATTTGTACCAAACTGTTCTTTAGTTAAGGGTCGTTGTAAGCGTGTCATTAACTTTGAACTTCCTACGAGCTAACGTCTTAAGAATGTCTCCATATTCCATATATATATATATATATATATATATATATATATATATATATTTTGTGGGGGGGGGGGGGGGGGGGGGGGGGGGTTCCCTAGGGGCCTTTTTATATGACACCATAAAGAATTGTGTTCGGTCATTTATGTACACCATGTCCTATTGAATTGAAACTGTAGATTTGTTATTGATAGTACGTAGTCATCCTTGAAGTACATACTGACAGATCGAGCTCTCACATATCTTGATTTGAATACCGAGTTTGGGCGTTTGGCAGCTTGATACTGTTTTATTGTAAATAATCAATTTCCTATAAACAATGTTAATTAGATAAACGAAACGTGATAAAGCATCTTGAGCTAGAGGTTGTTAGTTTTTGTGTATAATGAAATTAATATTTGTATGTCCGGTTTCGAACCCGAGACTCGGGATTGCACACAATACGTGAGAGTTCCATTGGTTTGAATAATTAAATATACATTTTATATTTATATTTATTTATTCATTTCACTAATAACACTTAACGACGGTTAGTACTTAACGGTGTTAAAGATAACGACCGTTAAAGGACTAAAAGTGAAAAGAAGGATCTAGAAACCCATGGTTGGGTTGGATCGGCTGGAAATAGCCTTGGGCTAGGCTTGGCCGACTTTTGGAAGGAGTAGGGAACAAGTAATGTGTTTTAGGTTTTGCCTATAAATACAATTCACTTGTTTATTGATTTTCACCTAATCAAGTATCCCTAACTCTAGCCAAACTTCTCTTCTTTTCTTCTTCTTGCTATACCTTGATCGACCCTCTTTTTAAGTTCACTAGAACTTGGCGATTCAAGTGTTGCAACAAAGTGTTTGGTTTGTTAGTGATCTTGAACCTAGCTTTCCCATTGGAACGCTACTATCGCGTGTGTACAAGAACGAGTGACAAGCTTATTTTAGCTTGTGATTCTTGGTGTTTTTACCTTGTTTGGTTCGATCCATATTCAACCCAAATTAGGGTTCTTGTTGTTCTTGGTGATTACGCGATTAAGGTACGTATTTATTTAAGTTAATTAATTACATGTTCATTAGATCTTTCCGCTGCGTGCTTTGTGATGTTTTATGTGTTTATGATTTTAATAGTTCACATATTCCAACAGTGGCATCATGAGACTCGTTTAGAACTTGTAATTAATTACTAAAACCTAAAAATTGGATCTTTATTAGATACATGCATTTAATTTTCTAGGGTTTTTATTTTGAAACCCTAATTTTATATATGTGGATCGATCCACTATTAATGAGTTAGGGTTTATGTTAGTTTTCATTAAAACTTGTTAGAAACCCTAGATTATGCATGGAAAAAATTTTTAGGGATTAATTTGTGAATACTATGTGATGTCACCAATTAATTAAATACGTACTAGATATTAACATATTAATATGGATTGCATGATTATGTGTTAATATGGTATCCATGACAAAATCTTGCATGTTTTGTCATGGTTTGATGTATGGGACGAATTGTATGTATTGTTTGCTACATGATTTAAATAAATCTAAAATTGGGGAAGACCTCAATATATTAATTAAAAAGTTATATGCAATGTGGTATCTAACTAACTAAAACTTACGCGGCCAAATTTATTTGGTGCTGTGGTCCATTGGGTACAATGAGCTCGAAAACCAATGGGAGTTTTGTTAGTTACATACATTTAAAATTACACATAGAATTAATAATAGGATTTATTGAAAAAGGTTTGCATGTGGCTATATGATATCGTGGATGATCATATGTTTGTTATTATGTGTTTATTTATTTTGTGAATTACTTGATCTTTTGTGTTTTATATTATGATGGATTGTAAACTACAAAAGAGGGTAATTTTTCATAATAAAATAAATAAGACTAATAACTATGAAACCTTTGTAGTAATTTTAATTATTGCCAAGTCTTATGTGCCGACAGTGGTTCGCTTCGCACGGTAATTTGCTCCCAGGCGAGACTAGCAATAATAAATTTACTACATTAATTGTTTTAGCAAGAAAATTATATTCTTTTAGTTGATTGATTGCGACTGTATTAAGTGGTCGAAGCGGCGGACCTAAAATTGACAAACTAAAAAGTGGGTTCTAGTTGGTTCGCATTAAATTGTGACCTTAGAGGGGCACGGTTTTAACCAGCTTCGGCGGCTGTCGTCCCTACGCCCGCCTGTGCGTCAATTTTAGACTTACCAAGTACACCACAACTAATACGAAGCATCTTAAGGCAATGTTGTAATTTATTCAACGCCTCAATTAAAAGATTTGATAATTTGAGCTACGAATGAGTAAATGGTTTTGTTTTTGAAAACATATATGCTACAAAGATGAATGCATGACATCTTTGTACATATTTTTTGATTTAACACATCAAAATTTTATTACCCTATAAATTTAAGTTATATGTCACCCAACTACAAAAAGAAACACCTAAGGTTTCATCCTACATCACTAGCAGCCAAAGCTGAATGTTGATGTTCAAAGGGTGGTCATCTAAGGGTAAAATTGAGTACTTTATTGCTAGCAGCCAAAGCTGAATGCAATAAACCGACGTCAATTTACAGTTTCTTAAGTTGGTTAACTTAATTGGGCACTTTCATTACTAGCAGCCAAAGCTGATGTAATGGAACGGCACCAAGGCATAAAGAATTGGGGATGAAACATGCTTACATTTTGCAACTGATGTTGGCAATATAAATGTAAGTCCCAAGATTTCTAGGAATTGCAATTTGACATTGGCAATTGGGTGATCCCGTACCTTATTGAGCACTTTTATTACTAGCAGCCAAAGCTGATGTAATGAAACGGCATCAATTAGGATCCTAGTTTTCATAGAAAATTAAATGGTTTTTTAAACCAATGGGTGTTTAATTTTCTTGAAATGTTTATTATCGAAAGTACTAACTTTTGAACTTTTTCTGTAGAAATGGCCCAACCCGAAAACTCGTCAAACATGACTTCCTGTTTCAAGATGATGCTTGAAAAGGAAAAACTGACTGGGACTAAGAATTTTAACGCTTGGTATCGAAATCTAAGGCTTGTTCTTAGGATTGCCAAACGTTATAATTGTCTTACTGAGGTTCTTGAAGAAGCTCCTCCTGCAAACTCTTCTAATGAAATACTTAGAAAGTACAATGAAACCTATGACAGGCACAATGATGCGGCCTGTCTCATGCTATCGGGGATGGATGATCAACTGGTAAAACAGTTTGAGAATTATAGCCCGAAAAACATGATTGATGAACTGACACGTATGTTTCAGAAATCACCAATGGCTGAATTGTATGATATACTTGACAACTTGGGCAAGTGTAAGCAGGATGCCACAACACCCGTAAGTGATCATGCACTTAAAGTGAAAAGTTATCTTGACCAACTAGATGAACTTAATTGTGGGTTTGTGGAAGACGTTAAAGTTGGCCTCATCAACAAATCCCTCAATGAGGAATTATATGGTGATTTTGTGCGCAACTTTAACATGCATTGCAAGGGGAAGACATTTTCTGAATTGCATGCAATGCTTATTGAGCATGAGAAGTCCCTCACAAAGAAAGCTCCTACACCTGCTGTTATGGCAATAAGAGGTGGTAGAGTAGCTAAGCCCGGTAAACCGAAACATGTGAACAAGAAAGGAAAAGGCAAAGCTGACAAGGGCAAGCAGATTGTGACCTATCAGCAAAAGCCGAAGAAGCAGAATCCTCCTCCCAAGAAGGATTATCCCAAGAAGGATGCGGCTGCTTGTCACCACTGTAACACTCCTGGACACTGGAAGCGTGACTGTCCATTGTTGCTTGAGGAGTGTCGCAAAAATAAGAATGCCAAGGCTGGGCAGGGCGCCAGCACTTGTAATACATCGCAGGGGCTTAGAGGAGCAAAGAAGCTGAACTATGGGGAATGCTACTTGTACGTGGGAAATGGAATACGTGCAGCAGTAGAAGCCATAGGGACTTTTGAGCTAGTTTTACCATCTGGTTTAATTTTAGTTTTAGACAATTGTCATTACGCACCTTCTATTGTTAGAGGTGTCGTTTCAGTTTCTTTGTTATTGGATTTGGGTTTTAAGCATACTTTTAATGATAATGGAATTTCTGTTTCTCTAAATTCTGTTTTTTACTTTAATGCTATTTCATTAAATGGTGTGTTTGAAATTGACATGGATAACCATGTATCCAATAAGAATAATTCTATGTATAGCATCGGGAATAAGAGAGTCAAGTCTAACTTGGACTCGTCTTATTTATGGCACTGCCGTCTTGCCCACATAGGCAAGAATCGCATGGAAAAGCTGCAACACGATGGGCTTTTACCTAATATCAATGATGATTCAGTTGATAAATGCGAATCTTGCATATCTGGAAAGATGACAAAGAAACCTTTCCATAGCAATATGGAGAAGGCTTCGGATCTACTTGGATTGATACACACGGATGTGTGTGGTCCACTTAGACATGTGTCTAAACGTGGTGCTGTCTACTTCTTGACCTTCACGGATGACTATAGTCGTTATGGTTATGTTTATTTACTTAAACATAAACATGAAGTCTTTGAGACATTCAAGGTTTTTAATAATGAAGTAGAATTACAACTCGGAAAGAAGATTAAGGCACTTCGATCCGATCGTGGTGGTGAGTACTTAAGCCAAGAGTTTAAGGATTATCTGGGTGAGTGTGGCATTGTGCAACAACTCACTTCTCCTTATACGCCACAACAAAATGGTGTATCTGAAAGGAGAAATCGTACTTTGTTAGATATGGTACGATCCATGTTTAATCTTACAACTCTTCCCTTATCCTTTTGGGATTATGCTCTTGAAACGGCTGTTCACGTGTTGAATAGGATTCCAACTAAGAAGGTTGATAAGACTCCATATGAAGTATGGACTGGAAAAGCTCCCAACTTTTCTTACTTAAAGGTCTGGGGTTGTGAGGCGTTTGTTAAACGTGACTCACCTGATAAACTCCAACAAAGATCTGTTAAGTGTATCTTCGTAGGATACCCTAAGGAAACGAAGGGTTACTACTTTTACTTCCCACCTGAAAATAAGGTCATCGTGGCTAGGTACGGTGATTTTCTTGAAGATAATCTAATATCTCAAGAAATCAGTGGGAGGGCATATGATCTTGAAAATGATCATGAAGATACTTCACCTTCTGAAAGCACTAACACACTTCCTGTGGAACCAGAAAGTTTAGGTCCTCCACCTGAAGTTGAAGTGGTACCCGTCCGTAGATCTTCAAGATCTGCAAAGGCTCCTGAGCGTCTATGTTTGAACATAGATGATGAGGAAACTATACTATTGGATCAAACTGATGAGCCAACTAGCTATAGAGCTGCCATTATTAGTCCTGAAAAGGAAAAATGGCAGACTGCCATGGATGGGGAAATGCAATCCATGAAGGATAATCAAGTCTGGACTGAAGTAGACCTTCCACCCAATGCTAAAGTAGTTGGGTGTAAGTGGCTATTTAAGAAAAAGACTGACATGGATGGCAATGTACACACCTATAAGGCTCGTTTGGTAGCTAAAGGCTTTACCCAAACATACGGTGTTGACTATGAGGAGACCTTTTCTCCTGTGGCCGACATTAGAGCTATTAGGATTCTTATAGCCATAGCTGCCTACTATGACTATGAGATTTGGCAAATGGATGTCAAAACCGCCTTTCTGAATGGTCGCCTAGATGAAGATATCTACATGGCGTAACCTGAGGGGTTTGTGAATCCAGAATTTCCTGAGCGTGTATGCAAACTTCAAAGATCCATTTATGGATTGAAGCAAGCATCCAGGCAATGGAATAAGAAATTTGATGAGGAAATCAAGAAATTTGGATTTACTCAGAATTTCGATGAGCCATGTGTATACCACAAAGTTAGTGGGAGTAACACTGTTTTCCTTGTTCTATATGTCGATGACATATTAATCATGGGAAGTGACATACCAAGTCTTAATGAAGTTAAGGAATATCTTGGTAGTTGTTTTTCCATGAAAGATTTAGGGGAAGCAGCGTATATCCTTGGAATCAAGATCTATCGAGACAGATCTAAACGGTTAATCGGTTTAAGTCAAAGTGCTTACATGGATAAAATATTGAAGAGATTCAATATGCAGAATTCCAAGAAAGGATATCTGCCCATGCTAGTGAAACATGAATTGAGCAGTGAAATGTGTGCTTCTACACCTGGAGAGGAAGCATACATGAAGAAAGTTCCATATGCTTCTGCAGTTGGTTCTATCATGTATGCTGTTAGATGCACAAGGCCAGATGTGGCATTTGCTCAAAACATGACCAGTCGATATCAGCAGAATCCAGGGGTAAAACACTGGAAAGCTGTAAAGGACATTCTTAAGTATCTGCGGAATACTAAAGATATGTTTCTTGTTTTCGGGGGAAATCCAGACGCAGAACTGAATATTACAGGTTTCTGCGATGCATCCTTTCAGACTGATAAAGATGATACGAAGTCTCAGACGGGTTACGTTTTTGTCATTAATGGAGGAGCTGTGGACTGGAAGAGTAAGAAGCAGAGCATAACGGCCATGTCTGCTACAGAAGCTGAGTACATTGCTGCATCGGAAGCGGCACAAGAAGCTGTTTGGATAAGGAAATTCATTAAGGATCTTGGAGTGATGCCTTCAATAGAATTACCTATAAACGTATATTGCGATAACTCTGCTGCAATTACATTCGCCAATGAACCTGGAGTTATGAAAGGCGCCAGACACTTTAAAAGGAAACTTCACTATGTTCGAGAACAAGTCGATGATGGTGAAATAAAAGTACTCAAAGTTCACACAGATAACAATCTGGCTGATCCTTTCACGAAGGCATTACCTAAGGAGACATTTAATTGTCATGCTCAGGGTATTGGTCTTCGTTTAGCAGATAGTTTCATGTAAATCTGTTGGATTAGTATTTCGATAGGGACGTGTAAACAATTATTATTTTAATGAAATAAAGTGCGGATAACGTTTATTATCATTATTAATATTTGTGTCCTATATTTGCATGTTTAAATCCGTGAATAATTAATTTATTCTAAATGGTCCGTTGTCGATTAATAATATGGGAATATTATTGAACTAAGACAAATGTGAGGATTGGTAGAATGAACTGTAAGGTTGAGACACCAATGTCACATGATATTCAATATTGGATAAATTGAATATAGGACTTATCCCAACAACATGATTATACTTTATGGATCATAGTCATTAAGTATATCATGAATATTTATCCTCTGACTTGAGATGACAGATAATTGCCGAGGATGTAGCTCATTTTCTGTGAGATAGTCTAACGCTATCCGTAAAAGGTAGTTATAAGGGCTATTTTCAGAAATGATGCGAAGTTCAAGGGTTATGCTCGCAGTCAATAAGGGATTTGTTCCTTCAACTTTGTGTTGAAGTTTAATACTGCTTGGCCACTCGTATGATTAACAAGATGTTTGCGTGCGCACGCCCAAAGTCTATCTGGAAGACGTTCAGATGTTTTGGTAATCTTGTTCAATTATGTATAAACGAGAAACTACTGTTAATTATGGAATGACAAGATCCATATCCAAATTAACGCGGTATTAGTAACAAAAGGATAAGTATGATGATTATATCATCAAGTGGTTTTTTCCAGGAGAACCACAACTCGGATCGAGCTGGGGGCATTGGGATCTGTTAAAGCTAGACTAGCCCATGTCATTACAATATTAATCATTATCCAAGTGGGAGCTGTTAGTTTTTGTGTATAATGAAATTAATATTTGTATGTCCGGTTTCGAACCCGAGACTCGGGATTGCACACAATACGTGAGAGTTCCATTGGTTTGAATAATTAAATATACATTTTATATTTATATTTATTTATTCATTTCACTAATAACACTTAACGACGGTTAGTACTTAACGGTGTTAAAGATAACGACCGTTAAAGGACTAAAAGTGAAAAGAAGGATCTAGAAACCCATGGTTGGGTTGGATCGGCTGGAAATAGCCTTGGGCTAGGCTTGGCCGACTTTTGGAAGGAGTAGGGAACAAGTAATGTGTTTTAGGTTTTGCCTATAAATACAATTCACTTGTTTATTGATTTTCACCTAATCAAGTATCCCTAACTCTAGCCAAACTTCTCTTCTTTTCTTCTTCTTGCTATACCTTGATCGACCCTCTTTTTAAGTTCACTAGAACTTGGCGATTCAAGTGTTGCAACAAAGTGTTTGGTTTGTTAGTGATCTTGAACCTAGCTTTCCCATTGGAACGCTACTATCGCGTGTGTACAAGAACGAGTGACAAGCTTATTTTAGCTTGTGATTCTTGGTGGTTTTACCTTGTTTGGTTCGACATATACATAATCCATATTGATGCGTGGGTTTTGCAACCTTACAACAGGTTTTACCTCTCGAGGGATCTCAAGAGGCTTACAACCCCACCAGGCAGTGTACCTGACCGATGTAGTATAGTGTAGTGGTAAGTACGGGGGATTGATCGTTCTCCACAGGGAATAGTGTTCGTTAGGTGTGAAAGGCTACTCTAATTAGGTCTAAGGGTTGAGGAAGATTCTTTTTATGTTTTTATAATTTTATGAAAGCAAGTAAAATCTCGGGTTTTGAAGGAGTGGGCGGAATTAGTTGCTAGTCAACTAACCCAAATTACTACAAATGCAAATAAAATAAAATAACAAAAATGAAAAGTGGTGAGAAACTTATGTGTGGAGAAATGTGTTTACTTAGATTTCCTTACTCCCTAACTATCTTTTACCGGTTAATTAGTGTGCATTAGTCGCGTGGATGACGGGTGTATTCCTTAATACCATTCGTGGGGTGGCGTACTTACTTCCCCAAACTCTACAAGCTCCTACTTCACTCCTATGTCGAGCCGGCTAGGAAGCTCCTAACATGGGATCACTAGAATTCGCTTGTGCATTAAATACAACCATAAAAACCTTTAGTACGCGTTTGGTTCATGTTTCTTAAGACGTTCAAGCAAGTTACCGAATAGGAAGTTAGCCAGTTTTCTTAAGCCTAACATAGATAAACAATCATCCAATACAACTAATAACACACTAACAACCAATAATCAATAGCTAGGTTTCATTAGATCTAAGCAAACACAAGATAAAATTAGCCTAACATGTTAAACAAAAGACAAGCATAGGATAGAATCAAACAACACATAGACATATTGAATGATTAATTGATAACTTATCTTTCAATGAAACATGGAAGATCTCAAGGCAAGAAGCCCTGAAAAAGTAGCTAAAATCGTCTTAGGGTTTTATCCCAAAATTCCACACACTAAGCTCTCTCTAATGACAAAAAATTAGAAAACTATATATAGACTTTGACATCTGACGGCGTCACCTTATGCATTGTGACGCCGTCACCTCGCCGCTTTTAGGGTTCCCGGGTGACCTTCTTGACGCCGTCCCTCTTTAGCTCTTCAAAAATCCATTCTGGCTTATCAAGGCTTGACGCCGTCGGACCTATAACGTGACGCCGTCCCCTTATGATTTAAGCCGTGACGCCCTTGATTTAGTTAAAGCGTGACGCCGTCAGAATTCTCATGCAAACTCACTGGCCCGTCATGAGTAAATTTCACATCCAACTTTTCTTGCCAAAGCATGACGCCGTCTGGAGTTAATGTTGACGCCGTCAAAGGTGACTTTCAGCACAATTTTGAGACTTTGCCGTTTTCTTCACTTTTATGCTCCAAAAACGTCCAAAATGCCTCCTTTTCCAGATTTCTCCTCAAAAGTACCTAAAATGACAAAAGGAACGATTTAGGGCAATATTTGATCAAATAAATACGATTTCGGGCTTAAATGACCCCTTAAAAGCGGTACACTTTTCGCCTCATCAAATACCCTTACACTTGAGATTTGCTTGTCCTCAAGCAAATGCGCTTTTATTCTAATCAAAATACAAGTTAGGGGTCATTTAATGCAAACATAAAAGTAATTACAACAAATAATCGTTCCACTTCAATCATAATAAGCACGGAGATTACATACTAGCACCTCACAAGTAGTGTTTAGATACTCACATCTCTCAAGTGTCATCAAAATAAATCTCATAAATGAAAACGGAAAATATCTCTCACTACCTGTCATAGCAAATAGATTACCATAGGCTTGGGAAAGGATCAAAAACCTCCTCCACTAGGCGTAAGCACCTAAGATAAACTATCAAAGAGGGCTTTTAAATGGGTTATAACGTTAGGTGTAGGGAAAAGGAAAACACGGTTTTGTTGGATACGGGATATTTTACTGGTGGCGAGTTAAAGATCTTGATCAATTACATGTACTATACAATGTTGCTAAGCCAAGACTAGACTCGATCTTAAGCTAGAAACAAAATAACATAAACATAAAATAAACATAAAATAAAACGGGATGGTAGTCCGTATGTTTTTTCTATTTTTCTTTTTCTCATTTTTTTGTATTTTTCTTGATTTTTTCGATTTTTTTTTTTTTTTTTTTTTTTTTTTTTTTTTTTTTTTTTTTGCATACACTTTTACCCTACCATCCAAAATAATACATCAAAGGGGCATTGCATTCCCCTTACACTTGAACTTTTACATAACTTTACAAATAACTATTCTAATGACTCGAATTAAGATAATTGAAAAACTTGGAGTACTTTTAAAACATTTAGCCATATGGGGGTAATAAATGATGTTCTTCCCCATTACTCCATTACACTAGTACTTTACCCATGAGTCCCAATCGTCCCAAAACAATATGTACAAGGATATGACTCGACTTAGCAACCATGTAATCAATTAGATAATTAACTTGGGTTTAAACAAATGTTGTAACAATAATGCACTAAAAAATGAGTGCATACAAGGTAGGCTAAGGCGATTTGGGTGTACATTTAAGTGGGGTGTAAACAAATTCTTCCTTCAAGTAAAATGCTTAAAGGTCGAAACGAAAAGATAGGCTCTGAGGGGTGTACTAGGGGTATCGTGTACTAAAAATGAGTACAACGCAAAGGGTGTGGGAGAATTACTTGACCAATGTAGCCAAAGTAATTATAACAAAAACACAGGTGTAAAACAATGGGTTAATCCTAATGCCTCTTATCATGTAGTAAATCTAACTACACGAATGTAGTCTCACTTGTGGCTTCGGAATGGTCCTAACGCAAGTTCTAGAATCTAAGTGCTACCGGTACACACATCATAGCAAAATGCTTTTCCTACCAATTCTAGGGGCGAACCTCACATATTTGGGGGTGGAAATTTTTTTAGTGGTACGGTTTTTGTGCTAGTCATATAACTCCTATCCGTGAGACGCTCATTAAGATCAAAGTTTCACTCCTATATGTTGTAAAAAATTTTAAATTTGGCACTAAAATTACCCTAATCAAGTATTTATCTCAGTTTTATTACACATCTACTATTAAACAAACAAAAATCAAGCGCAATTGTATTCTCTAAAATCGTACTTTTACCCTCCCCTTACACTTAAGATGAACATTGTCCCCAATGTTCAAATAACAAGATGTAAAAGAATAAAGTAAAAGAATGAAATCAAATACTCCCCTGATTCGCTCGTTGGATAATGAAATTACACGGTTAAATCTTCCTCCAAAGAGAATGTTGAAGCTCCATGACTAATGCATCGCCATAAGCTTGATTCAAAACATTTCCTTGTCCAAAATAACCTGTTGAACCTGAGAAAACAAACACGAAAACCTGCATAACATCGGCGGGATAAAATCTATATATAAGGATATAATGCTTGTGGAATGATAACTTTGCAGATTCCTGGAGATTATAAGTTGGAGATTTTAATAAAAACTTTTTATGAAAACAAAATTTTCAAAAATTTCTGGAAATTAAATCTGACGCCGTCAGGTTATAACCCCTGACGCCGTCAGAAATGACCTGACAAAAATTTTCGTTTTAAGTTTCCGGAAAATTTCTGGAAAAACCTTTAACTTACTTCCTGGAAATCCTGCAAAACATCATTATGACTCGATACAAGCATTTGACTCAAACAAATACGAATATGTATGTTAATTTATTATTATTATGATTCATGTTAATTTGTGTTCTAATAAACCAATTTAGATTTCCCTTACACTTATCTTTTGCAAAATACCTTTATATGTAGTTAAGACGAAGTTAAAAACAACATAAAGCATTTTCACAAATTAGTTTTGAACATGAATCAATAAGAATAAAAATTAAACACACATACGGAAACAAATAAAATCAAACAAACAAATAAATAAACACACAAAGCAAATAAACCATGGGCTGCCTCCCAAGAGCGCTTGTTTTTGTTCGAGTCACGAGCCTGACTCTACCCTTATTTAATGGATAAAGGAGAGGTTTTCCCTACACTTAGGATTAAGTGCGGGTGATAGTAGCGATACACACCAGCTCGGTAGGAGTATGCCACGTGAGGAAAGAGTGGTGGATGAATTATATGCTCAAAGGGGTGTGCTCCTTTCATCATAACCTTGCCTAGTTTACTTTGGTCAATGGGTGAATTAAAGTTTCCTCCTAAAAAGGGATCATCTTCTATCAACTTTGAGAGACTCCTAATTGGGAATCCATCTTGACCTAATAAACCCGGTTTAAACCCATAATGTTTCTTACGATCAATCATGAATGGGTGATGTAAGTATGTAAGGTTATGGTTCACTCCTATGTCAGCTTCCTCTCTACAAGGCTTAGAGTCTACTACCTTCAACATAAAACTACCCGGACTATATGGTTTGATGGGTGGGTCGGGACCTAATTCAATTCCTAAGTTCACATCTAAGGATGGAAGATTAGGTAACGGTTTTGGTTTAGGCTCCGGTTCATCAAAACTAGGAACTTCCATAGAACTAAAAGAAAGGTTGCGATCACTAAAAGCATTCAAACCTATTTCTTCTAGTTGTGTTTGGTCCAAGGGCTCTACCTCTATTGGGGTTCCTATAGTCTCCTCAACTTCTTCCGGGTAAGTCACGGGTGGGGTGTGTGCCTCAAATGATGGTAGGACTTGTGGGGTACTTGGTGGGCTTATGTTACTTACCTCATCATTCCTTATGTCAAGATCACCTATATCCTCATCATGTATTTTAGTAGGATCTAACCCTAACATTTTCCCAAGTATCTCAAGTGCTTCTCTAGGCATCTTAACTTCTATATCCGAATCATAAGGATCATCCTTAATATTATGACTGCTATATTCAAATTGCCCAAAAGATTCATCATGTGTTTCTTGAGATTCATCATCATCGATCATAAAACCTAGGTCTTTTTGATCAATGTGATCATGTTCGGCTAAATCCTCCATCACATCAAGGTCACCTATGTGTTTGTTTTGTACTATGGCATTACATGACAACCACTTAGGTATCTCAACACTAACATATTCATCCCCAAACAAACTTGTTTCATGATCCTTGAAATTTGTGGTCAATTGACTTGTACTAACGTTTGTTGGGTTGTCTACTATATAATAATATTGGGCACACTCTTCAATAGCTTCCCATGCTTTCTCAGCACTTAATTCCCTAATATCCCTGCCGGCAATATGGTAAATGTACCTTTGGGCTTGTCGGTCGACATGATTGTAAAAGATTTGAGTTAGGGAACAAAAATCGAAGTTATGATGAGGGACTTTTTGGAGTAAATATTTAAAACGAGTCCATGCATCATAGAGAGGTTCATCTTTATGTTGTTTAAACATCAAGATGTCATATGGAGTGGGTGAATTACGTGGTTGGTAGTATGGTGGATTCGCGTTCTCCATAATGGTGAACGGAAGAGTCAATGGAAATTACGAACAAACACACAAAGAAATAAGATAGACTAAAGAAAACCTAGAAAAATAAAATAAAAATCTCACTAGAAAGGAATCTAGTGAGTAGACCTAATAGAAATAAAAATTCAACCTAAACAATAACTATTCCCCGGCAACGGCGCCAAAAACTTGATGCGTGGGTTTTGCAACCTTACAACAGGTTTTACCTCTCGAGGGATCTCAAGAGGCTTACAACCCCACCAGGCAGTGTACCTGACCGATGTAGTATAGTGTAGTGGTAAGTACGGGGGATTGATCGTTCTCCACAGGGAATAGTGTTCGTTAGGTGTGAAAGGCTACTCTAATTAGGTCTAAGGGTTGAGGAAGATTCTTTTTATGTTTTTATAATTTTATGAAAGCAAGTAAAATCTCGGGTTTTGAAGGAGTGGGCGGAATTAGTTGCTAGTCAACTAACCCAAATTACTACAAATGCAAATAAAATAAAATAACAAAAATGAAAAGTGGTGAGAAACTTATGTGTGGAGAAATGTGTTTACTTAGATTTCCTTACTCCCTAACTATCTTTTACCGGTTAATTAGTGTGCATTAGTCGCGTGGATGACGGGTGTATTCCTTAATACCATTCGTGGGGTGGCGTACTTACTTCCCCAAACTCTACAAGCTCCTACTTCACTCCTATGTCGAGCCGGCTAGGAAGCTCCTAACATGGGATCACTAGAATTCGCTTGTGCATTAAATACAACCATAAAAACCTTTAGTACGCGTTTGGTTCATGTTTCTTAAGACGTTCAAGCAAGTTACCGAATAGGAAGTTAGCCAGTTTTCTTAAGCCTAACATAGATAAACAATCATCCAATACAACTAATAACACACTAACAACCAATAATCAATAGCTAGGTTTCATTAGATCTAAGCAAACACAAGATAAAATTAGCCTAACATGTTAAACAAAAGACAAGCATAGGATAGAATCAAACAACACATAGACATATTGAATGATTAATTGATAACTTATCTTTCAATGAAACATGGAAGATCTCAAGGCAAGAAGCCCTGAAAAAGTAGCTAAAATCGTCTTAGGGTTTTATCCCAAAATTCCACACACTAAGCTCTCTCTAATGACAAAAAAATTAGAAAACTATATATAGACTTTGACATCTGACGGCGTCACCTTATGCATTGTGACGCCGTCACCTCGCCGCTTTTAGGGTTCCCGGGTGACCTTCTTGACGCCGTCCCTCTTTAGCTCTTCAAAAATCCATTCTGGCTTATCAAGGCTTGACGCCGTCGGACCTATAACGTGACGCCGTCCCCTTATGATTTAAGCCGTGACGCCCTTGATTTAGTTAAAGCGTGACGCCGTCAGAATTCTCATGCAAACTCACTGGCCCGTCATGAGTAAATTTCACATCCAACTTTTCTTGCCAAAGCATGACGCCGTCTGGAGTTAATGTTGACGCCGTCAAAGGTGACTTTCAGCACAATTTTGAGACTTTGCCGTTTTCTTCACTTTTATGCTCCAAAAACGTCCAAAATGCCTCCTTTTCCAGATTTCTCCTCAAAAGTACCTAAAATGACAAAAGGAACGATTTAGGGCAATATTTGATCAAATAAATACGATTTCGGGCTTAAATGACCCCTTAAAAGCGGTACACTTTTCGCCTCATCACATATTCAACCCAAATTAGGGTTCTTGTTGTTCTTGGTGATTACGCGATTAAGGTACGTATTTATTTAAGTTAATTAATTACATGTTCATTAGATCTTTCCGCTGCGTGCTTTGTGATGTTTTATGTGTTTATGATTTTAATAGTTCACATATTGAGCCTTGAGCTAGAGGTCAGATGTACGTGTTTGTGCATTCAAACTTTCTTGTGGCAAGATATATCTTAGGCGATCATCTATTTCAAGTGGACGCAAATAATTTCTTTTCAAATATTCAAATGACAATATGCTCACAAGGTTTCAGAATTTTGAAGATCAAATCAAGTGTCCAAGTTGTGAATTGCAAGATCAAAAATATCAATGTCGCTTCCTATTTATGTTTCATTCCTTTGTGTGTGGTTAAGGATATGTTCAAGTTGGTTGTATCTCATTTGGATCTTCTGAGATGCATGCAATGCATATTAAATACAATGCCATTTCTTGCCAAAGAGACAACAGTATATTGAAGAGTTTTACCAACCACAAAATATGGCCAATACGGATAAAGAACTATGGTGACTGCTTGACTCGACTTAGCTTCGAGTTAATCTGTAAAAATATGTAGTCACTAACATGGTCCTATAAAGTTCATTGGTTAAAGGCTTAACATTCATAGAAAACAAATAATAATAAACTCAAATAGAATGATATCTACATTGATCTTAAAGTCAATAGCCGAAACGGTTACGTTTTTACCTTTGTTCTCTATTTAGCGTCAAGTACTTAAAAGGTATTTTAGACCCACAAAGGTAGTTAAGTGTTCTTTTTCTTTTTTTTTTTTTTTTTTTTTTAATGAGGCGTATAGTAGGAGATTAGGTAGTGTAGGACCTTGGCAAATTGGTAATCAGTCAATTAATATATTTTATTTTATTTTTTAATTCTAGTTTAATATCTAACTATAGAAAGCAACTCTTTTAAGGAGAGTTCGAGTGGTGAAAGCTTGAAATTCCTAAAAAAATAAGATGGTTCTAACTTTGATCACGACACTTGTATCTCTTTGAAGCCATTGGCCAGTAATAATAGTAATAAGCAACGAAATGATATAAACACATTGTGAAAAAAATTCATTAACATTTACACTTAGTCTAAAACCCCACTCCAATTGTGGGGTATTTTTTTAAATAGTTTCTTAATACATGGTTAGATCAAATCTAAAATAAATATCAAAAATAAAGGAAAGGAAAAATAATACTAGTAGTCATTGAGGTATGTTCTCTAATTCACTCAATACCGAAGTAATGAAGTAAGTGACTCAAAGACTTCTTCTTCACAAGGAATGGTTAGCCCCATGTCATGATCAAACCCGAATTCTTCTTCTGCTAGCTGGAGTAGGGTCTGGAACTCTGGTCGTGAAAGGAACGAAATTGGTATGACGTAGCGGCTCCTATTTTCACCAACGTAGACGACGAAATGGCCCTTGGGTACATCATCATAATGTTGTTCTTGTTTCTTTCCCATGCTTGAGCACCTCTTTATAATATGCTTCAAAAGTGCTGCTTGTGAGAGCTTGTTTGATGACTTCTTGAAGGCCATTTTTTGAATTTAACTACGGAGTAATTGTCAATATAGTCTCCTTAATATGAGAGATAAGAGACTAGCTAGAGTGTTTGAGTTTGTGAATGAAAAGGTGGTGTGGTGGGAATGAAAAGGTGTTTACGTATTTATAGGGAACTCCTCACATTTGTAATATATACTGTAATAATCGAGTTGGGCAGCCCGCGCGTTGCTGCGGGTGTGTTGCTTATAATTTTTGTGCTATACGTATTTTGTCGTATTTTGATGCGAAATGGATTTTTTGACAAAGGATTTATTTTGCAAAGAGACGCGAACTTCAGGGGTATTTTTTGCCAATTTTCAAACAGATTTTTTGTAAAAGGACTACTTTTGCAAAGAGCTGTCAACTTTCGGGGTATTTTTTTCTAATTTTGAAACATATTTTTTGGAAAAGAACTAATTTTGCAAAGAGTTGTCGACTTCAGGAGTATTTTTTGCAAATTTTTGAAACTAAAAAAAAAAAAAAAAGTACTGTAGCAAGGGGCACTATTCATAAGAACCCCACTAAATGTTATTTAGCGAGTTGAGCAGCCCGCGCGTTGCTGCGGGTGTGTTGCTTATAATTTTTGTGCTATACGTGTTTTGTCGTATTTTGATGCGAAATGGATTTTTTGACAAAGGACTTCTTTTGCAAAGAGACGCGAACTTCAGGGTATTTTTTGCCAATTTTCAAACAGAATTTTTGTAAAATGACTACTTTTGCAAAGAGCTGTTAACTTTTGGGGTATTTTTTGCTAATTTTGAAACATATTTTTTGGAAAAGGACTAATTTTGCAAAGAGTTGTCGGCTTCAGGGGTATTTTTTGCGAATTTTTGAAACTAAATTTAAAAAAAAAAAAAAAAAAAAAAAAAAAAAAAAAAAAAAAAAAACACTGTAGCTACAGTACTGTAGCAGTACTGTAGCAAAAAGGGCACTGTTCCTAAGAAGCCCGGTAAATGTTATTTAGTATAATACTGTAATAATCAAATTAATGCATGTATAGTACCAATATATATTATCTTATATAATCTTTCTTCCTTCTGTTTTAATCAAAGCTGGCTCATGTTTCGCTTTTTCGGAAAACTGAAAAAGGTAGTGTCAGAGCTCGTAGTACGTTTATAATCTCGGCCACATAGTTTAGTTAGTTATATATGTTAATAAACCAATAACTTCTAGATTGTCAAGATTCTTTGGATCATAGATCCATACTAAGGGGAGAAGGAGCGGCTGGCGGGTTGGTCAGCGGTTTGCTCATACCGCCGGTATGATCACTCCTTTGCCCATCGGTTTGGTTGATCGGTTTGATGACCGTGTATTTTACCCGTTGATGAACCCGTTGTTTTGAACGTTAAAGGGTGTTTAATGTAACATTTATTTCTTTTGAAATTGTCAATATGGAGCGTTGGGCATTGATTTACTGGCCGGATTGTTTGGCCGGATCTTGGTTGTGATCTTGGCTGTGATGTTGGCTGTGATCTTGGCTGTGATGTTGGCTGTGATGTTTGGCCGGATCTTGATATTGTTTGGCCGGATCTTGGCTGTTAAAAAGATCTTGGCCGGATATTGAAAATTTGGCCGGAATTTTTTTTTTATTATTAATTAGAGGCTGTGATGATATTTTTCTTATTGATCAAAATTGTGAAATTGGAACATGATTTAGAGATGATCTTGCATCTTGGCGGGGCAAATAAATTCAGAGGATGGTAAAATATTGCAACCTTTTGAATATTTGCAGCCATGGCTGATTTATCCGCATGTTCCCATCGTCTAAACAGATCTGAGCCTCAATTTTTTTTCTAATTAATGTTTGTGATTTTTTTTACACAACTTTTTTCCTAAAACATTTTGTGATTAGTTATAAATTGTGTAGTTTAATAGTTTAGGGGGGAAAAATAAAAAATTTGGGAGGGCTGAAAAATCATGGGCGCGAGTGAAATTGGTTGGGAAGGCTGGAGGGTTGAGGTGAGTTGGCATAATGTTATTGGATAAATTTGGGAGGGTTGGATTTTTCAGAATTATCACTCCTTCTCCCCTAAGGGTGGAGGGAGTGGCCTTCGGGCTTGCCAGCGGGTTGCTCGGGTTGGATGGGAACACCGCCGCCGCCTAGGCGGGCTGGCCTGGCGGGTTCCTTTCACGGGTAAAAAGCTCGCAACGGCTTGAAACCAAAAGTGACCGTTGGAGTTGAATTTTGAATGGAAAAAAGGAGCGTGGGTCAAAAAAAAATAAACACAGTTGGTCCCTTTGGAATGCCTATTTAACCGAATCAATATCACACCCATTTTACACAAACAAAAACAAAAAAACACACTGCCAAAACAAAAACAAATTAATCAAATTATGGATCAAAGAGGCAAGAAAGTAGTTGGTGCAACATCTTCGTCTAGGGGTCGGGGCACTCGAGCTAAATCCGGTCGACCTATACCAACACAATCCGCTCCTCGACCCACACAACCATTTTCGGCTCCTCCTCAACAACCACATTCGACGTCGCAACAATACTATTATTATCCTCAACCACCGAGTCCTCCACGACAAACCTTCGACTACCCACCACTTAATCCAAGCGATTACCACATACACGAAACGAGTAACTTTAACCCGTTCGATTACCGAGAACAACCAGAGGGGAGCGAAGACGAGTTTCTCGACGTACCCGAAACGCAATTCAATCTTGGTATGTTTTTTTTTTTTTTTTTTTTTTTTTTTTTTTTTTTTTTTTTAATAAGTTTAATTTTTTAGCCGTTTTATTTATTTATACGTTTTAATTTTTTAGTCGTTATATTTATTTATACGTTGTAATTTAATTTTTTTGTCGTTATATTTATTTATACGTTTTAATTTTTTAGACGTTATATTTATTTATACGTTTTAATTTTTTAGACGTTATATTTATTTATACGTTTTAATTTTTTAGACGTTATATTTATTTATACGTTTTAATTTTTTAGACGATGACGATGATGTTCAAGAAATTGAAGAACAAGAAGTTCCTAAGAAAAAATTCGCGAAAAGGGCCGAAAAAAAAGGTTGGACATCGGACGAGGAGGAGGCTTTGGCGAAGGCTTGGGTTCACATCTCAACATGTAGAACGGTCGGGATGGAACAAGGAAAAGATAGTTTTTGGAAGAGGATTTTGGCGCATTTCGCCACGAATGTGAAAGACACCACTCGAACTCATCATTCACTTAACACAAAGTGGCGGGAAATGAACCACTTAATAAGTGTGTTCAACGGTTTATACCACCAAGCGGTAAATTATATACGTTTTTTTTTTTTTTTTTTTTTTTTTTTTTTTTTTTTTTTTTTTTTTTATATATATATATACGTTTTAATTTTTTTTTTGTAGATGCGTCTTTGGGAGAGTGGTTGTGGCGAAGTTGATGTCCTCACGAATGCGCTCGAAAGTTTTAAGAAAAAACAAGGCAAAACATTTACTCATCTACGAGCTTGGGAAGTTCTCAAAGGCCAAGCCAAATGGTTGGAACAAAAGTGTGTCGAAGCGCAGCAAACCTCCCATTCCGATAAGCGAAGAAAGTCCTCGGAATCGGGTCACTATGAGTCGGGTAGTAACGATTTTGATACCGTTTTGCCGAATCTAAATGAAGACCCAGCGCCACCCTTAGATAACCGTGCACGAAAAGAAAAATCACAGGTTGCTAGTGAAGCCTCGTCGAAGGTTAGTGTTGCCGAGTTTGTCAAAGACTACACGTTGACGAAAAAAGATTTGTTAGAGGATAACGCAAAGAAACAACAAGTAATCTTGGACGCCACTATCGAAGAGCAGCAACAAAGGGCAAAATATATGGCGGAAAAGACCTTATATCAAGATCACAAGTTCTACAACAAATCGCACGACCACATCACCGATCTAGGAATGCTAAAGTGGACGCTTGATAAGAAGCGTGAGATAGCGGCGAAATATAACTGGCCTTGGGCTTGGGGCGATTTGTAGTTTTTTATTCGTATGATTTGTACTTTTTTATTTTTAGGAATTGTAGTTTTTTATTTTTAGGAATTTTAATTTTAATTTTTAGGATTTGTAATTTTTAATTTTTAGGAATTGTATTTTTATTTTTAATGAAGTGTTTGTTTTAATGAAGTGTTTGTTTTTTTTTTTATATATATAATTGTTTAGTATTGGAAGGGTTAATTTTGCAAATTTATAATTTTGAAGGAAAAATTATGAATATTTAAAAAAAGATTTGGGAGGGTTGAAAGTGATGGGCGCCAGTAAAAAGGTTGGATTGAGGGTTGGAGGGTTGAAATGAGGTGGAGGGAGATGATTGGTTAAAATTTGAGAGGGTTGGAGGGTTAAAAGTTATGACTCCCTCCACCCTAAGTTTGTGAACTCTAGCAAGAAGTTAGAGGGCATTTTATTAAAAACATGCGCTCTAGCAAGAAACTAGAGAACAAGCAAAGAAATTATAGCGATATTGTACAAGCATTCTTTGGATCATAGATCCTTTATAACCAATATAAGGTTTCACTTTCATGTTCATGTATAGGATCCAACAATGAGAAATAATTAATTTCTTAACTGATAAGACTTTGTTCTTGATCACATTAGTCACATAAGATTATAAGATTTAACAAAAATAGCTTAAAAACATACTGATATTAAGTTAAATAAGTCTTGTTCACTTAGTCGAATCATGTATGTTTTGAGTTGACCGAATGAGTATAAAATAGGGGAAAGGCAAAAGCATGTGGTACTGTTGGGAGGGAGAGAAGAAAGCAGGGGTGTTGCCATTGGTTTTATTTCCATTTGTTGCACTTTATCAAGACACCATGACCCCCCTCCCTCTCTATAAACCATTTAATATACTTGTCTTTAGCGATTTACTTTGTTCAAATATATATATATATATATATATATATATATATATATATATATATATATATATATATATATATATATATATATATATATACTTGTCTTGAGCGATTTACTTTTTTTTATTTATTTGGGATAATAAGTTTTAAATATATCAAACTTTTCACTTTTTACTGAGTTATGTATTAAACTTTTAATTTTATTAAGTTAGGTACTGAACTTGCTAATCCTTGCTATCTCATGTATGAAAAGGTGATTAAGGTTTTTCGGTTAGAGTTATTTACATAAATCGTCTTTGTGGTTAGGACCAAATTGCAACGACAGTCCTTATTGTCAGTTAGAGTTATTTACATAAATCGTTCTTATTGTCGGGTCGCCACGTGTCACCACCTGAGTGGTGCCACGTGGCATCGGGTTGGGTCGGGTCAGCTAAAGGGTCAAGTCGGGTCGGATACTGGGCGAAGTTGCCACGTGTCACCACTTGAATGGTGCCACGTGGCATGGCTTAATAATAACCAAGACCCGTCCAAGTCAAGGCTCGAACTTGGGACCTCCCGTTTGGGAGTGAAGGCACGCTCCAACTGGGCTAGAGCAATGGAGAGAAAAATACCGTTGGACTCGTTTTTTCGTGCTCTTTCCAATGGAGTGCTCGGGGAATTTTTTTTGACTTTGTTTGAATCTCGATAAACGCGAAAACGTCATCGAAACTCATCCAAAAGTCACCATTTTTGCTTTGTTTTCAAACTCTTGTAATTGCAAGACATAATAACACATAACAAACATATTTGCAATATAATTTCACATATTTGCAATATATTTTATGGTTATTAGTCCATTTTAAACCCTTGTACTTACCAGAAAATACGCTAACCATAAAATATATTGCATATATGTGAAATTATATTGAAAATATGTTTGTTATGTGTTACTATGCCTTGCAGGTACAAGAGTTTGAAAACAAAGCAAAATCGGTGACTTTTGGATGAGTTTCGATGACGTTTTCGCGTTTATCGAGATTCAAACGAAGTTGGAAAAATTCCCCGAGCACTCCATTGGAAAGAGCACGAAAAAACGAGTCCAACGGTATTTTTCTCTCCTTTTGAACCCTCCTAAAACTCTTAAAATGAACGGGTCAAAATCTATTTGAATCTTTAATAAAACAGACTGGATCTATTAGACCTTAAAAGGAACCATGCACATAATATTAACAAAGGTATGCTCTAGCCCAGTTGGAGCGTGCCTTCACTCCCAAACGGGAGGTCCCAAGTTCGAGCCTTGGCTTGGACGGGTCTTGGTTATTATTAAGCCATGCCACATGACACCATTCAGGTGGTGACACGTGGCAACCCGACCCGGTATCTGACCCAACTTGACCCGTTAACTGACTCGACCCGACCCGATGCCACGTGGCACCACTCAGGTGGTGACACGTGGCGACCCGACAATAAGGACGATTTATGTAAATAACTCTGACAATAAGGACTATCGTTGCAATTTGGTCCTAACCACAAGGACGATTTATGTAAATAACTCTAATCGAAAAACCTTAATCACCTTTTCATACATGAGATAGCAAGGATTAGCAAGTTCAGTATCTAACTTAGTAAAATTAAAAGTTTGATACACAACTCAACTCAGTAAAAAGTGAAAAGTTGGATACATTTAAAACTCATTATCCTTATTTATTTATATCTTTAAAAAAAAATTATATACTTCCAAATAGCATCAACTCTCAGATTGGACCATTATGAATATTGATTTCAAGAAGAGAGCAAATGACTTCATAACACTTAATCGTAGTAGAACAAAGGAGCATTGCATATATGGGTGTCAGTAGGGTCGGGTTGACCCGAACCCGATAAGCCTTGTCGGGTCGGGTTAAATCGGGTTGAAAAGGCTTATTATGTTAGTTTCACCCGAACCCGATAACCTGACAATTTTTGTTATCAGGTCAATCCGATAAGACCCGAAAATTACTCTATATAATTTGCCAAAATTTGATATCACATATATTTTGTTAAAAAATGACTAAATTAGTCTTCAAAAATCAAAATTTTAGTAACGTCCAAAAATGCACTGTTTGAAATGTTTATCGGATCCGATTTACTCATGAACACTATTTTTTTATATCTGGAAATTTATAAGGATCGTAAATGTGTGAACACCGTTACAGGACTATATATTACCGCAATAAAAACCCAATTACTTATTATGCATGTGTTGTCGTTGTTGAATACCGGGCCAGCTCTATAATTTTGGCAAATTTTGATTTTATGAAATGCTACTATGTTTTTGAAGCAAGGTGTCTTACTGTCTTTGGTAATGCTATGGCAAACTAGCATGGTATTTTTTTAATGAAATATATCCAACATCAGTAGTAATTAGTAAGTTTGGTTCCATATAGGTTTTTACGATTGGTTCAAAATGAGTCTCAAAATGACACAAAAAATAGGCTACTGGTAAATTTGGTTCCATACAGTTTTTTATGTTTGTTTCAAAATGACACAAAACAAATCTCAAAATGACACAAAAAGATGCTTACAAGTCACTCATATACTTTTTTTATGTTTGACGAAAGTCAGTAACTGTTCGACAAAAAAAAGTCACATTTGGTAAATATTAGCTACTCATTTGTAGTATGATCCGATAACCCGAATCACCCGACCCGACATAACCCGACACGAATACCACCCGAACCCGATAACCGGATTCCTTATCGGGTCAGGTTGCGGGTGAGTTTTAAAAATCCAAAACCCGACTTAACCTGACCCGATAACACCCCTAATTGCATACGAGGTGATTTGAAAACACTCATTTTTTATTTGCACACATGATCTTATAACTTTATAAGCTATTATACATTTATTATATGACACTTCTTTTGATACTCCCTCCGTCCCATATTAAATGTCCACTTGAACTTTTTGGAGTCTTTCTTGTTCAACATTGACCTTAAATTCTATTATTTGTATTATATAATACTTGATGCAAAATATATGAATGTTGAGATCGTGGAGAAGCTTCTGCTCCAGTTATCATGGAGAATGTTGAGATTGTGGACAACCTGCCTAGGCCACAGAATGCCAAAGTTATGCCTGAGGCTCAAAATGTCCAGGCAAAGGAGTGACGTGTTATCCTGTTAAACGCTGAAGAGGATAAGGAGGAGAGGGTGGAGGTTTTGGTCTCCACAAAGGTCGTGACTAAACCTCGAACAGGTGCTCTAGGTCGCCTGGCCAAGAGGTTTAAGAAAATGTCTAAGCCTTCATGTCATGGTAAGGTTTGTGTTGTCGAGTGCCATGGTTGTTGCGAAAACTGTGGCTACTGGGGAAGGTATGTGTGATTTTACCTTAAAATCTATTGTTCATTATGTAATATGTTCTTGTTGTGTTTCATATTTTATTTAAGTGTTCTTATTATATGTTTGTCAATAAATCTTTTAAGTGAAGGTAGTGCTGAAACTGCTAGAGTGGGGAATATTCAACACAATGTTGAAGGTTTGACGATGTCTTTCTAAAAAAATTTAAGGCTGAATGACCCCTGTGAGGAACCAAACTCTCAACAAGCTTATCTTGGGTCAATTGTTCCTCTTGATCGTAGGGTATTTGATATGTTCAGGCCCTTAATTCTTTGTAGAAGGATCATGGATTGAAGCCTGGCAGACATTATTTGTAAGCATGAATGCTTGCTCCAAAGGCCTGAGAGGGTTGAGTCAACTATAGAGCATGCTCGAAGACTGCATGTTAAGTTGGACCATTTTGAGGGGTGGTCTATTGAGTATAGGCGGGAACTAGAGGCCATATAGGTTTTCGTGCTCTTTCCAATGCAGTCATCTGCCCGTTTGTTCATCGACCGAGGTACTTGTGTTATACTGAAGGATTTGAAGTATGAGAGTAATGTTTGCACTTGCTCTAGGTAATAAATCATAGAGTCATCATTTGCTTTGTATTCCCTTGACACCTGCTTTGTTACTAACAACAAATCTGTGTATGCTTGCAACATGGTCACCTCCATTGTTTTTGCGAGTTTGGGGCCTGCTAATAAGACCTCTTACTCTAATTCGTTATTAGACACGTTGAATTCAAAACGTAAAGCATATGTGAACACCTGCTTATAACGGCTAGTAAGGATGATTCTAGCCCCTGATCTTGTGTAATTTGAGGTACCATTTGTGAACCGTGTCCATGTCTTAGGGCTTGTGTGGAAAACTAGAAGGGGGGGGGGGTTGAATAGTTTTACCGGTTTTTAAATATTCTTAAAAACTTTACTTTTGAAAAAATTTGATTCGAAGCTTTTGTGTAATCAATCAACACAATTATGAACACTACACTAAACTATCTAATATAAATAATGAATGTAAGGAAAAGAGATGGAAAGATCAAACCGGGACAAAGAGATTTATAGTGGTTCGGTTACGAAGCTCTTCTTCGCCCTACTCCACTCCCCAAGTACCACACTCGAGAGTTTCAAGCACTATGTCAACAAAACTCCCTTCAGGCGGAGAAAAGCGTACAACGTCGCTTATCCTATTTTCCGACACTAAGCTAAATGTCGAGTGCTAATCTTAGCTAGCACCAATCTACCACGATCCACTTGATCCTTTCTACTTCACACAATCAACACCCTTGACTCGATCTACCCAATCTACCCTTGATCCACTTGATCAATACACTAGCCCACAAGCTACAAGAGATCTCCAAGATCTCGACAAGATCACAATAATCAACCCTCACTTGACTCAATCTACCCTATCTATACTTGATCAACTTGATCAACACACTAGCTCACAAGCTACAAGAGATATTTAATATCTCTATAAGATCACAATGATCTTCTCACAAACTCTCAAAAGAAAAATAAACTTGATGTATACAAAGATACAACAAGTATGTAACAAGTGTTACAAGTGCTCTAACTACAACTACAACACTTTGTATCTTCTTTGATACCTTGTGTTCTTCTTTTGCACTAGAAGAGGAATGAAGAGGATCACTTGGTTGGATGATTGGATCACTCTTAAAACAAAAGAAAACTAAACTAAATGATCAAGAAGAAAAGATGTGATGAGAGTATTAAACTCAGAAAGTTCTGTGAGAAAAAGGATGCCCAAAAACTGTGAAGAGGGCTGGTATTTATAGGCAAAAAAAATTTAGCCGTTACAGATACACGGTACCACTAAATTTAGTGGTACCGTGCCAGACAAAAACGCTCCTCTTTTTGTCTTTAGTGGTGAAAACTTATTTGGGGAAGTTTGGAGCTGATTTTGGGGGGAAAAATAGCTGTTATGTTATTTGAACTTATTTTTCCAATAAAACATTTCTTAATTATTCAAAAATGACTTGTAAAGTATATTTTTGAAAAAATGTTTTGTCACATTAAAAATGTGAAGTTTTAAACACAAATTCACTTCTTTGATCAATTTTCAAGTTATAAATTTGTTTGTGCATACCTAGAGTGATTTGCGTAGAAATGGGATCTTTCGACTAAAAACTTGTTTACATTAATTTTAACGTAACGTGTTTTCACATTTTGTCATCCTCAAAACGTAAAGTTATCGAAAGATATAAATAATGTTTTTAGAACATTATTTGCATCAACAATCTCCCCCTTTTTGATGGTGACAAAACCTAAACTCATTTTAAGTTAAAACTAATTTTAACAAGTTTTTAATGAGTTTGTATCCCATTTCTCCCTCTTTTTGTCATAGCAAAAAGGTTGCTAAAGCTCCCCCTTGATGTATAACCCCCCTCGTTTGGAGGACACCAAGGAATCGAGCAATGATTCTTGCTTCAAAACAAAGTTAGATGACAAGTATACAATATCTAATATGTAGCAATCACGACAAATATCCAACCACAAACAAGAAAATGGCTAAGTAGGCAAAAAAATAAACAACCACATAAAAAGCCCATTCATTCATAAAAATAAATGTCATACATAAGTATGACTACAACTTAAAGAAGCACATAGATATCTTAAGTGATATGAGGCCCTAAGATTTGCTTCAAATGACAAAAGGGATCCTAAGTTTTTATTTTGGAAACTAAACATGGAGATGTTTAGTTGTTTGGGCTATTGGTTGGTGGAGGAGGTGGTATGATGGGTCCTTGTGGTGGTGTGAGGAGGTGTTCAAGGTAGGAGAACCTAAAGTGCAACTCATCCCTAAGGTCAAAGGAGTTGTTGGTGATAGGGTAAAGGTTAGTGCTAATGGTTGTGGTGATGGTGAGGCGGAAGATGATGAGGTGTTGGACCCAAACTCAAAAGGAGTTGTTGGTGATAGGGTAAAGGTTAGTGCTAATGGTTGAGGAGCACTAGGTGGAGGTAAAGGTGTGGTAGCCCTAATGGTGGAAGATGATGATGAGGTAGGCTTGGTTGAAGTGGCTTTTGATGGAGCCAAAGGTGTAGAGATGGATGTGGTTGAATTGGTTGAGGGTAGTGGTGTGTGGACATCTTCATCATCATCCAAAGTGAGATCAATGAGAAGTATCTCATTGGATGGTTTAATGTTTAGCCTGGGTTTCTTTGCTTTGTGAGAGGTGGTAGCCATGGTGGAAGACATGGTGAGTTTATGATGAGTGTGGAATGGTGAGGAAGATCAATGCATGATAAGGGCTTAAATAGCCAAAACAAAGCATGCATGGATGGATAGGATGGTGAGTTTAGGGATTTGGGAGTGTTGGAATCAGCACATAATTGCATATTCTGAGGAAAAGAAGGTCAAAAAGTGAAAGCAAACAGTTAAAAACGTCTACCCAGGGGACGGTACCACTCAATGACCCACGGTACCACTAAATTTAGTGGTTCCGTGACCTGCAGTTGACATTTTTTCCAGTTCTGCAGGATCTAGGCTGCCTAAATGGGTAATCCTAGGGAAACTATTTGCAGCAAATCCTATTGCCTCAATTCACTAAAGACTAATCACATAGTTTTCCTAACACTAGCCACAACTAGCAACTAATAAGATCATGTGATTATCTAGAATTAGGCTACTATTAAACATGCAATAATTCAAGATATATGATCATCAAGTGCATGCAAGAAAAATGTAAAATAAAAGATATGAACTAGATAAATCTCATAAAAATAATTAAGCATTAAGCTTGATTAACTAATCAAAGTTACCAATGCCAAGTAAGAAATACTAAGTTAATTCAAACTTGTTAGTGTTAAATGGCTATAGCCAAGACCCCATTTATAATAGCTTAATACTACTTGAGTTAGTGATACTAATTAAGTTAGCATTGACTAATCTCCTGACTTCCCCAACTTCTTAATCTTGTTCCCGATCCCTTTGAGTGCCTTTCCAATAGACTTGAACCCCCCGATCGTTTGCTCATGCATCGACACTTGTCGGTTGTACATTGTTGTTTGCCTTCTCATCACCGAACTAAGATTGGTTTGGTTGTAAATAAGGTCGGTTGTTGGTGTGAACGATGACGTGTCAAGGTTACGAAAAAAAGTGTCGGGAGAGGGAGTACGAGTACAAGACGTTCCTTCTTCGTTCACCTCATCATCATCCTCATCCATAGGTTGAGATGACGATCCATGACCGAAGGAGGAAGAGGAGAAAGTAGCATCGGAGGTTGATTTACGACCACCTTTAGCCCCTTTGTTACTACGTGGCTTAGTACGGCGTTGTGGTCCACCAAGAGGTTTCATGACGGGATTGACAAGAAAGTAGTCGACACTATTGAGATGTGGGTAATTTGCCATTACCCAACAGAATAGACGAGTAAGCAACATACCGTATGGCATGAGCTTATCAGACCGACTGTGAATGTTTGCCATTCTTTTTGCCGTGTAGTATGCGAGGTTGTATGGCTCCTCGGTACTTAGGCAATAGAGCATATGGGCAAGACTTTCTGGAACATGATCCCGGTTGCCCGCAAGACACAACACGTTTTCACACAGAAGGAGTTCCCAATTTTTGAGATTGGGAAGCAGTTCTTTGAGGTAGATCCGATTAGGATCGAGATGAACTATGGAACCATCACGCTTTTGGTGCGTGTTGGCGACTCGAGGGATTTGGACGTGTTGTTTGATGCTTTGAAGGTCGGGGACTTCGGTACAATAAGGACCTTCACTTTCAAGGTGATAGTGAAGTGACTCTAAAGAATGGTCTTCTGTGTATGCACACTGACCATATGAAGGAACACCGAGAATGTCACCAAGCTCGGTGATGGACAACATGATATTTTGGTTTTGGGTCCAAAAATCAAGGAAGACATTACCCTCAAGATCACTGAAGGCACGGACATGACTGTAGAATTCGAGGATGAAACGAGGACAAATTTGATCATTTATTTTATATAAACAATCAAATTGGATAGTGGGAAAGCATGCTTGTATACTACTCAAAGGAACAAAACACGCATCGACTACAAGACCTTCGTGTATATATCGATGTTGGACTCTAAGAAGATAAGCTTTTTGCTCATCGGAGATGTTTGGATCATCAACTAAGATAGGAATGTAAAATTTGGTATCTTGATAATCGACACGAGGCATTGTTACCTACAAAAATATAAGTATGTATATGTTAACTTGTTGCATTTTGATGATCATATTTCTAGTGTGTGTGTGTGCCTAAATGCAAACAATGTGTAGGTGCGGTAATCTCGACTCTAAAACAAAACTAATGAGATTGCCCAAACGCTCCTAACTTCATTTTTTCTCAACCAAATATGTCGAAGAATACACACTAATTATGTAATTCGATCAATATTTGTAAGATCATGTATGCATGCAAAAACGTTTTTAGTTTGCATCAACAATGCACAAAAAATATTTTATGATCCTAGTTTCGTGAGATTTTTTGAAAATAATGGAATTGGGGTGTTTGGCAAAGGCTTTAATCTTGGCGCCAAAATTCTTAAAATTGAAAAGCTTGAGTGTTGATGACTCCTAATCCAATTTTAAGTATCTTAGACATGATTCCACTAAAAATATTTAATCATAATCCAATATAAATAGTAAAATTCGGACTAGAATATATATGTGATAAGTGGGTTTATGCAAATCCTATGATTAGGGAACCATGTATGTTATACATTGTCTAATCCTATTCCTAATTGCATAAAAATTCACCTAAAAATGAAAAACTCCAATTCGATTTTATGCATAAAAACAAACCCTAGACTCAAATTGAAAAGAAATTAAAGTTAATTAACTTACAATTGATGTTGTAGTGATTAAGATTCTTTAAACGCAATGCCTCGATCTTGATTTACAAGAGTGTAGTAGGATTTGGGTGTGGTTTTCGGTTTTGACAGCAAAAGGAAAGTGGGTATTATGTTTTGAATGTGTATGCAGAGGGAAGGAAGAAGGAAAACGGGCTTCATCAGACACACGGTACCACGGTACCACTAATGTTTAGTGGTGCCATGCCACTTTAGTGGTGCCGTGCATGTCTGAGACCCATTTTTGTTCCATTTTGAATTTTGACGAATTAATCTTACTTAATTAGTAAGACTTTTTGACGCGAGGAAAGAGTTTATACCTAATAAACTCTTCTAACGGAAACGACTAGGCGGAATGACACGAAATGACTTTAGTATTTCCGAGGAAATGCACAAGTAGTCATTGGAGGAATATGAAGAATGACTTTAATATTTCCAGTGAAATATTTGGAAAGTCATGAGACGAGACGGGAAAGATGACTTCAATATTTCCAGTGAAATATTCAAGTAATCATACGAGGAACGTGAAGAATGACTTAATATTTCCAGTGATATATTTAAAAGTCATGAGACGAGACGTAAGGAATGACTCAATATTTCCAGTGAAATATCTAAGAGTCATGAGACGAGACGTAAAGAATGACTTCAATATTTCCAATGAAATATTTAAATAGCCATGAGAGGAATGAAAAGGATGACTTGAAAAGTCATGAAGCTAGACGTAAGAAATGACTTCAATATTTCCAGTGAAATATTCGAGTGGTCATATGAAGGATGTGAGGGATGACTTAATATTTTCAGTGAAATATTTAGCAAGTCATGAGATGAGACGCAAGGGGTGAATTTAATATTTACAGTGAAATATTTAAGAAGTCATAAGACGGATGTGAGGAATGACTTAAAAAGTCATGAGATGAGACATAAGAAATGACTTCAATATTTCCAGTGAAATGTTTAGAGAGTCATGAGACGAGATATAAGAGATGACTTTAATATTTCCAGTGAAATATCCAAATAGTCATAAGAGGGATGTGAAGGACGCATTTGAACACATGGGAATTGTGAAATTCACGGAATGTGTTCCATCGTTCCTAGATCTAGACGAAGATAGTGAGAGGATTCTCGTTTGAGAAGTTTGATTGGAATGTCGACGATGTTGTCCTTTGAGGGAAACTTTTCTAAGAAAATGATTCCTCCTTGGACATTATCGCGACGGAGGAGATGACGTACTTCGATGTGCTTCATACATGAGCAATCCACGGGGTTCTTGGTCAATTCTATTTGCACGTCGGTTGTCGCACTTTATAGGAATGTCGTTGAGATGGATGTCGCAGTCTATTAGAGATTGTTTCATCCATAGTGCTTGTTGTCATGCCTTTCCGGCGCTTACTTATTCGACTTCGGTCGTGGAGATAGAAAGAGTCGTTTGTTTCTTGGAGAACCAAGAAATTTGACAACAACCTATGAATGTACAAACATCACTCTTACTTTTTTAATCCACATTATCTCCCGCATTATCAGAGTTGGTATAGACAACAGTTTCTACACTAATCCCCTTGAGATATTACTATCCCAAGTGTAGAGTGCCTTTAATGCATCGGAAGATACACTTAACCGCTTTTAAAGTAAGTAGTTTTGGGATCCTTCTTACAAGCGAGCACAAGTGCAGACACTAGACATGATATTGGGCCTACTTGTCGTTAGGTAAATTAAATTACTCATCATGCCCCTAACCTAGTACTATCCGCGCACTCACCTTCATCGTCTCTTGTGAGATTCGTCTCCGCAGACATGGTCGTTTATATTGATTAAGATTGTTCTAAGCTAAATATCTTTTATATATATATATATATATATATATATATATATATATATATATATATATATATATATATATATATATATATATATATATATATGTTAGTATACTTAGACTTAAGAAGATACAATCTTCAAGTAATATTATATGAGGGCAAGGACAGAGACTTAATTCACTCATCATGCTCATCTCAGACTTGTCACGCATGATCTTTGAGCGATCATTGTACATTTCTGGACAAGTTGAGTTTAATATAATTGTCGTCGACAAATATTTGAGCAATGATGAGATGTGAATTTCGTCCATTATGTTAGTGCCTACTAACTTAGATTCTAAGAACACTACATGCTTAACATATCTACTAACAAAGGGGGTTTTAAGAAAGCGTACCTTAGCCTGAGGTGTTGCCCTTAAAACTAGAAGATTAGACTACCTTTGTTGAAAGCTAAGCAAGATGAGACAAGACTTGACTTTGAGTCACAAGATTAGTGCAATCACTAATCATACTCCATTCGTTGGACTTCAAGTTGCTTCACAACCATATCTGTCTAGCAAGACAGAAGCTCAAACATTTGGTCCCCAATATCTCATGGGTCCAACGTTGTTAGTATTAAACATCCTATGCAGTTATTCCAAGTTACGAGAAAGTTACTTAGATAACTTTGTCTTCTAAAGTTACCTCTCAGTAGAGGAGTTCTTGACCGAGGTTTAGGAACATTTGTTTTTCTAGGTGGAGGAGTCTTTGACCTAGTGTCGGTTTTTACAAAGCCAAGCCCGGGGGTTGACAAAGGTTTGTAAAAGCTTTTGACTTCCTTTATACTAGCAATAGGTACTTTGGTACCATTTACAACTATGTGACTTGGTTTAGGACTTGAATTATTTTTCAAATTCGACTCAGTTCTGTCTCCAGTACCACACGGTACCACGGTACCATTAAATTTAATGGTGCCGTCAGTACCTTTAATGGTACCGTCCACCTGTTCGACAGAACTTGAGGTTTTGAAAAATTTAACTTGTTTCGTTTTGCTTGTCGAAGCTTTATTTGGGTCAAATCCTAAGCCCATTCCGACATGTTCACTATACCTAACGTTTTCAAGCATATCATTAAGTGACTTTGTCCCTTTTTCAAACTTAATGATCCATAAAGCGTTTTCTTTGAGTTTTTCAATTTCTACTCGAAGACTTATGCATGATTTGCATCCTACATCTATTTCTTTATTTTTCTCAAGTCTTTTAACTTGACCCTTTAGTTCTAAAACTCGCATTTCAAGTTCATGCAATTTTAATTTTAGAGTTTTGTTTCTACCTAAAATTTTAGAACTTACTTCACATAGCTTGTTATATTCATCATATAGTATGTTATCATCTATTGATGAATTATCATCACTATAATAAGAAGAGTCGGAATGTACCTCATTTGAAGCCTGAGCCATAAGGCATGTTTCGTCATTGGGCTTCTTCTCTTCTTCTTCACCGCTATTACTCCAGGAGCCTCCTATGAAAGCTCTTTGGTTGTTGGTTTTCGGTGGTTTGGGACATTCTCCTATGAGGTGATTAGGATCTTCGCATCTAAAGCATTTCCTATCACTCGTTCCTTTCTTTTCAACTCGGTTCTTTTGTGATGGCTTCTTATCATCACGAGGTTGCCTAACGAACCTACCTCTTCTCCTAAAGAACTTTTTAAAGTTTCTAACGGCTAACGCATACTCTTCATCTTCACTATCGGAATCCGAACATTCCTCATCACTAGACTCCTTTTTGGCTTTCAATGCTAGAGATCTAACTCTCTTGCTTTTGCCTTTGACTATATCGGATTCTTTCTTGATTATAATCTCATTAACCTTCAAGTTTCCTATTAGTTCATCGAGTGATAATGTCGCCAAGTCCTTTGACTCTTCAATGGCGGTGACCTTTGCTCTCCATTTTGGATGTAGAGCCCTAAGAAACTTCCTAACATAATTCTTGCTAGAGTAACCTTCATCAAGAGCTTTAAGACTAGTAATAATAGTATTAAATCTAGCAAAAGCATTATCAATAGATTCATCTTCCGAAATGGAAAATTGTTCATATTGTTGAACAAGAAGATCTATCTTGTTTTCTTTGACTTGATTATTACCTTGGTGAGTGACTAACAAAGTTTTCCAAATATCTTTTGCCGTATTACACATGAAAATTCTTTCAAATTCCTTTTTAGGAAAAGCATTGTAAATCATCATTTTAGCCTCATCATTTTTGGCTAATTTTCTTTTAAGTTCATCCCTTTTTTTACTATAAGGAACTATGTCACCCTCGGTAATAATATGCCAAATATCAATGTCTTTTGATTTCACATACGTTTCGAATCTTGTTTTCCAATAAATAAAACAATCAGTTTCGAAAAGTGGTGGTCTTTGCATAGATTGCCCTTCTAGATATTTGTCGGAATCCATTGATCGATTCAAGTTTTAAAATACAATTTACTTTAAAATCTTGACTGACGTGGCTGCTGATACCAATTGTGGAAAACTAGAAGGGGGGGGGGGTTGAATAGTTTTACCGATTTTTAAATCTTCTTAAAAACTTTACTTTGAAAAATTTTGATTCGAATCTTTTGTGTAATCAATCAACACCAATATGAACACTACACTAAACTATCTAATATAAATAATGAATGTTAGGAATAGAGATGGAAAGATCAAATCGGGACAAAGAGATTTATAGTGGTTCGGTCACGAAGCTCTTCTTTACCCTACTCCACTCCCCGAGTACCACACTCGAGAGTTTCAAGCACTATGTCAACAAACCTCCCTTCAGGCGGAGAAAACCGTACAACGTCGCTTATCCTATTTTTCGACACTAAGCTAAATGTCGAGTGCTAATCTTAGCTAGCACCAATCTACCACGATCCACTTGATCCTTTCTACTTCACATAATCAACACCCTTGACTCGATCTACCCAATCTACCCTTGATCCACTTGATCAATACACTAGCCCACAAGCTACAAGAGATCTCCAAGATCTCGAAAAGATCACAATGATCAACTCTCACTTGACTCAATCTACCCTATCTATACTTGATCAACTTGATTAACACACTAGCTCACAAGCTACAAGAGATATTCAATATCTCTATAAGATCACGATGATCTTCTCACAAACTCTCAAAAGAAAAATAAACTTGATGTATACAAAGATACAACAAGTATGTAATAAGTGTTACAAGTGTTATAACTACAACTACAACACTTTGTATCTTCTTTGATACCTTGTGCTCTTCTCTTGCACTAGAAGAGGAATGAAGAGGATCACTTGGTTGAATGATTGGATCACTCTTAAAACAAAAGAAAACTAAACTAAATGATCAAGAAGAAAAGATGTGATGAGAGTATTAAACTCAGAAAGTTCTGTGTGAAAAAGGATGCACAAAAACTGTGAAGAGGGCTGGTATAGGCAGAAAAATTCTAGCCGTTACAGGTACACGGTACCACTAAATCACTCACGGTACCACTAAATTTCGTGGTACCTTGGTACCGTGCCAGACAAAAACGCTCCTCTTTTTTTCTTTAGTGGTGAAAACTTATTTGGAGAAGTTTGGAGCTGATTTTGGGAGGAAAAATAGCTGTTATGTTATTTGAACTTATTTTTCCAATAAAACATTTCTTAATTATTCAAAAATAACTTGTAAAGTATATTTTTGAAAAAATGTTTTGTCACATTAAAAATGTGAAGTTTTAAACACAAATTCACTTCTTTGATCATTTGTCAAGTTGTAAATTTGTTTGTGCATACCTAGAGTGATTTGCGTAGAAATGGGATCTTTCGACTAAAAACTTGTTTACGTTAATTTTAACGTAACGTGTTTTCACATTTTGTCATCCTCAAAACGTGAAGTTATCAAAAGATATAAATAACTTTTTTAGAACATTATTTGCATCAACTGCTTGGTTCAGGGATATGCTTCACTTGACTGGGTTGCTTCTTGTCATCTTGTGTGGCTGCCTGTTAATCTACCAATGCTAGGATTTCAACCACTATTCATCCTTTGATTGCATTTCAGGGTTTAAATGTTATTCGTGTTCTCCTAGTGTAATTTCTCATTTGGCCAATCTGCCTGAATTGTCAGTGTTTGACAATTTTTGTGTCAATGGTCTATCAGTGTTGACCTCTACTGGGTGGGCCTTGAAATATCTTCTCAAACGTTTGATTAAGACAAAGAGAGCACGAGCTAGTTTTTCAATAGGTGAATAACGCATTTTCGAGCCATGTAGTGGCTTACTGACGTTGAATAATGGAATTTTTTTTGTCCCTTTCTACTAGTAACACTGATCCAATGGCTCCATGAGATGCTACCATGTACATGGTAAGGGTTTCACCTGGGATTGGGGCGATTAAATTTGGTAGATCAGTTAGGAAGATCTTCTAAATCTTGGAAAGCGTCTTTAGCTTCCTTTGACCATTTAAATTTGTTTTTTTCCACGTGATTATTTAACACTTCATAGAAAGTAAGTGACTTATCAGTAGCTCGAGATAAGAAACGACTGAGGGCTACAATTTTGCCATTTAGGCTTTGCGTCATAGTGAGGGTTTTTGGTGACGTCATATTGAGTATGGCCTATATTTTCTTTGGATTTGACTTTATGCCTCTCGGGTTGTTTATTTGTCCCAAGAATTGACCCTCTTCTTCTCCGAAAGTGCAATTGGTTGGGTTCAACTTCATGTTAATTCTTCTTAGGTTTTGGAATGTTTCTAATATATTATTTATTGATGAGTTTTCGGTCTTGCTTTTTATCACCATCTCATCTACATAAGCTTCCAAGTTGACTCCAATCTGACTCTTGAATTTTCTGTCTAATAGTGCCTGATACGTGGCTCATTCATTTTTTAATCCAAACTGAATCTTGTGGAAAACTAGAAGGGGGGGGGGCTGTTGAATAGTTTTACCAATTTTTCGTTTAAAAGATTACATTTATGGAAACTTTTGATTCTATGTTATGTGAAATTAATCGATAACAGTATGAACACTTAATATAATAAATATATCAACTATTAGCTACGAAATAATGAAAGTAAAATAAAAGTAGAGAGTTAGAAGGATAACACCGTGATTTATAGTGGTTCGGTAAGGAAGCTCCTCTTCACCCTACTCCACTCCTCGAGTACAACTCGAGAGTTCAGTTCACTATGTCAACAAACTCCCTTCAGGCGGAGAAAGCCGTACACGTTGCTTATCCAATTTCCGACACTAAGCTAGATGTCGAGTTCTAATCTTCGCTAGAACCAATCTACCACACGATCAACACAATCACACTACACACAACTTCCAAGATCCTCCCGATCTTGACACACTCAACACAACAACTACAGAACATACAAGATCCACCCGATCTTGCCCCAATCTACTCAAGCAACTCATAAGATCCTCACAATCAACTCAATCTACCCAACAACTCAACTACTCAAGAATGGAGATGATGATCTTGATGTATGCTAAAATACAACAAGAAAGTAACCAATTTTACTTATAATCTAACAACAGTAAGACTCTAGATAAGTTGATCAATGTGAGTGTTCTTCACTTGCACTTGTAATGGAAGAAGAATTGGATCACTAATGAATGAGATTAAACTAAGTTTTTGATTAAAGAAATGAAGCTAGAATGTGTGAAATAATAACAGAAAAATTCAGTGGAACAATGTTGGTGAAAATGTGAGATTTGAGCTGCTAATTATAGGCCAGAAAAATTTGGCCCTTCAACGGGTGGACGGTACCCTTAAATATTTAACGGTGCCGTCTGGCGCTAAGGTTGCCTTCCCACGCTCTGTTTTTGTCCTTTTGTGGGGAAGTTAAAATCTGATGAAATGATTACTCGGGAGAGGAAAAACCATATTTTTGAAATTCAAATTATTTAATTTGATTAAAACATTTTGTTAAAATTAGAAAATAATTTGTAAAATAAACTTTGTATAAAATGTTTGTGTCACATTTGTGTAAAAATAATTCTTTGGTCATTTACAATGTTTAAAGCTCAATATTCATAACTTTAGTGATTTTAGTGTCGAGATTAAGTTTTACGACTAAAAGCTTTGTTTACATAAACTTTCACGTAGAATGTTTTTATGTTTTGTTATTATCAAAACGTAGAGAAAACGAATAACATTTTTATACATTATTTGTATTAACACATCTTTGTGTAACAATATATTCCTTTGTCTGTGTAGAAAGCTGTTTTGTCTTCATCTCAAAATTTCATGAGTAAGCCTTTGTAAATGTCTAGGAAACACTTGTATTTGAAGCTGGATAATGATTCTACTTTCCAATCGATTGGATGTAGTGGATAACTGTCCTTGGTGAATGATTTGTTCAGGTCAGTGAAGTCGACACAGATGCGCCAAGTACCATTTGTTTTACTAGGACTGGGTTTGCAACCTAAGTTTGGTATTTCACAGGACTAATGATATCTGCCTTGAAAAGATCATTAACCTGAGTATTCATAGATTCATATCTTTCTATGGAGAGGTTCCTCCATTTCTTCATGATAGGCATTGCATACTAATTGAGACCCATACTGTGTTTAGCTAGTACTATTCGCAAGCAATTGAATGAGCTAGTTTTTTCATGGTACTGGAAGATGTTTGCCTATAGTGACTGGTTGATCTGGGTATTTCACGTTGATCACCACCTTTTCCTCCCTGTCATTATCTCCAAGTATTTTCATCCATTAAATCTCCCTAACTGTCGTGTTGTCCACTGCTATTAATAGTTTTGCATCTTTCCCTGGGTAATGACTTTTGACCATTGTTACTCTTGATTTTGTTTTGAACTGCATGTGCAATCAGATTGTGGACACTTTCGCACATAGCAGTTGAATAGTTTTTTTATCAAATAACATGTTATACTTGGAATTTGACTCGATAACGTGAAGCTTCATTATAACTGTTCTTGATAATGGGTGAGTTCCCACAATGGTTTCTAATTGGAGTACTCCATTAGGCATAGATCTTTTAGATGAGAATCCAATGAGAGGATTAGTTGAAGGGCATATCATTCTCCTGATTTTCTCAGGCAACTATTTGAAACAATGATCATACATGATGTTAACATAGCTACCTCCATGCATAAAGATCTTGCTTATCTTATGTGAAGCAATCACGGCTGTGATGACTACTGGATTAGCTGAATGTATAAATCCTTCCAAAGGGAAGTGTTCCTTAGTTGTTGAGGCCCATTTCTCGAGTAACTCTCTATTTCGCTTACTGCAGGGCATCCAGGTTTGACTTATGTATATGTACGATAGTTGATCAAGATTTGGTTTGTTTTTAAGATAAAGTTGGATTTGCTCATCTGTTATGTTTTGGAAACAAATTTTTATTAATGATAAAAAAAAGGTAAGGTGAAGATTTGGTTCGTGTTTGCAACGAAAAAGTGAAGTTAAGTGTTTTTCGGTGTCGGAAAAATGGAAACTAGTGACTTTGTTTATGTCATGGTCCCATGATAGTGCCATGTTTACATTCAATACGTAAAGCAAGGATTACGATAAATTTATGGTGTGAGATTACGCTAGTCCTATGTTTGGTTGCTCTTGTTTGGTAAGAACCCCAAGATAAGAGTTTTTGTCAAAAGTTGGGGTAACACTCACATATAACTAAGGTTTGGTGTGTGTGTAAAAAAGTAGAATATGAACTTGGTTGTTCTCTAAGAAATGCATGATAGGGATGCATTTAGAGTTGTATGACATCTATGTATTTGATCCAACGATCTTGGGAGACCCACGTGGGAGTCATCCCATTGAGGAGACAATAATGACACGTGATGTGAAACTTGGCTCTAACTGTTATGGGAATCTTCGTACGAGGTACTGTCTACATGTCACAGCTAAATGTCCGCCACACTAGCTGATGAGGTGTAATTTCATTTGTTTTTAAGGGGGAATTAAGCCGTTAAACTCATACATGGTTGATCATATACTACCCTAAATTTCTTCCTTTTAAGCTTTAGGTACTTAGGCGAACATATGCTGGAAAAGTACAAGTCTTGGGCTCGATTGAAGAACGAATAAAAACGAAAGCTCTAGCAACATGATCGACATCCGTGACGACATCACATCCCTGTGACGTGTCATTGTGTGGGATGGCCAACGAGGACGACATCAGAAGGCATCTAACGGCGCCACAAGCATCAAGTGAGGCCGTCACATTAAGGCGGTGGAAAAGACGAAACCCTAATAGGGGCGAGCTGACGGTGTCACAACCCCAACGCGACGCTGTCACAACCCAAAATATATAAATATAGACACATTGTTTTCATTATTGTGTGTGTAACTTTAGAGGAACGAATACCACCAAACCTTAGTAGGTTTCTACAGCTTTTGTAGGCCATTTTGGCCCATCAAGACCTCATGTATTATTGAGATAAGTTATTTATTCAATGATTAAATCATGTTTATGTGTAAGTGTGTGATTTGCTTATTTACTTGTTTCTTTATTACTATGCTAGGCTAAACTTATTAGTATTTACTTAGTATTGCATGATACCAGCTATTAATTGCTTTTTTATCGTCTCTTGTCAATTCTGTGTACGTTAGAAGTTGGGAAATTGGCTACGATCCTATATGGGTAGCTTGAACGTCCACTAAAACGTGTCCAATTAATCATTCAGACTTAGGAATTAATTGAGTAGAGTATTTATTGCGTGAGTTAGTTATTGTGTGGGATATTGACATTCAGACATGCGTCTCCCATTGAGGCTAATTCATAGACGTGGGACTGACCAGCCCGTAATAGGTAATAAGGAATACTCCACATTGCAATAGACAAGTAAGTGACATTCGGTTAACATAGCGAGAAAATACTAGGGAGTAATGAAATTCTAGGTGAATACATTTCCCCTCTTATAAGAAGTTCACCACCACTTTTCCTTTTCTTGTTATTTATTTTTAATGCCTTTTTAGTTTAGCAGTAGTTTAATAGTTGTTTAAAACAACCTCTCTCAAACCCCAGAATTTTTCTTGCTTTCATATAAAACCTAAAAATACCAAAAATATCTTCTGTCAACCTTTAGGCTTAAATCGTCATACACTTCAAACCTACCTCACTATTCCTCTAGAGACTGATCAATCCCCCGAGTCTTGTCTATACTACACTACAACGATTAGGTACTCTGCCTAGGAGGATTGTAAAACTTTGGTATTGCAATCTATACACATCATGTTTTTGGCGCCGCTGCCGGGGAATAGTGTAGTTTCCGATTTCTGTTCCGTATAGGTCTAGTTTCCAAGATTCCTATCTAGTGAATGTTTTTCTTTTTCTTTTTAGCTTTCTCGCATTCTATCTATCTATTTTTTTATTTTTATTTTGTTTTTGTTTGTAAACCCTTTCATTTGCCATCATGGTGAATGGAGATCCTTTCGATCCACCAAATCCACCCAACCTACCAAACCCACCTTTTCAACAAAATCCACCTAACCCACCTAATCCACCCATAGCACCTAGACCCCGTAATCTAGGCGAGTACTCCCGACCTAGCCACGAAGGCTATCGAAACACCATTGAGCTTCCCGAAGAAGCCAATGTGTCTACCTTGCAATTCGACACCATCCGGTTGGTGCAAAATGGATGTGCATTCTATGGACTTCATTCCGAAGATCCAATTCAACATCTTAAGGATTTTCTTAAAATCATTGATTACATTGACCTTAACGGTGCCAATTAGGAGACAACGTGCTTGCGTCTCCTCCAATTCTTTCTATGGGATCAAGCTAGCAATTGGCTTGAACGTCTTCCAGCGTGATCCATCTTGACTTGGAATGATCTCACTTCTCGTTTCCTCGCACAATTTTTTCCACTGGGGAGAATTACAAAGTTAAAGAATAACATCTTGATGTTCCAACAATATCATGGTGAAACTCTTTAAGACGCTTGGACTTGTTTCATGGACTTAATCCAAAAATTCCTTTATCACGACATTGATCTTTGGCCGCAAGTCCAATTCTATTATGATCATGCCAACTACTTTACAAAACGAGCTATCAATTATGCTGCTCTCGAAAAACTTAGTAAACTAAGTGTAGATGCAGCATGGAAGGTTATTGAGGATTTAGCACAATACGAAGATGAAGAATAGGATGACCCGATTTTTCCTGAAGAAGGAAGTCTTGACTACATTAATGCCACTCCAAAACAAATGTTGGAAAGTTTGGAGAAGTAGGTAGAGGAATTAATGAGAGTCAAGATGTCAATGAGAGACAACAAGAATGGTTCCTGTAGAGTTGTGGACCCGGTTGGCGGGTACACGTCTCTAGAATGACCACATCAGGAAGAATTTGAGGGGATAATGCAAACATTCATTGCTAATCAAGAAGATCAAATAAGGCAATTGGAATGTCTTATAAATAATACAAGGGAGATTTTTATTAAATTGGCTAATGGTTTCATAGGATATCAAGAAAAAGAATTGAAAAGAGAAATAAAGAGGAAGCCCGATCTATGAAGATCAAGAAAATTTTAGAACTTTCGGAACTCGTTTGCGACAAACGGTAATTTTCTCACTAATATTTTAATAATAACTGTCAATTTATTGTGACCAAAATATTAAACTAGGCATTTACGAGCTTACATAACTATCATGGGAAAACAAACCCGTATACTGTGTCACACAGTAACTCACCAAAACTATTAAATCTCACCAGGAATAGTGAATTTTCCCCTTTCTCACATTTACAAACTATAATGTAGTAAAAGCAAGAGGTTATCTCATATTTACTCAAAAACGAAACCACACGCGTACCGACATCACATAAGTAACAAATTAAACTCAGAATTTATTTTGAGTCAACAAACTCTAAATCTATATAAGATTTATAAAAACGTTCCTAAAAATTTATTTCCCATATTCATATCAATTCCGGGAAAAACCCGAATTTAACTCAGCTCAGCGGGACACGGGGTATACTTTACCCACCCATCAAATAAAACCATCCGGTATTAATACTTTTTCTATTCACCCACTCACACAATTCCCCATATCCTTATCTTCTTCTCTCTCGTTTGTCCGCCGCTCCACAAACCCAGAAAGGATCCAATCGATCCATCTCTATCTCCCATGGCAGTATATACTTTCCCTTCAATCTATGAACTAGCCATCGCTCTCAAATAATCAGTCCCCCAAAGGTCAACGGCATGGAAAACCGTATATGACGAGGATATTATACCAGGCTCAATCGACCACATCACCACCCACAACCACTCAAAGGTTTCCGAGAAGACAAGGACATTCGAAGGGCAACGAAGTGATTTGGAGTGGATTTGGCTGGGGTTCGATTGGGATAGCTAGGGTTCGGATTGGGATTTGTTCGAGTGCTTCTGGGTCCAAAAGTTTTTCAGTCGACTCACCATAAGGGTATAAACATCTTGCATTCAACTCTTTCATATCCATTTCCTGTCATTCGAGTTACACCTAAATGATTTTGTTCTTAAATCGAATTGTAACTTATTTAGGATTTCGAATCTATGATTATATCGAATTATTGTTGTCTTCGTTGTTGTCTTGTGGCTTGGAAACTTAAGGAATTTAGAGTTGGCTTGTTAGTTTTGGTCATCGTTGTTTGTTGTCATTGTCGAATTCTAGCTTGGGTCAAGAGATTTCCAGTCACCATCAGTAAATCTTAGGATAAAAGACCTCGAAATAGACCTAAGATTGGTGTATTGGGTTTGAATTCCGTGTCAAGAACTCTTCACGAGTTAGTACACTTGAAGCCATAGTACTCGGTCTAGATAAATTGATCATGTTAGTCTTTGGGTCGAATGAAAACCACCCTCGTAAAGGTATGTTGAAGCCGCAAGATCATGTAAAACCACCCCTCACACGGGTGTGTGAGGTGGTGTAGTCGGTTCAGACAAAACTCACCTAACAGCCATCCAAATAGGGTGTGCTGTGGTGATTTTTGGCCAAGGGAAAACAACCCCAAAAGGGTGTGATTTGGCTCGGTAGAACCCCCACCAAGCAGCCACCCATGAGGGTGTGCGTGCCTTGGTTAACCACGTTGAAGCCTAGCCAAAACAAATCTCGAAAACCCACTCCTTTCCAGTCTTAAGTAATGGTCCAAGGATTGGTTTAAAGGTGTAGCCGATCGTCCTTGGTTAAGTCTAGTAAAGCCTTGGTGAAGTCCTGCTCGATTCAAGCTTAAACCCACAATGGGTGTCAAGTTCGACCTTCCCACAAGAACACCAATAAAAGTGTCTTTGGTTGTCTAGTTCTCGGCCAAACCACAAAGAAGTGTTAAGTATATCTTCACTTGTCCTAATGTCGAATTCTCACACCCATATTCGGTCAACCATGTCGAGTATAAGGATGTTTTGTTGTCAAACCAAAAGCCCTCACATGACACTTGAGACTCTCAAGTTGAGAAGTCGAGTAGTACTCGACCTCGATGTGATGAATAGCTTGGCATTACAAATTCTTGAGTGTCGAATATATGCTTTTCAAATCCCCAGTAAACACACAAAGTCCACTTGGACTTGTGTGTGCATTCGTATAGCACCAGAAACCCAACCCACCTCATTTGAAAGCCCAACCCAATTTGCACTTCAATCCAGTCCATGTAGGGTACTAGAAGTGCGACCGTTCTTAGCCTACCAGGCCCAATGTGGTGCTTGGTGGTTAATCTGCAATCCAGCCCATGTCATAATTCCCCCTCCTTTGACTTAGTTGGGCCGCAGCCCAACGAGGGTAATCAGGGTAACCAGAGAAATCCAGGAGCTGGTGTGAACCAAGTAGCGGTTGTGCCCCAAGGAAATCGGGGAAATGATGGAGGAGCCCGCGGCAGGGTCTATGCAATGGGTAAAGTGGAAGCCCAAGAGGACCCGAACGTCGTAACGGGTACGTTCCTTTTAAATAACCGTTATGCATCTATATTGTTTAATACGGGAGCGGATAGAAGTTTTGTCTCAACTGCCTTTAGCCCATTGCTTGGTATAACCCCGACCACCTTAGGCAACGTATATAATGTGGAGTTAGCAAATGGAAAAGTAGAAAGAGTAGACACTATCGTAAGAGGCTGCACCTTAAATCTGTTAAATCACCCATTCAACATCGATCTCATGCCTGTAGAATTGGGTAGTTTTGATGCTATCATCGGCATGGATTGGTTGTCGAAACATCATGCCACTATTCTTTGTGACGAAAAGATCGTTCGACTACCTTATGGGAACGAGGTCTTAATCGTCAAAGGCGACAGAAGAGACCGACGAAGTGCCTCAAGATTAAATGTTATCTCTTGCATGAAGGCCCAAAAATACCTTGAGAAAGGATGCCTTCTCTTCCTAGCACAGGTCTCCAAAAAAGAAGAAATGGAGCCGGAAGGAAAACGGTTGGAAGATGTACCAATCGTAAGAGATTTTCCATAAGTCTTCCCTGAAGACTTACCCGGACTCCCGCCGACACTACAGGTCGAATTTCGAATCGACCTAGTGCCCGGTGCCATACCCGTGGCACGAGCACTTTACCGATTTGCTCCGACGGAACTGCAGGAGTTATCTAAACAACTTTCGGAACTCTCCGAGAAACGGTTCATCAGACCAAGTTCCTCGCCCTGGGGAGCTCCAGTTCTATTCGTCAAAAGGAAAGATGGATCTTTCTGAATGTGCATCGACTACCGGGTACTCAACAAATTAACTATTAAAAACCGATACCCACTCCCTAGAATCGATGATCTATTCGATCAGCTCCAAGGTTCGTGCATTTATTCGAAAATTGACTTGAGATCCGGTTACCACCAACTTAGAGTTCGGGAAGAAGATATCCCGAAAATGATATTTAGAACTCGTTACGGCCACTACGAGTTTCAGGTTATGCCTTTTGGCTTAACCAACGCACCGGCAGTATACATGGATCTTATGAATCAGGTGTGTAAGCCGTACTTAGACAAGTTCATGATCGTCTTCATCGATGACATATTGATATACTCTAAGTGTGAGAAGGAGCACGAAGAACATCTTATGCTAATCTTAGAACTACTAAAGAAGGAGGAATTATATGCTAAGTTTTCGAAGTGCGAGTTTTGGTTACCAACAGTTCAATTCTTAGGTCACGTAATCGATAGACAAGGTATTCATGTAGATCCTGCAAAGATTGAGTCGATAAAGGATTGGGCGACACCCACAACTCCCACCGAAATACGCCAATTCTTAGGACTTGCAGGGTACTACAGAAGGTTTATCGAGGGATTCTCGAAAATAACAAATCCTTTGACCAAGCTAACCCAGAAAAATGAAAAATTTGACTGGGGAGATAAAGCGGAAGAAGCTTTTCAACTTCTCATGGATAAGTTGTTCAGTGCACCCATCTTAGCCCTACCTGAAGGCAGTGAGGACTTTGTAGTCTACTGTGATGCCTCACACAAAGCGTTAGGAGCTGTCTTGATGCAGCGAGAGAAGGTGATAGCCTACGCCTCACGGCAATTGAAAACCCACGAGAAGAATTACACTACGCACGACCTAGAACTGGGGTCGGTAGTGTTTGCACTCAGGATCTGGAGACACTATCTTTATGGCACCAAGTGTGTAGTTTACACCGACCACAAAAGTTTGCAACATATCCTTGATCATAAGGAACTCAATATGAGGCAACGCCGTTGGTTAGAATTGCTCAGTGACTATGACTGTGAAATTCGATACCACCCAGGCAAACCAAACGTGGTAGCTGATGCCCTTAGCCGAAAAGGGAGACCGAAACCTCTAAGGGTACGATCGTTGGGTGTGACAATTGTCTCACCACTCCCATCAAAAATTCTTGAGGCTTAGGCCGAGGCCCTTAAGGAAGAAAACAGACCTAACGAGAAGATTTATGGAATGCCTGAAAGCGAAAATGGATTCGCGAAGAGAGCAGATGGGACATTATGTTACAAGGACAGAAGTTGGGTCCCACTCTATGGAGGTATACGAGACCTCATCATGTACGAATCCCATAAATCTAAATACTCCATCCATCCAGGAGCCGACAAGATGTATCTTGATCTGAAGAAGCTATATTGGTGGCCCAATATGAAAGCTGACATTGCAACTTATGTCAGTAAATGTCTAACATGTTCAAAGGTCAAAGCTGAACATCAGAGGCCGTCAGGTTTACTCGTACAACCTGAAATTCCCGAGTGGAAGTGGGAACATATAACGATGGACTTTATCACCAAACTGCTAAGGACATCAAGCGGTTATGACACCATTTGGGTAATCATTGATAATTTTACCAAATCCGCCCATTTCCTACCGATCAAAGAAAACGATAGCATGGACAAACTTGTGCGACTATATGTGAAGGAGATAGTTGCTCGACATGGAGTTCCACTTTCTATCATCTCCGACAGAGATAGTCATTTTACGTCAAATTTTTGGAGATCACTACAAGATGCTTTAGGTACTGATCTTGATATGAGCACCGCATATCATCCTCAGACAGATGGTCAGAGCGAAAAGACCATCCAAACTTTAGAGGATATGCTGAGAGCGTGTGTGATAGACTTTGGAAACGGCTGGGATAGACATCTGCCGTTAGCCGAGTTTTCTTACAATAATAGTTATCACACTAGCTTCAAAGCTGCACCCTATGAGGCACTTTATGGCAGAAAGTGCAGATCACCAATATGTTGGGCTGAAGTCGGAGAATGTCAGCTCACTAGTCCCGAATTAGTACAAGAGACTATGGAAAAGATTGTACAGATCAAGAGCCGGATGCAGGCGGCCCGAGACCGTCAGAAAAGCTATGCTAACAAGAGACGAAAACCACTTGAGTTCCAAGTTGGAGATCGTATTATGTTGAAAGTATCGCCATGGAAAGGCGTGATTCGCTTTGGAAAGCGTGGGAAGCTAAACCCCGATATATAGGACCTTTCAAAATTCTCACAAGAATTGGACCGGTAGCCTATCGACTCGAGTTACCACAAGAACTCAGCTCCGTACACAACGTGTTTCACGTGAGCAATCTAAAGAAATGTCTCTCCGACGAAACACTTGCCATTCCTCTGGAAGAAATCCAGGTTGACGAGAGATTAAATTTCGTTGAGGAACCTGTTGAGATAATGGATCGAGAAATCAAACGGCTAAAGCAAAGTCGTATCCTTATCATTAAAGTTCGTTGGAACTCCCGAAGAGGTCCTGAATACACGTGGGAACGGGAGGACGCGATCAAGCGTAAATACCCGCATCTTTTTTCAAACCTATCGGGTAACTCTAAGTGAAAACTGAGGACGGTTTTCTTTCTAAGGCGGGGAGGATGTGACAAACGGTAATTTTCTCACTAATATTTTAATAATAACTGTCAATTTATTGTGACCAAACTATTAAACTAATCATTTACGAGCTTACATAACTATCACGGGAAAACAAACCTGTATACTGTGTTACACAGTAACTCACCAAAAATATTAAATCTCACCAGGAACAGTGAATTTTCCCCATTCTCACATTTACAAACTATAATGTAGTAAAAGCAAGATGTTATCTCACTTTTACTCAAAAACGAAACCACACGCGTACCGACATCACATAAGTAAAAAATTAAACTCATAATTTATTTTGAGTCAACAAAATCTAAATCCATATAAGATTTATAAAAACGTTCCTAAAAATTTATTTCCCATATTCATATCAATTCCGGGAAAAACCCGAATTCAACTCAGCTCAGCGGGACGCAGGGTATACTTTACCCACCCATCAAATAAAACCATCTGGTATTAATACTTTTTGTATTCACCCACTCACACAATTCCCCATATCCTTATCTTCTTCTCTCTCGTTTGTCCGCCGCTCCACAAACCCAGAAAGGATCCAATTGATCCATCTCTATCTCCCATGGCAGTATATACTTTCCTTTCAATCTATGAGCTAGCCATCGCTCTCAAATAATCAGTCCCCCAAAGGTCAACGGCATGGAAAACCATATATGACGAGGAGATTATACTCGAATGGAAAGTTTCCACACCCCAAATCCGAAAGAAATAATGGAGCTATTCCCAAGCTCTTCCTTTTTAAGCGGCTATCCCAGGCTCAATCGACCACACCACCACCCACAACCACTCAAAGGTTTCCGAGAAGACAAGGACATTCGAAGGGCAACGAAGTGATTTGGAGTGGGTTTGGCTGGGGTTCGATTGGGATAGCTAGGGTTCGGATTGGGATTTGTTCGAGTGCTTCGGGGTCCAAAAGTTTTTTAGTCGACTCACCATAAGGGTATAAACATCTTTCATTAAACTCTTTCATATCTAATTCCTGTCATTCGAGTTATACCTAAATGATTTTGTTCTTAAATCGAATTGTAACTTATTTAGGATTTCGAATCTATGATTATATCGAATTATTGTTGTTGTTGTTGTTTTCTTGTGGCTTGAAAACTTAAGGAATTTAGAATTGGCTTGTTAGTTTTGGTCATCGTTGTTTGTTGTCATTGTCGAATTCTAGCTTGGGTCAAGAGATTTCCAGTCGCCATTAGTAAATCTTAGGATAAAAGACCTCGAAATAGACCTAAGATATGTGTATTTGGTTTGCATTCCGTGTCAAGAACTCTTCACGAGTTAGTACACTTGAAGCCATAGTACTCGGTCTAGATAAATTGATCATGTTAGTCTTTGGGTCGAATAAAAACCACCCTCGTAAAGGTGTGTTGAAGCCGCAAGATCATGTAAAACCACCCCTCACACGGGTGTGAGGTAGTGTAGTCGGTTTAGACAAAACTCACCCAACAGCCACCCAAATAGGGTGTGCTGTGGTGATTTTTGGCCAAGGGAAAACCACCCCAAAAGGTTGTGATTTAGCTCGGTAGAACCCCCACCAAGCAGCCACCCATGAGGGTGTACGTGCCTTGGTTAACCACGTTGAAGCCTAGCCAAAACAATTCTCGAAAACCCACTCCTTTCCAGTCTTAAGTAATGGTCCAAGGATTGGGTTAAAGGTGTAGCCGATCGTCCTTGGTTAAGTCTAGTAAAGCCTTGGTGAGGTCCTGCTCGATTCAAGCTTAAACCCACAATGGGTGTCAAGTTCGACCTTCCCACAAGAACACCAATAAAAGTGTCTTTGGTTATCTAGTTCTCGGCCAAACCGCAAAGAAGTGTTAAGTATATCTTCACTTGTCCTAATGTCGAATTCTCACACCCATATTCGGTCAACCATGTCGAGTATAAGGATGTTTTGTTGTCAAACCAAAAGCCCTCACATGACACTTGAGACTCTCAAGTTGAGAAGTCGAGTAGTACTCGACTTCGATGTGATGTATAGCTTGGCATTACAAATTCTTGAGTGTCGAATATATGCTTTTCAAATCCCCAGTAAACACACAAAGTCCACTTGGACTTGTGTGTGCATTCGTATAGCACCAGAAACCCAACCCACCTCATTTGAAAGCCCAACCCAATTTGCACTTCAATCCAGTCCATGTAGGGTACTAGAAGTGCGACCGTTCTTAGCCCACCAGGCCCAATGTGGTGCTTGGTGGTTAATCTGCAATCCAACCCATGTCATAATTCCCCCTCCTTTGACTTACTTGGGCCGCAGCCTAACGTGGGTAATCATACAAAAATTGTGATGTATGTATATATATATATATATGTATATATATATATATATATATATATATATATATATATATATATATATATATTCGCCGCAAAAGCCGAGCACACAGATTTTTATATCATAACCATTGTGTAAAACATGTATCATTAGTTAATTTCGACTGAAAATTTGTCACGTAACATCGTTATATACACATATATATTTTGTAAAAACATTTACTTTTGACACAAAAGATGTGAACAAAGATATATATATATATATATATATATATATATATATATATATATATATATATATATATATATATATATATATATATATACACGTCGCCAATATATAAAACTGTTATACAAATGACCATCTAATTCTATAAATTATAAAATGAAAAACATGTAAAGACTTACCTTGATTTGAACTAAAACAAGTAAACATCAATTTTATTTATGTCATTAACAAAATTTAGCAAATGTAATTATAGCAAAACTTTACTTGAACCTTTATAGCAAATTTTAAAATCAAATATTTTCTAAACATATAATCGTGAAACCAACTTACGAACACGAGTCATAACCAGTCTTTATTAATTAGATGAACTTAGTCTATTTTATTTAAACGAGGTAAACAAAACCTTTATTGTACAACCGTTATACAATATTTTCTCGAGTCATTAAACATTTGAATACTAAACATCATTTACACGTAATTTTATTACCTTTCAAAACCTATATAACTAATTACACATTTTTAACAACTAAACTACACATCCTTAATATTCCATATCTCGATAATATCTATTCTTGCTCTCAATTCATTCATTTCATCGTCTTCCGACTTCCGTCAATCAAAATCCTATAAGACTCACATATCTTCATTGTCGTACATTTAAGTAATTCTTAGAGCCAATACCTACAAATACTTAGAAACCTATTCATAACCTCACTTGCTGCCACACAAGCGACAACAACATAAACACTTTAAAAACATTTGAATTAAATTCTGTAGAAACTTAATTTAGTACTTGAAACTAAAACATGACTTATTAATCTAGGTTGCGTGTTGGTGCCGTACATTCCCTAAATTCACAGCATTCACTGTTCAGACTATTAAGATGAGTTTATAGCCCCACTTTACTTATACTTATTTTGTAACTATGGGGTGAGAAACATGCAAAATATTTTATGGACCACAATACTACTTAATTTCCTCAAAACTATTGCGTAGTTAGCCTAAGCCCTAGAACCCACTATCATGCCAATTTTTATGAGCCGTTAGTTCCCCTTGGGAAGCGCGATTGCTAAAAATAGATCTATTGGGGTGACTCCCCCGTTAGGTTGGCCAGACAGGTCAATGCGAACGTATAGCAAGTCGGACTACGAGTGTATTGGGTTAAACACTCGCTAAGTACCCCTTGACTATTATTTATGTGCTATAGATTAGCGCACTAAACTGTCGAGCTTCAGTTGCATGAACTTAGAGCTAGCGCGATAGACTATTTTGTATGACATTATATGCGTTGTAATGATCGTACACAAAACTATTGGCCCAAATTTATTATTTACTGCTTTAATTTAAACCTATGAACTCACCATCTTTTGCTGACTTTTAGCATGTTTTTCTCAGGTGTGTAATTTGAATGTTTGTGGCAAGGATTCGGCAAGGCAAGGGTCATAGCTCTTTTTCAGAAGTATTGGCAAGCATAATTAAGACTTGTTTTTATGTGGGACCGCTGAAACTAATGGGTCTATTTTTCTAATCAATGAATCATCTTTTGTAAACTCTAAATATTGATTTATTTAAAAAGGAGTATGTATTCCGTTCTTTGTTTACCTTGTGTTGTGATTTCCAATCTGTAAGTAGCACCCTCAATGTTCCGTATGCTTCCGCGACTGTTAAATTCTGGGGGTGTTACATCGTTAAAGCAACTCCAAATAAGGAGGATAAACATACTCTTTTTTTCCCTCAAATCAATTAACAGTGAATTCTTTCCCCGCCAATCATGGTGCGTAATAAAGAAGTTTCTCGCTGATGCTGAATTTTCCAAAACCACTAAGTTTTACAATCCTCATAGGCAGTGTACCTAACCATTGTAATGTAGTATAGGTAAGACACGGGGGATCATTCTCTAGGGGAATAGTGTTGTGAACGTCGAAGTATATGACGAATTAGGTCTAAAGGTGAGGGATGATTCTTTTTGTATTTTTATTTTTAAAGGAAAGCAAGTAAAAATCTTGGGGTTTGAAGAGTTTGGTTTTATAAGTACTAATTAAACTAAATTAAACTAATTATGCAGAAAAGTAAAGCGGTGGACTCGCATGATAAGTAAAGGTGTTTACTTAGAATCTTATTACTCCCTAGTTATCTCCTATTGATTAGTCGAATTGTCACGTACTTGTTTTAACTAGCGCGTTGTATTCCATATTATTGGTCGTAGGGTGGTGCCACTTTCCCTAACTGTATGAATTTATTGATCTCGTTAAGAATTCTAAAGCCAGCATCCGCAGTTCCGCAACGTTTGGAAATTGTAGGACTCGTTAAGACTCTTAATGTCCCCAATCGCAATTCACGCAATAAATACAGCGAAATATACTAAGATAAAGCCAGTTTTCCTACCCCTAACGTTATAACAACTAATTGAATAAGATACGACAATCAATAATCAATAACTAGGTTTCATTCAATCCTAAGCAAACACTAATATCTAGCCTAGCATGTTAAAAAGAAGAGAAGATAAACAAATAATCAAACAACACATAGACATATTGAATGATTAAAGAATAACTTATCTTCAGTTAAAACATGGAGTCAAGAGGTTTAAAAACCCTTACTAAAGCTGGAAAATTCGTACACCAAAGTCTTGCCAATATCCTACCAATACGGGTCACACATAATGAAAATCCTACGAAAACTATATATAGATTTACAAATGTGACGGAGTTACTTTATTGGTGTGATGCCGTCAGCTCGCCGTCATTAGGGTTTCGTCTTCAAACTGTCGTTGGGCGTCACCTTAAAGGTTGTGACGCCGTCATGCACTGTTTGCATGGTAGTGACGCCGTCAGCTCTAGGCCGTCACCATCGCCTGAACCGTCACTTGGGAATTTTAGAACTGATCTGGAAACTTGATTTTTCAAGTGACGGCATCACTTGGTAGTTCTGACGCCATCACATCCATTTTTCTGTGACATTTTCGCGACTTGGTCTTTTTCTTTGTTTTCTTGTCCAAATTAGCCAAAAACGCATCATTTTCAAACATTTGCTTCCCAAGTACCTAAAACTCGAAAAGAAATGGTTTAGGGTAATAATTGATCGAATATGTATGAGTTTAGAGGCTAAATGGCCCCTTAAAAATACATGTTTTTAAACCTCATCAAATATCCCTACACTTGGAATTTGCTTGTCCTCAAGCAAATGTGCTTTTATCCTAATCAATATTCAAGTTAGGGGGCATTTAGCATTAGTTTAAAAGTAATTACAACACAACTCATTCCACAATAGTCAAAACAAGCACGAAAATTATATACTAGCACCTCACATAAAGTGTTTGGATTCTCTCATCTCTCGGGTGTATAGGTTGTATAACATGTATGGAAACGGGAAAATAAAACACTCTCTACCTGTCATAGCACATAGATTACCATAGGCTTGATAACAGATCAAACCTCCACCGCTTTGGCGTAAGCACCTAGGATAAACTATCACAGAGGACTTTTAAAGGGTTGTAACGTTAGGTGTAAGGGTAAAGAAAACACGGTTTTGTGGATATGGGGGAGTTTTACTGCTGGCAAGTTAATTACCTAAGTCAATTACATGTACAAAGTGGCGTTGCTAAGCCAAGACTCAACTCACTAACTCTAACTCTTTGTGTGTTTTTCTTGATTCTTTCTTGACTTAAACAAAAGAAAAAAGCGGGATGGTAGTCCGTTTTTTTTTTTTTTTTTTTTTGTTTTTTTTTTTTTTTTTTTTCATACACTCTCGCCCTACCATCCATAAAATAATACATCGATACCCAAGGGATTTATAGTGGCATCCCTACACTTGAATTTTTACATAAATAAAACTAACTAATGAGCTGAATTGTGAGAAACAAAACACGTGGAGTAGTTAAACATTAACGTACATATAGGGATAATAATTTTGACTTTCTTCCACATTACTCCATAACAAATAGTACTAAAGTCATGAATCCCAATCGTCCCAAAACTGTATTTACAAGATATGACTCGACTTAGCAACCATGTAATCAACTAGACAATTAACTAAGGATTTAACATAGATGTTGTAATAATAATGCATGACAAATGAGTGGATACAAGGTAGGCTAAGGCGATTTGGGTGTAACATTTGGGGTGGATTGTAAACAATGTTCTTCATTAATATTTCAGAATCAACCGGAATATCATGAGAACCGCGAAAAGGATAGGCTCAGAGGGGTTAACTAGGGGTATCTTGTACTAAAAATGAGTACATAGCAAGGGTGTGGGGTAATTACTTGACCAAAGTAGCCAACGAAATTATAATAAACAGGTTTAAAACAAGGGTTATCCTAATGCCTCTTATCATTTAGTCAATCCTCATCACGCGAATGCGATCTCACTAGCGATCTTGGAATGCATCACTAAAGCAAGTACTAGAATCTATATACTACCGGTACACTCATAAGCATTAAAAGTGAATGCTTTTTCCTAAATATCTAAAGGCGAACCTCGCATTCTGGGGTGGAAATTTTTGAGTGGTAAGGTTTTTGTGCTATCTATATATCCCCTATCCATGAGACGCTTATTAAGATTAACGCAGTGTTCTCAAAAAAAAAAGAGAAAGAAATGAAAGTAAGTGAAAGTAAAGTAAAGAAAGAGGAAAGAGAGGAAGTAAAGTTATAATGTTTCAGCATGTTCTTAAGTCCAAAGTAAAATGAATGAAAGGCATTGAAAGTGACATTTCTCATGTTTTCAAAAAAAAATAAAAAATACACATTTACAAGAATGCCCTTCTATATTTAACAAGCACATAAAATCAAGTGGACAATTTGGTAATTAACTACCCTCATTTCACTTTCATTCGTTTACTGCCCATATATGGGCTGCAAGTATTTGACTAAAAAACCACCTACTTTCAACCCTTTCCCTTTACTTTCACTCCTCTTAAAATCTTGAGAACATAAATATTTTTTCTCACCCTCCACTTTACTTTGCTTTCCATCCCTTTTTAATCTTGAGAACAGACTGATTAAGATTAAGTTTCACTCGTAAATGTCATAAAATTTTTTAAGTTTGGTGCTAAAATTACCTTTACAAGTATTTCTTTCTGTTTATTATGCAATTACTTAAAAACAAAACAAATAGCAAATGAGTGACTAGTTTCTAAGGTGTCCCTTTTTACCATCCCTACACTTAAATTGAACATTGTCCCCAATATTTTTGAAAAGTACCAAAGATATGATAACGGGAAAACCTAATAGGGGGCAAGCTGACGGTATCACAACCCCAACGGGACGCTGTCACAACCCAAAATCTATAAATATAGACGCATTGTTTTCATTATTCTTTATGTAACTTTAGAGGAACGAATACCACCGAACCCTAGTCGGTTTTTATAGCTTTTGTAGGCCTTTTTAGCCCCTGAAGACCTCATGTATTATTGAGATAAGTTATCTGTTCAGTCATTCAATCATGCTGATGAGTAATTGTGTGATTTGTTTATTTACTTGTTTCTTTATTACTATGCTAGGCTAAACTTAATAGTATTTACTTAGGATTCCATGCAACCAAGTTATTAATTGCTTGTTTATCGTATTTTGTCAATGGTGTGTACGTTTGGAGTTGGAAAACTGGCTATCATCCTATATGGGTAGCTTGAACGTCCGCTAAAACATGTCCAATTAATTTTTATGTCATAGGAATTAATTGAGTAGGGTATTTATCGCGTGAGTTATTTATTGGGTGGGATATTGACATTCAGACAGGCATCTCCCATTTAGGCTAATTTATAGACGTGAGACTGAGCAACCCGCAATAGGTAATAAGGAAAACTTCACATTGCATTAAACAAGTAAGTGACATTCGGTAAATATAGCAAGAAAATAGCTAGGAAGTAATGGAATTCTACGTAAATACATTTCAACTCTTATAAGAAGTTCACCACCACTTTTGCTTTTCTGGTTATTTATTTTTATTGCACTTTTAGTTTAGTAGTAGTTTAATAGTAGTTTAAAACAACCTCTCTCAAACCCCAAAATTTTATTTGCTTTCATAAAAACCTAAAAATACAAAAAATAATCTTATTTCAACCTTTAGGCTTAATTCGTCAAACACTTCGAACATACCTCACTATTTTCCTAGAGAATGATCAATCCCATCAACAGTTAGGTACTCTACCTGAGAGTATTGTAAAACTTCGGTGTTGCAATCCATACACATCACTAGCTCTATACCAATAAGGTGTTCACACGTAGAAATAGTCCAATAACGCTATGGAATGACAAATTGTTATGCCGGTTGTTGCCTGGAAATTGGTTCTCCGGCCAGGTAAAGTATGTGTTTGGCTTTGGCCTCTTGGGCTGGTCGTATGAGCTTTGGCCTCTTGGGCTATTATGGTCGTATAAACTTTAGCTATTGGGCTAAAACTCTCATTCGGTATCACATACAATAGACAAGAACATCTTTCATTTAATCATTCTATTTTTGTACTTGTCTTAACTTTTTCAAGGTTGTACTCTATCTCGCTCTTTTGCTTTGTTGAAAAAGTCCCGGCTAAATATCTTAGAGATGTTTTGAGTTAATCTCTTGGTTGATCAGAGAGCTGATAAGCTCATCAGGGCATTGTCAATCCATGCCGATCCTTTTGTCTTTAGCTTATGGTTTTTATACTTACTGGGCTCATACGACATCAGATAGTAAGTGATCTTTAATTTGTCTTTAATTTTTTGAAATACTCTCTGATTTTAATGTATTTTATGTATGAATCTGATACTGAATTGACCGAACACTGGTTATATGATTTTAACTGAAAAGTATTTGTTTCTTTATTTGTCTTTATTGGTCGGCATTTTAGTATGTGACAAATGATCAGCATTTATATCCAAAATATAAAAAATATCAAACACCACAACTTTCTTTGATAAAAATAATGATAGTATAAGAATAATAGGTGATTACAATTTCAAGGGATATCCCTTGAAATGTTATGATCAAACGGCACAGTTAAACCCAACATATAAGTTTAAATGAGTTTTATCCTAAAATCGATTGTCAAGAAGTAGGTTAATCTAATATGCTAACTGTGATATTATATTACTTCTTATCGATCTAGGATCGGGTTTACACACCCAACATCGAATTTACATGGAAGTCAGTAAACAGAGAAGGTTAAATATCTACATTCACTTACATATGTTCTTTTGTGACATGTTTGAACAAATGCCGATAAAATGAGCCTGAGTCATATGCACGAATTGCAAATTATCATCCAGAATATTGTAATTTTGATATTTGGAAACAAAATATATGGCGACATACTTTAAAATAGAATTAAACAAAAATACAAGTTACACTTAATCGAACAACTATTACCACACATTAATTAAGCAAGGCAGAAGCATGTGAATAACTCAATGTCTCAAGTGTCCCCTTTGACTGAAAGACTTGTATTTTACCACAACTACAAAAGATGGTCATTCTTTGTCGAGGGATAAATAGTAAATAGTGTTCTTTTTAATAGAATTGTATCACCACACTCAACTCTTAAAACTTTTTCAATAGTCAAAAACTTAACATCATCCTTACGTACATGTGATAACAATTTCATAATATTACTTTATGATCTCAAGATACGTATGAATTTCTATAATCCTCATTTAGGGTCTTTATATTTATTCTCTTTGTTCCCATTTTGTTATTTGGATTTCAGGTTTTTGTTAGGATGAATTGCAGTGACAAATAAAGAAACCTTGATAAGTTGGGCATAAAGTTAACTTTGACTAGCACATATCTATAGATCCGTACATCAAATCACCGAACTTTTTTTCTTAGAGAGCTCGGTGTGGAGCATTGTTCGTTTGTCGTTGTATCAAAAATGGAAGAACGTCGCGTTGTACTGAACCATTCGTCCCGTTGTTCGTCTGTCGTCCGGCTATTAGCCGTTCAGCTCACATGCGCCGTTCGTTATTTATTTTTAATTTTTTTCAATTTTTAAACGTTATATATTAAATTCACGGTACAAAAAAAGGGCACAAAATTTTAAACGTTATATATTAAATTCTCATTTTCATATATAAATACCCACTTTGAACATCTATTTTTCAAACATTACAACCAAATCACAATTTATATACACTTTCACTTACATTTTAATCAACTCTTCCGTATTTCATGTACTTTAAATTTCCATGGATATTTTTATGCTGAAACTCGAGCCGAATAATTATTTTGTTCATATGATTATTACGAACAATTTCTAGCCTTTGATCTCGGACGTATATACCCCGAGAATATGAAGCCGTCGAACAACGTCTACTGGATGATTATTTTGGGGATGATCCAAAATATCCCGAAAGGAATTTTAGGCAACGGTTCTGGATAAGTCGAAAGCTATATTTAGAAATAGTCCAAGGTATAACTAACTATGACGTTTAACCTATTCCCGAGCACTTTAAATTTTTCAGTTTACGACCAATTACCATTGGTAAAATGAGTATCTACCATATAATGAAATGCATAGCCACTATATGCCAATTGGTGTACGGGTCAACACCCGACGCTTTCGATGAATATTTACAAATTTGTGAACGTTGTAGTCGTGCTAGTTTAGACAATTTTACCAAATGTATATGGGATTTATAGTCGGAGGAGTATTTAAGAAAACCCTCCCCCAATGTTATTATGAGGCTATATGAAAATCATGAAAACTATCATGGGTTCCCGGGCATGCTTGGTATAGATTGTATGCATTGGGAGTAGAGGAATTGTCCGAATGCTTACAAAGTGCAATTCAACTGGGGGATCACAAACATCTAACAATAATGCTTGAAGCTGTTGCATCTTAAGATTTGTGGATTTGAAATGCATATTTTGGTATAGTGGGTGCAAATAACGACCTAAATGTTCTATATTGGTCGAATTTGTATGACGACCTCATTGGCGATCGTGCTTTGGAGGCCTCGTTTATGGTGAATGGTAAAACTTACACCAAAGGATATTACCTAGCAGACGGTATTTATTTCCCTTGGTCTACTTTTGTCAAATCATATACGATCGCCTAATCTCACGATGATTTAAATTTTAAGAAGGCTCAAGAAAGTGCAAGAAAAGATGTGAAACGGACTTTTGGTGTCCTTCAAGGTCGTTGGGGGATTAAAGCACAACCCTCACGTGCTTATCAGGTGAGCAGAATTCGTAGTATTATGTATTGTTGCATTATATTGCATAACATGATACTAAAAGATCAAAATTACCAAATAAGTGAATTTAACAAGATATATGTTAGTCCCGCCGCCAATATACAACGTACATGGATCAAAAGATGCGACATACATGTAAAGAACCGAAAAGAACTACGAGACAAAGAGGTGCATACCAACCTTCGACATGATCTTGTGGATCATTTTAGCAACGGCAGCTATTACAGAACGACAACAAAAAAGGCGCATATGTAGTCTCTTTATGTATCGTATTTTTTTCTTTTTGAAATGTCGTATTTTGTTATATGTATTGTAATTTTAATTTAAGTTTAATAAAATGTGTTTGTTTTAAAAAAAATGGGACGAATAACGTGTTATTCGGTTTCTCGCTAGGGAGGGTATTTTAGTTGTTGGTGTGTTATTGAAAGTCTGATGGGGTGGCGCTGAAATGGCAGACGAATAAAGTGTTATTCGTCTCCACCACACCAAGCAGTCTTAATGCAAGGAACGACCGTTTCATATGATTGTGTTTTGGAAATTGACTGATGCCAATGTTATCTAAAGTCGAATGGACTTTATCATGATCGTATATTCGTTATTTATGTTATATTGCTACCTTTACTTTTTAAACTAACGCCTAATAGTGTTCGTACATGAATCTGTGTGTTAATGATTTTGTTCTTGCGACGCTACTTACTTCATTTGACAATGCATTACAATGATACGACTCATTTCATACAATAATCTGTATGCAATATTATCATCTATGTTGCTAACCTGTTGTGCATAGATCCCTTGACATTGTTGTTCACTTATTACTTTTTCTCACCCAACCCATGAGTTCATAAGAGCAAAAGAGATCGATATATTTTGATACACGTACAGTTGTGTAGGCCTTGAGTGCTTGATGTACTTTTTTAGATATATGTGTTACGTTAGATAAATCTGATTAAGTTTAGAGTAAATTGCATAAATCATACATGTGCTTTGGAGAATATTACGAAAATCTTCTTTCATCCCTACTATTTGCGTAAAGGATTGCGTTGTTTTGATTTCCCTACTATTCAACGTTATGATATCAAATCGAGACAAAGGTTGGTATCTTCTAACGTTTTCGTTTAAGTTTGAATACAATGAAAACCTATTCTCTTTACTCGTCTCAAAATCAAATCAACAAGATAAGATTTCCAGTCAGACTCGACCCAAACCTGAATTATTCTATTACATTGCTAATGTCATGTGAGTTTTGCTAGAAAGTTTCGCTGATTAAAAAGTTGGATAAAAAAGCAACTTTGTTTATGAACCAATTTGGGCAAATGAAATCGAACAAGATGAGACGAGCAACAAGAATGTGTAAACAACGAAGAGATGGATAATGTGACTTCATAGCAATCTTAAAACTCGTCCATCTTATTAGCGTCTCAATACCAACTTCTTTTCTACCTATTCGTATCAGAATTCCCACAAAACGTTTAGATCATACCGTAGGAGACACCCAAACCCATGCACGCCTTTTAGATACCGACCGACTAACAGTTTGTTATGACTAAACAGACGCCCCTGCTAAACACTAAGCAATAAACACACGTCCAAGTTACCTTTAATTAAGAGTTGAAATTTAACCTATGACATATTTTCTCAAAATACTCATTGACCGGTTAATTAGAGAATAGGTGTATTCGAATTAACCCCAATAATGAAGAGGTTAAGTTTTCCTACTGATCTTGTTGTTTACTACTGTATAAGATTATGAGTAATGATAAGGATGGCAAAAGTTCTTTTTAGCTGAGTTGTCTAGTATTTCTAAATTTGCTAGTTTGATTGTAGAAAAGAAGAGTAAATTGCGGAAATGGTCCCGGTGGTTTGCTCAGATTGCACGTTTAGTCCCTGATCTTTCGAAATTGCAGGCGGCCTCCCGGTGGGGAAATGTTGGTTCCGTTTTGGTCCTTGGTTTTAACCGGCGTTAAGTAGATTCCGTTAACAGTTACTTGTTAGCCCTTTTGGCCAACGACTGTTGAGGCGTTCATCATTTAAACTAAAAGCCGTTTATAATTTAAAATTTTCGGTTTAATTATAGTTTTTTTTTTTTTTTTTTTTTTTTTTTTTTTTAATTTACATTTTTATAAAAGCATATACGTTTTTATACTCTTTTATATACGCTTATATATACTTTTTTGTATACATTTCTATATACGTTTTTATTTATGTTCTTATATACGTTTTGTATATATTCTTATATTTTTTTATACGTTTTGTACATATTCTTATATTTTTTTATACGTTTTTATTTTTATTTATTTTTTTATTTTTTTTTATTTTATTTTAATGTAAGTTTTCGTACACATTTATATACACGTTATTCTATACATTTTTATACATGTTCTTATACACTTTTTATACGTGTTTATATACGTTTTTGTATACGCTTTTATATACTTTTTGTATACGTTTTTGTATATGTATACATACGTTTTTGTATACGTATATAAACGTATACAAAAATGTATAAATATGTATACAAAAACGTATATAAAAACATATAAAAAGTATATATATGAACGTGTATAAACACGTATATGTTTTTATAAAAAAGTGTATAAAAACGTATAGTAATAAAAACTATATAAATGCGTATAAAAACGTATATGAAAACGTATATAAAAAGTATATAAAAGCGTTTATATAAAAACGTATATAAAAATGTACAAAAAACGTATATAAAAACGTATAAAACATTTAAAAATTAAAAAAAGTATATAAAAGTGTATACAAAAACGTATATAAGAACGTTTATAAGAACGTTTATAAAAACATATATAAAAACGTATATAAAAACGTATATAAAAACGTATATAATAACATATATGTTTTTATAATTACGTATATAATAATGTATAAAAAGTATATAAGAATTTATACAAAAACGTATATAATAATGTCTATAAAAACGTATATCAAAACGTCTATAAAAGCGTATAAAAACTTATATAAAAACGTATATGTTTTTTTTTTTTTTTTTTTTAATAAAAATGTATATGAAAAATCGAAAAACCTTAAATAAACCAAAAATTTCAAATTATAAACAGTTGTTAGCATTAAGGATTAACGCTGCAACGATCGTTGGCTAAAAGGGCTAATGTGTAACTGTTAACGGAATTCACTTAACGCCGGTTAAAATGAGGGACCAAAACGAACCAAAGTTTTTCCCAAAGGAAGGCTGCCTGCAATTTCGAAAGACCAGGGATTAAACGTGCAATCTGAGCAAACCACAGGGACCATTTCTGAAATTTACTCTAGAAAAGAATAAACACACCTCTCATCCGTTGGTCTATCGCTTGTTAAAGTTGGCTTTGATTTTGCCCGTTGCAACCGCTGCTGTTGAAAGATGCTTTTCTAAAGTGAAGAATATTTTAATGTTGTGAAGAATTATTTGCGTTGAAAGATGCTTTTCTAAGGTGAAGAATATTTTAATGGTGCGTTAATTTTTGCTATAGAGAAAGAAGATCTTCTAAATGTTACCAATGAGGAATTGGGCTGCCGCGCGTTGCGGCGGAGCCAGTTTATGTCTAACAAAGAATTTGGTGTAACCTAATAAGATCGATAACAAATAAAAATAAGGTTAGCAATAATGTTTATATATAACACATTGCCTCATTTGACACTAATATACAAAATAGAGACACAATCCACACTCATGTATATATAACATTTACAAAAAAAGAATACATTTAGTATACCATACAAATGATTATAGATTGCATGATTTGTAAATAAAAAATGTTCCGCAAACACTTCTAAAAATTTGTACAAATACTTTGTGTTTGATCTTGACTGGAAACTGCGTCAACGTTAAATGCAATTGACCTATACAACTGGATTGCCAACAATTCCCGAGCCATTATTTTGCTCGTGCTTTAAACGTGGTTTGCCGTTAAGAAATACGTTCATATATCAAACCCAAGAACACAGCCATAAATCCAAGTAAACACCATGACTGAATGAGAAGGTGGTGCGTATCAGAAAAGAAAGCAAAGGTATTCTATAATGCCGCAATCATTTCAAAGCAAAACCTCATTTTGCTACCAAATCCCGACAAAATAAGAGTTGTTTACCTAAGACAACGTCAATTTCTTATTTAGAATATGCACGATATGTAAAATGGGCACACTAACATTAGGGTAAGGAGCCTAGAAATCAGGTCTATCGTTTTCTCCCATTTTCCTTATCCCAACATAAGTATGACTATTTGGCACACCCTAGATAGTCTAAATAAAAGAATGAATAGTGCCTCAGTAAACGGAGTTAGGATACATATACTATGGAATAGATATCGAATGACTATATAACAAAATTGTGATGCAACGGGTTTCTTGATCATCATAGCCAAGCAATTATTATCCAAATTAGACATACAACAACAGTTTACTAAAAGGAGATAAATCTCTAGCGCAAGCCTACAAACTAAAGTTTCATTTGTAGCCCGAAAACTAACTTGTACATTTTTCCTTTTATGGATCACTCTTTCCACAATTCATCTCCATGTTTTGTTCAAACCTCCTTTATAGTCTACATTTACCCGAATTTGCACTGCGTTAGATACACACACTTTTATCCCCTCGTTGGACTGCATTAGATGTAAGTAATGCGGGAAATATTAAATATTCAAGTTACCGATGCAATGCATTTTACTAAATGAAAAAAATATATAAAATTAAAAATTACCTAAATTTGTGTAGTGGGCTAAAAAATATATGGAAGCCATTCCAGACTATCATCCCCTTTTCAAAGCGAGACTCTATTGTATGTGAACCTAGCATGAGTATGTTGCCCGAACCAACCACTATGTTACCGAAGACATTGTTCGTTTTTCTATTTAGAATATGCACGATACATAAATTGGCCACACTAAAATTTAAGTAAGGAGCACGGAAGAAATTGATACAAAGGTTTTCCTAGTAAGTGTGCAAACCATATTTTGGTAAAAAAGAAGATCGCTTTATGGTTCTCCAGTTACATAATTTTCCTCATAAACATCAAAGGAAACATCTGTATTGATTTCTTCCAGCATTATTATTCGAACCTTAGTATGACCATTCAACGTATCACGAATACCCTAAATAAAAAATCGAACAATGCCTTAATAGTTTTATGCTTTGGCTTAGATATAGTGCTGCCTGTAAAACATGGTTGCATTTCATGCCTTCCGGTGTTTGCCATGCCAAAATAAAAAAACACTAAATGATCGTATCATAATAGCACAAAACACTATCGGCCAAAACAGCTATAAGGTAAAGGTATCTGGTCTAGAATATCAGCGGCTACTTTAACGCATAAGTAAAAATGAACCAACAACCATCATACAGGTAAAATATGCTTATAAAGAAAGGATAAAAAATAGTTCCAATCGTAATCTCTATAGACGTAAAAAAAAAATAAACATGGGATTGCAATAAATATTAGACCTTAACAAATCCGGTCAGCCTCCGCCAGTAAGCATCCGTTGTCAATGTGCCAGTGTATCAGTCATGATTGTTCCCATGGGTTGTAGAGCTGAACTATTCATTTGGCCATAATGCGAAAAAAAACCCCGCAACAAAGCACCATCAAAAATTGCGGAATCAATTTCCTCCATTCTCCCCACCTCAAGTTTTCGATACTCGAAGGCAGAAGACAAAAAGCTAAAAACTATAGAGCACATATGTGCTGCAGCAGCTCCTAATCTAGTAAGCAGTCATTATACGGTGCCAAATACAATGCTAACAAAGTTCATACATCGATCACCATACCTTAATAGTTTTATGTATTCATCGACCCCTGGTGGTCTCCATAATCACGACAATCATCCAATAGCCCCTGTTATCACCCATGAAATTAGCAACTATGACTACAATTTCTAGACAGCATAGAGAACCGGCAATCAGGAACACATATTAGACTTTATCGGAACACAATTACCACCACAAATTAAAAAAAAAAATCTATAGGAAAAAGTCATAACCACGAAGCATAATCAAAAGATATAAAAAAGGCTATGAATATCATTAACATAGTTTGAAATTTAAAACACAGTGACAGCTATTGTATATCATGACAATCAAGCCACTATGTATTGCCATGAACAATAAACGTTGCGTACACGAATTATCACTTTTTAGAAACAAACCTGAAAGCCCATATTACCCTAATTATTTCAGTCAACTAAACACAAGAAATTATAAAACAGTAACAGGCACCAGACAACAACAATGACAAACTCAATTATGACCCCTAACATCTTTAAGAAACAAATATACAGCCCGCGCAAAAGCCATATACCAACGGACTCCAGAATCAACTATTGAGAAAATTTACACCTAAAATTTTGACCAAGCAATACAAATATGCAAAGCAAAATGTTCCGACCAAAAAAATAAATAAATAAATAAAAACCAAGTATGACCACCACATAATTCTCAATAAATAACAATGATATATGCACTTAATTAAAAACCTAGTATGACCACCACATAATTCTCAATAAATAGCAATATACCACACTAAAGACACAAAAACATATACCAAGTAACGCACTAACAGTATATAAACTTGAATGAGCATAACTTGTACCAATTTATGTCAAATCGATACATACACAACTGCTATCAGAAAAACGAAAACAATGACATAAGCACTTGATTTAGGATCTTTGCCACATAATTCTCAAAAAATAACAACATGCCACAGATTAAACACACAAAAAAACAAAATGAGCAAAACTTGTAGCAAATTATGTACAACCGGCACATATAATTAAATAGCAGTCTTATGATAAATCTAAAAAAAGGGCAGAGAGTCATTGCTGAACTTATACCATCATAAACATCAGTCTTATGACAAATCAAAAACAAACAAAAACCCATAAAATAAGCAAAAGTACCATACATCTCATATTGCAACTGCATGTGCACCAATAACATGCATTTAATCATATTCCAAGTATCTAAATAATGCATCATTTCATCTTTTCAACTCAAGCAGCCTATACCACTACTTGTCGCTTCACCTACCCATCCACGGGAATTCTCAAATATTTTCAAAACTGCCTATATACTGCATCATAAAGTAATAACCACATCCAAGCCCCTTAAAACATACAAAAATTGTATAGCCATATATTTGTGCCCTAAAATAAGTTACCTATAACAATACATCAACAAATGCATCCCAATTAAGCCTAAAAATGTCTACTGTAAAAACCAGTTCAATCTTGAAACAACCGAAGAAAACACACTTAACACTCTAATTTCAAAAAACACTATCCAAAGATAAACATCCCTCAACTAAATATATCTAAATTTGATCAAGCTAAACTTACATTTCGAATAAAGATGAACCACAACCATGCACATGCGATCGAAGATCTGCATGTGTAATCTCCCTCAACATTCAACCCCGAGTTAGGCACCAATAAATCACCAAAAAACACACAATCTGTAAAAAGTAATTCAATCCTGAAACAACCCGAAAAAAAAAACAAAGTTAACACTCTAATTTAAAAAAAAAAAAAAAAAAAAAAGAAAAGAAAAAACAAAAAAAAAAAACAACAACAATACAAAGATAAACATCCCTAAACTAAATATCTCTAAGATTGATCAAGCTAAACTTAAATTTCGAATAAAGATGAACCAAAACCACACACATGCAATCGAAGCTCTGTATGTGTTAGGATCTCTGGGAAATAAGAGTTCATTGTTGCTGCCGATAGTGTAAAGTTGGTTCCTGCCGATAGCTTGGTTCCTGCTGAAAGCTCATTGCTGCCGACAGTGTTATCTTGTTCCTGCCGATAGTGTTGTTGCTGCGGATAGTATTATTTGTTTATCCGTATATTTAGAATGTTTGTTATGATTTATTTTTAGAAGAGATTGTTGTTAATCTCTTTACACGTTTTCTTGTAGAACGGGTTAGGGTTAGGTGATCTTGTTAGTATAAAAGATAAACCCGTCTATGAGTTTATGTACGCCTTGAACATCTTTTAATATTCAATAAACGATTCTTAGTTCAATAGTTTGATCCATAGAGGATCATTGTTCTTTTAGAGTTTTCTTCTTTATAATACTTGCTGTTTAGTTTCCGCATAAACACTTGTATTGCAGAGGTTCTTGTTTATACCAAGCTCAATCAAGCTCGAAGTACTCGATCCTACAAGTGGTATCAGAGCCTGGTAAGGATCTCTGATAAAGAAGGAAACTGTGTTGAAGTGTGTCTCTCTTGAATCTCTTCACAATGTCCCTATCAGGAGATAATTTTGAATTATGCGCAAGGAGGATTAGGAACTTGTTTCACAATAAGTCCTATGAAGAAAAAGAAAATTTGGAAGAATATGCTCTGTTAGGATTCCCATCTCAGGTACAAAGATGTAACTCAGCATGTCAAGAATTGTACTCAACTCTTAATATTGAATATGATGACATGAAATCCAAGTATAATGAATATTTTATTAAGGTACAGGCTTATGACAAAGCAGTTAAAACATTAGAAAAGCAAAAGGTTTGGTTTCAAAAGAATCAGTTAGCATATGAGGAAAAGATAAAGGTTTTAGAAAGGGACTTGAAAAACACCACTAATGAGCTTAAACATTCTGAGTCTCAAAAGGCTAAGATGATGTTAGAAAAACAGGATGTGCAGACTAAACTAGACAATACCTTGGCTAGGCTTAATAAATGGAAAGATTCATCTAAAAACCTAAACAAGTTAGTTGATAGTTCTATGTCTACGAAAACAAAAAGAGGTTTAGGGTATAGTAACTTGATAGGGCCAAATCAATTTTATGACCCTAATGAGTATAGTGTTTTTAACCCTGAACCTGTAGACTATCAAAAACCTGTTAAATATGTGAAAGAAGGTGGAATGAATGCTGTTTCTCCACCTATAAGAGGAGTTTTTATGCCTTCTCCTGTACACTCTCTCTCTGATATTGACTCAGATGAGTCACAAATGGTTTATGGTAAAAAGTCCAAAGACTTACCTGAATCTAATGATTGTGTCTCTTGTCACACAAGTGACAAATCCTCTGAAGCAGAGTCTACAGACTTTGTTTCATGTGACTCAAGTGAAAAGTCTACCACACCCAAATATCACAGGTCCTCAAGTTCAACAAATGGTATATCTACTCCCAAATCAGTCTTTTCAGATAACAGCTCATTGAATTCTTTTAAAAACAACTGTGTCTCTAGTTCCACTAGTGATAATGGTGTCCATATTAAGAAAAGTTGTAGTAAAAACAAGGCTGTTAGGAAGAAGACATGTTTTGTGTGTGGTAGTCAATATCATCTTATAAAAGATTGTGATTATCATGAGAAAAGGTTGAATGGTGGGAAACATCAGAACAAATCATTGTGGAAAAATGTTAAACAAATCCCACCATATGTTCCACAAGCAGCAGGAATGAATTTTTATAGGAGTCCTTTTCCTGCTGATAGACCTATTACTGCTGGTTCCTCTGTTCCTGCTGATTTTCAGGGAACCATTCCTGCTGGTACATCTTCATATTATCACAGGGATTTTTGGCCTGTCTATTCTAATCAAGTCTTTGGAGGGGGAATGGCTTATTCTCCATGGTATCATTGGTAGTTGTTTTGTTTGGTTGTTCATGTTGTTGTAATTATGTTTGCTGATTTATAGGGTAGCTTTAGCCTAAGGGGAGGCTAATGCTTGTTATTTTGTCTTGTTTTTCATTCTTTTAAGTTTTGTTTGTGTTTCTCTTATCTTATCTTGCAGGATTTTCAGTGTCTTTTGTTAGTTAACTTTATTTTGCAGCTTCTTAATGCTTGGATTTAAAGCTTTATACAGCAATTTTCATTCATCATAAGAAAGATCAGTACATTCAGTTGCTAGTTACAAAAAGATTTCGAGTTACAAAAGATACTTATCAACATCATTCAACACATCATTCCACATCATACAAAAGCTACAAAAGATTCCAATCATCCACCATAAATCTACCTAAACCTTACCACCTATTCCATCTTCTCTTTACCCTTACCCATGTTTTCAGGCATGTACCTCTTTCCTCTCTGGCGAATGATCTCTTCATAAACATGGGGGACTGCAAGTGCCAAGATGACTGGCCGTGGTTGTCTTTGTTCAGGGGATGGCTTTGAAGAGCTTGAGGTAGTTGACCTCTGATGAGTTCTGGATCGTGTCCTTGAAGATGGATGGATTGGTTGTGAAGTAGGGATACCTGCTTGTGGAGTTGGTTGGGTTGGTTGTGGTTTTGGGTTGCTTGGTTGTGAAGCTGGCTGGGTTGGCTTGGGAGTGGTTTTGGTGAGATTCTTCCTTTGTCTTGGATCTTTGCCTTCACGTTGTCGATTGTGTCGACTTCTAGGGTTTGGTTTTTCTCGGCTTGAACCTTCTTGATGTTTAGCCTTGCCTTTTGGTACCGGTACTTTATAAAAAGCTGCAGTTGCTCTCTCCATCTCTTCAGCAAGCAGAGCTTCAGTTTCCTTCATCTGTCTTCTGTCCTCATCTGTTAAAGGAAAATTGGGAGGGAAAGTCTCCCATTCGCCCTGGTAATACACCAAAGACTTCAACTCTGATGAATCTTCATCATCAGAGCTAAAGTACTCAAAAGAAGAAGGGGTAGATGGAAGAGGATCAGATGAATCCTCCTCAACCTTGGCCTTACCTTTGGTTCTAGAGGATGATGCTGTTTTGGGGAAGTAGTTGTTCCATCCTGAGTCACTAGAGGAGGAAGAATCTGATGAGATTTCGATGATTGGATGTTTGGATGAACTCATTCTGTGGTTTGATTTTTGGAGATTTAAGTTGATTTGTGGTAATAAAGGGTTTTGTGATGATAAAGTTATGTGATCTGAGGGTTATATAACGATATGGAGATTAGTGCAAATTTATTGCTGGTTGGTATTGAGAATTAATATGGGTAAGTTATTCTTAATGACTATGTTCGGTAGATTGACTTCGGTCAAACCACTTCATTCCTGCTGAATGGTCAAAGATTTTATTGCTGCCGATTGACCAAGTGTTACTGCCGAAAGGTCAAACTTTCTTAAGTTAATTGAACAATGATACGTGCAATAAATAGCAGCAATTTAAAGTGATATTTTTGGAAACTCAACATATAATTGCACATCTCTCATCTCTATTTCTTAGAAACCTATCAAACCCTAATCTTCTCATTTCAAACCCTAAATCATTCCTTCAATACAATGACAACTCTTCGTTACAAAGATGATCATAACAAGGTTGCTTATTTGGAATCATCTTCAAAAAGTGCTGGTTATGATGAAGTGCTGGAATTTCTTCGTGGGTCATCTATTTGTTATGCGCTCACATATTGCCCAGTAACGGTATATGATTCTTTGGTCAAACAGTTTTGGAGAACAGCTAAAGTAAGACATGTTGTGGGAAGGGAAAATGATATTGTTGCTACCATCGATAATCAAGAAGTGGTTATTACTGAGGAGTTGATTCGAGTTCAGCTTCAATTTCCTGAGGAACAAGGAGAATATGATCTTCCAAGGCAAGACATTCTTGATGGTATGGCAGCTATAGGGTATCCTGTTGCTGGAAGTTGCACCTTCTTGAAAAATAGGTTGTCTCCTCAATGGAGGTTTTTGATTCATACTTTACTCCAGTGTCTTAGTGTTAAGTCAGGTGGTTGGGATCAATGTCCAAGTCCTATTGCATCTGGTTTAGTCTGTTTGTCTCAGGGTAGGATCTTTAATTGGGCAAAATATATTTTTGAGGGAATGATTGAGAATCTAAGTAATGGTAAAAACAGCTTTTTGATGTACCCTAGATTTCTTCAAATCATCTTAGGTGTACAGACCATTAATACATCCCCTAAGATTATAAATAGGTTGACTGCCAAAATGTTTGCCCTGATGAAGATGAACTTTACTGGCCAACATTTGCCTTTGTTGCCTCATATGTTACACCACCCTGATCCTGCTGATATCCCTGATCCTGCCGACAATGCTGATCCTGCTGATAATATCCCACCATCACCTAATGCACCTGAGCAAGAGACTTCAGTTGATGCTGCTGCATCTGCATCTATTGCTGCTGATGATACTTTACCACCTTCACCCAGACCAGTGACACCTACACCTGAGACTAATGACAATGTTGAATTCAATGAGCAGCCCATCTCAGCTAATACACCTATTGTCCAGCCATCTTCTTTAGAGGATTTACCTTCTTCTTCAAGGTTTTCATCACCTAGTCCCACTAGGCAGCCAGTTAGTTCTGACATCAATGCAGGGGAGGGATTTAATGTTTCTCCACCCAGAGTCAGTGAAGTTCCTAATACTTCAAGTATTCCTGCTGGTGGAACTGATGATGCTGTTGATCTCACCTCTATGTCTCAGCTACTTGAAAGATCTGTGAAGAAAATTGAGGCATTGGAGTCAGAACTTAATGAGACAAAAAGGATTTTTGGTGAGAAAGTGGAGAGCTTGGAAAAGGAGCTCAGGGATTCTAATGAAGCATTTAGTAGAACTATCCAAGAACTAAATGATAAGATCAGCATATTGGAGGGTAGTCAAATGCAAAAGAAAAGAAAGGTTATTCTTTCTGAGTCTGAGGAAGATCAGGATGATATGATATTTGATGGGCTTAATGTTCTAGCATCTGTTTCTCTTGATGGTGCAAATACTGTAGTTCCTACAACTTCTGAGCACAACATCACTCCTCAAGCACAGGTCTCCACTGAAGCAAGGACCATTGCTGCTGATGTCTCCATTGCTACTGATGTCGCCATTGCTGCTGATGTGTCTGCTGTTACTGCTAATGTTGAAAATATTTCTTCTGCATCTAAGGATCCTGTTACTGCTGTTGGAAGTTCATCTGTTGCTGCTGAAAGTAACATCATTTCTCCTGAAGCAACTGAAAATGATGAAGAGATAGCTGCAAAGGTGCATGAACAGGAAGTTGCTGCTGAAGAAGCTAGATTAGCTCAGCTTGCTCAAGATGAAGAGCTTGCAAGACAATTGTCTGTTGATGAGAAAAATGTTGCTGGGATTATAAATAACCCAAGTTCAGATGATCCTTCTTCAGAAGTGTTTAGTGCACAAGTTGAATATTTGTTGAACACTGACATGATTATTAGAGCTCATGGATTTATGGTTCTTCAAATGTCTGAATTGGATTCAGATACAAGGTCAGATCTGCTCAAGGCATTCATCTTGAAGAAACAAAGAGCAACCACTTGGAATGAATTGATGCACAGGATCAAGGAAAGACAAAGGTTAGGATATAAGATGCCAACAAACAGAGATAATATCAATTTTATGAAGGTGTATCTAAGGAATGAAGCTAACTACAAGATCAGTGATTTCAAAGGTTGGCCTGAAGGTGCAATTCAAAAATTGTTCCTTGATACTTATGCAAAGCTCAACTCTTTAGTAGATACTGATATTCCACAAAGCAGGAAAAGAACATCTTCATCTTTGGAGTCTGATGTTGCAAAGAGAATGAAGTCTGGAGAAGGCTCTAAGGATGATTCATTCATTGCTCCAAGTTCTACTGATGATGCATCTGAGGTACCACAAGAAGATCTTGTTCCTGCTGATCTTCCTACTGCTAATGCTTCTATCTCTGCTGAGCCTTCTGTGTCTATTCCTATTATTCGATATGGTCTAAGATCAAGGCAGAAGAGTCATTCTTTCCACTCTTCTTCTGTGGATATTCTTGAAGTGGATGATCATGATTTGATTGAGGTTGCTTCTGAAAGTGATTCAGAAGGTGACTCCATTCAGTCTTGGGGTCATATTGCTCATTGGGAGATTAGATCTACTTCAGATGGTGATGTAAATGTTTGGTTTTCTCTTGATGGGACAGTCAAGTTCTTTACATTTCTAAGGGAGATCTTGGATAGGGTTGAAAGACAAGATTTGGAGCGTCTTTATGAGATTGTAGACAATCATTATCAATCTAATACTCCTACTGAGATTGGTCTATTGTTATGGGGAGATTTACAAGTCTTGATGAATAAATTGGTTGGTGACAAGACTAAACTAGTATGGGGTAATCAATCCTCATGGAGAGTATTTTCTTGGAAATTATATCCCTATTCCAATGTTCATGTTGTGGAACTCACCTCTGGCAAGTTCCTAACTATGTTTGTGGATATTGCTTATCCTCTAACTGAAGGAGTATTAAAGAGAATGCTAACTCAGAAGGTCAGAGTTCCTAAGCATGCAATAGGAAATGATCTAACCACAGCTGAACAATTGGTTAAATTCATCAAGGATCAAGTTGCAGCTAAGGGGTCATCAGCTTAAGGGGAGGATTGCAGCTTAAGGGGAGGAATGAAGTTTAAGGGGAGGATTATTCTTGTTGTTGTTGTAAAGTTTCTATCTTTCTTTCTTATTTTTTTTATTTATTTTTCTTTTGGTGTGTTTTTGTTTGTGTTTCTTAGTTCAAAAAAAAAAAAAAAAAAAAAAAAAAAAAAAAAAAAAAAAAAATCTTTGTATATTTTTGTGTATTAATAAGTTGGTTTTGAGCAACACCTTGCAGGTACAGTGTTGGTGTTTACACCTGCACAATAAATGGTGCTCAACTCACCATGTCTTACAGACAAGAAAGAGTTGGCTCACCATGAGGGTACGGCTCTGGTGTGACAATCAAATCCGTTGATAGCTGTAATAGCTTGCTCAAAGCTATAGGGTATTTCAACTCACCCATGATTTATTTCTGAGAGTTGAAAATGGTTCTCAATTCACCATGGATGTAACCCTTATGGGATCCAAAGGATTGGCTAGTCCACAAAAGTATGGTTTGTGGTAAAGACACTTGGTATCCATATTTGGTATTCAATTCACCAAGGTTTGCTGTAACCTAAGAATTGACTAGTCCTGAGCAAACGGCTACAGGTAAAGACAAGTCAAATCCGTTTATAGTTGCTGATTTGCTAATAAATCAGATGGTTATCAATGTACCATGGTCTAACACACCTAAACATTGGCTACTCCAGTAGTGATGGCTATTGGTAAAGAGACATCAAATCCATTAATTTTCAATGATTCACCTCTCACAGGAGTTACCACACCTGGATGTGATGAGAATAGTATGAAACTTAAAGAGATTTGATGTACATATTGTCATGGAAGCAGCCAAGTTCAAGTGAAAGTAATGGTGACCAGTTTGCATGTTTTGGGGAAGATTTCTCATTCCTGCTGAACTATTGAAGTTACTGCTGGATGCTATAGAAGCTGGAATCTTGCAAGTTATGGATGTTGCTGCTGGTTACTTACAATTGTTGCTGCTAAGTCGCAGTCCTCAAGCCTGAGAAGTTACAAGCTCTATCACAGGGGAATCTTGCAGGTTAACCTAGTCAACCTCAAGATTAGGGGAGGATTGTTAGGATCTCTGGGAAATAAGAGTTCATTGTTGCTGCCGATAGTGTAAAGTTGGTTCCTGCCGATAGCTTGGTTCCTGCTGAAAGCTCATTGCTGCCGACAGTGTTATCTTGTTCCTGCCGATAGTGTTGTTGCTGCGGATAGTATTATTTGTTTATCCGTATATTTAGAATGTTTGTTATGATTTATTTTTAGAAGAGATTGTTGTTAATCTCTTTACACGTTTTCTTGTAGAACGGGTTAGGGTTAGGTGATCTTGTTAGTATAAAAGATAAACCCGTCTATGAGTTTATGTACGCCTTGAACATCTTTTAATATTCAATAAACGATTCTTAGTTCAATAGTTTGATCCATAGAGGATCATTGTTCTTTTAGAGTTTTCTTCTTTATAATACTTGCTGTTTAGTTTCCGCATAAACACTTGTATTGCAGAGGTTCTTGTTTATACCAAGCTCAATCAAGCTCGAAGTACTCGATCCTACAGTATGTGCAATTTTCCTCCATTTTCAACCCCGAGTTAGGCAATAACACCAATAAACCACCACAAAATATACAATCTCATACATGCAGTCTCACACTCACTTACACTCACACATCACCGTGTCACACACAAATCCGAAGTCAAATATAACAAATGCGATTATATCAAGAGATCACCACAAAACACACAATCTCACAGTCATAGTGACACACATACACACACACACACACACACACCAATTTTGTAGATAGTGAGGAGACACACACGTGTTATCAAAGGGATAGGCACGTGACTATGTTTTAAAGACGCATATCAGGCAAGCCACAAAGCAAAACGGCGTCGTTTTTTGCCCAAGTTCAAAAAACACATTAAACGGTGTCGTTCCCAGGCCAAGCCAAAAAATAAAAATCAAAACGACGTCATTTTGGAGACCCTTAAAACGGAGTCGTTTCCCACGGTAAATGTATAATAGGGTAATGAGTTGTACGTAACCAATTTTTCGGTAATTAGGATGTTCGTTCTTAATTATTTACTAATTTTAATTGCATCGTACATTTTAGTTTATTTTTATTTTTCTTTATACTTGTAAAATAAAATTTGTGCATATGATGGCTTAGAGTTTTAGGTCTGCACAAGAGACATATGCTCATTGAAGTTACGTGTGACGTTCTTGGTTGTAACATACCAGATGTTACGTTGACCGGTTTGTTTTAATAACATGATTAATATCTAAAGAATGTCTCTTCTTGACCAAATAGAAAATCATACACCATAGCAATAAGTATACATTGTGTTATTACAAAGCAAAATTTTCAGATAGGTCCTTTTGTTTTCTTATAACCGTGAATATAAAGTGTAACAAATATAGCACTCACCAAACCTTTCATTTATGTCGTGCAAGTTAGGTAAATAAAGTTGGTATAAAAGAAACTTTTCTAATATGTTAAATGTGTAAAATTGTAACTATTACATTAATAATCTAGAGAAAAATTCATTTAGAGACTAAGTTTTTACTGCATACTGAGGGACTAATCTCCACCACCCATTTAGTTTAACCTAATGGTGGAGATTATGTTAGTACTTAGAACACGTTTTTAATATATTTCAAGTCTTGTTCATTAGCGATAAAATGTTGCTTAAATAGGGCTTTATATTTGTGTTTAAGGTGCGGTCCATTAGAAGCCCATGGACCGCCCATTTAAGTGTTAATTCTTCTAGATACTTTATTGTAAGAGTTGCCCTAATCCCTTGCCTATAAATAGAAGGGTAGGGAGCTCATTTTACTTGTTGGTTATTCATATATGTTGCGGAAGCTTTGTTCCTTAATCGTATGAATTGAATTCCCTTCCAAATCTCTCTTCTTCATCTCTTATTCTCTTATTGCTTATTAGCTTATCTCTTATCGTAGCTTATTAGATTAGTAGTAGTACGTGTTTTACTTTGTTATACGTGTGTGTGTTGTTGAGATATACATGACCTACAAGTGGTATCATTCACCAAAGGGATAGTTAGGATAGTGTAAAACCCGCAAATTAACATAATATGAAAGGACTAAAATACCCCCTGAATTTGAACTTTTAAGAACTTATGAAAATTATATAAGTGTCGTCATTGACACCTAACTTAAAACAATCAAACTTTAAGCAACCTAAGTATTTAAGTACATGAAAACCTTACATTATGTAAATAAAAGATACCAAATAAATAAAATCCTACAACTAGCAAAGCTAGTCGACATTTCATGTGTTACTAGCCTTGAAATCTTCGGCCCATACTGTGGAATAAGAAGGCAATTAACTTAATAGATCCTAGCCCACAATAAACCCATTCACTCCTCATTTGGCCCATCCAAAAAGACTCGGCATCTCCTTTTTGTTAATACCGATCTTCACAAAATAATAACACAACAAGAAAACCCTAAAACCTCCTTACACCAAAAAGTTTCTGCCGCCCCTTTCTTCTTGCTGCTGTCGAGACACAAAAGCCCCAAAGGGACTTGATTTTTGTTCCATTCTTGTGTCATTCATCATAAGGTAAACATGTTATTCATGCCTCAAGTCCATGTGAATTGTTTTAGCAAAAACCCTAACCAATTTTCTGCCTTGTTTTCCTTTCTGTCGATCGAACCAAGAAGAGGGAGAGAGAGTTTCATTGGTGATTCGAGTGTAGGGCGTTCTTGGTCATTCATGTGCTCTTCGAGGGTATTGCATCACTTACCTTGTTCAATCCTTGTTCATGTTTTTGTATTCTAAATCGAATTAAAGTTACATTATGTGTCACATAAAATCATAAAACCTAAAAACCTAAAAAGTTCATAAGTATGGATCGACTAGATGTTTTGGTGATAAGTAATTCGATTTGAATGTGTTTAGAACTGATGTGTATTGACCTAAATATGTTTTGGACTCACCCATAATCGTTTGGTGTCAAGAATTAATGAACGGGATGAAGAAAACCCTAAGTTATATATGATTCTGTGAATAACTGCTACTGACCTAAACCTTTATTCGACTTCAATCGGCTGTGGACTAATGATGTGAACGTATATTTTGATGTTTCTGGAGTCTAGTTTGTATTTTAATGAAATAGCTACCTGGAGGAATTTAGTTTGTAATTTTTAGAGGCCTGTAAGGCTACTTTTTGATTTTTGGAAAATCATGTGTCCAGTCGTATTTGAAAGTCTCGAAAATCAGTCCGGGTTTTTCAATTTTAATTTCCAAACCGTGTCGAGTTAGAAAGAGCCCTTTTAACTGGGTAAACTTTGGGATGTCTATTAGTATCTGGAATTTTTGTAGATTTTTTTGAATTTTTCTGAAGGGGTAACCAGTTGATAACTTATCGGGTGTCCCATCAGACATGTTTCTGGGACAGGTTAGGAAAGAGGAATTTTCTTTCGTACCAAAACTAATTAATAAAATCTGGAAAAATTAGGTAAAATACTAGGGAAATTGAGGAAGCTCTGTGAATTTTTGTAGATTTTATTTCAGAGTTCTACTATGATTCTTAAATTATTTTAAGCGGGTCCAGAACCTATCTAAAACCTGAAAAAGTGAAATATAACATTTAAAGAGTGTTAAATGGTTTATGTTCAAACATTAGAGGGTCTATATGGTTATTTGATAATACTAAAGGACTTAAATTGTAGAAAACTGTAACTTTACAATAATTACACCTTATACCCTAACTTTATGATAATTTCACAATTGGTCCTTAAAATTATCCTAAATACTTAATGAACCTTTGAATGTATAACACTACCAAAATAACCTTATGAACCTTGAACTATTAAAATGGAAAGGCAAGCTAAACATGAAGTTAAGAACCTATAGTAATTCTCTTCTACTCCTTTAGGTGTGAAGAAGGAGAGGTCCTGATCCATTCTGTGACATCTATTTTCTGGTTCGTGTTTGCATTTGAAATAAGGTACAGATATTCTGACCTTCTCTGTAAGGTTTCCTATGATCTCTTTCATGTTCTGATCTGTTTAGCCTCTGATTTGATACCTTTGCTATGACTCCCTTCAGTATGACCTATGATATGAACCTGGGCTATGGAAATCTTTTAATTCTGACCTGGAAATGATTTGAGGAAAAGCTATTTTAAAATGATGTTTGCAATTTATGATACAATACTCTTTTAATTGAGATTTTACTAACTTTTATAAAAACAAGTTTAAAAGACTATCTTTACGAAAAACCGTTTGAAAGATCATTTTATGAAAACTACTCTGAAGGATCATTTTTATGAAAACCGTCATTTAAAAGATAGTTTTTAAATGGACTCTTAATTAGAAACTTTTTTTTTAAATGAACTGTTACTATGGAACTTTGATTTTGACCTTCTGATGTTGACCTTCTGATGTTGACCTTCTGATATTGACTTCTGATATTGAAACTTGTGATATGACACTCTGATCTGATATGATATCTGACTCTTAGTTTGATACCCGAGCCAAAATTTGTGACCCTAGCCATGAAGGTAACATGGCCGTGTCTGTGATGCACCACTGGCATGACTAGTGTGTAGCCCTAGTGATTTGGTTACACCGTCCCTTTGTTTTGGTCTGCATGTGATTGGGTAGGGGCGTATGGATGCATCCTAGATCTGTTCTGTTTAGTGGATTTAATTGTATATGATATGATTTCTGTTCTGGTGACTGGTACTGTGTGCAATACATGCCTTTCACATATGTCTGGGAGCTAGCTACTCCATTTGAAGAATGAGGACACCCCTTATATTATCTGATCATCTGAGAGGTCTCCCCTCTATATGATTATGAAGATTTATGGTTACGATATGATATGATCTGTTTCTGGGCTCGTGGTGGATTACTATCCCTTTCTCTTTCCCCTTATACTTATTCATTGACTTATCCCTTGAACCATATTACATCTGTTTGACCTTTGTTTCTGTTATTCTGTACTATTCTCTATTTCTGTTTATTATCGTTATATCTGTTCACTGGGCTTTTTAAGCTCAGCCGCACGTTTTCTTTTCGTGTGCGGCAGGTTATAAGCAGGATGACGGGTTTGGGTATGAGTGAAGAGACTTTTGGACTTAGAAGACCTTGACAGTTGTTCTGAAGTAGAAGTCATTAGAAGGATTGCATTTGCAGACTTAGTATTTAGTTTTGATTCATTCCTGACCTTGTAATGTTAGTATTTCATTTGTAACCTTTGACAAGTTATGGTATTACTTTTGAAGTATGCTTTGTTTGATCTGATATGAAACCATTAACGTGACATCTTTACCCTTGCCGGGTTGGGGTGTTACAGATAGTGTTTTGAGTAGATCTAATTGTATTTTAGGTTGGTTTTAAGGATTAAGTAAGGTTTCTGTTTTAGTTTCGTCGTTAATCACTTTTTTTTGGTACGTGTTCATCATCTCGTCAAAAAGCTCAACTAATCTCATCAAATTTCCATTTACAACGCTATTGATCGTAAATTTCATCATACTTTGTGGTTTCTAATCGTTAACAATCAAAACAATCGGTTTGTTATTGGTTTTCTAGGCGATTTAGTGAAATCCGGGAAAGTCACGTATTGGAAAAGTTGGTGAAAAGTGCATTTTGGCTTCTGGGTGAATTCCGACAACTTAGGGTTTATCGCGATTCGAATAGCGACAAGTTAGGGTTTCATCGCAATTGGCAGATCTTCAGATTATCGGCATTGGGACTCAGTATTTTACTTCCTTGTATAAGAAAGTGAAAATACTTCGACTTGGTTGCTTCTCTTCTCTTGTATAAGAGTTGAGAATTATTGAAATTGGAATTTAGATAAAATTATCGAAATTGCCATAAAATATCGCAATTCTGATAAATTATCGCAAATTGCCTTTTCTATCGCAATTTAAGATAACTTATTCAAATTGTCATTTTTATCGCAATTTTAAGTTTTATCGCAATTTCTATTTTCCTGATCGCTATTTGGAGTTTATCGCAATTGGGTGAACAATACTTATCGCAATTGGGTGAACAGTAATTATCGCAATTGGACAAAAATCTTCAGTTAACCAAAACCAACTTAACATAACTCATCACACAAATCTTAATTATCTTCAAGATCCAGACATGTCTCAACCACCTCACTTCAATTACTACTATCAGCTACAGCAATACCCTCAACAACAACAATTTCATCCTCAGTATCAACAACTACAAGCATTCATGCAACAGCATCAATTTCTCTCTCCACCACAAGTATCCCCACAACAATCATGCAACAGAATCAAATGCTGAACAATCCATCCTACTCCAGAGAACCACATTGGTTTAACAAGATGTGTGAGGCAATCAACAGTCAGCAATCCCGACATGAGGCTGGGAATCAGGACACTCCACCTATGCTGACACCTGGTAACTATGTGCAATGGGCTAATAGATTCCTCAGATTCATTGAACTCAGAAAACCCCATGGGAAATATCTCAAGCAAGTCATTGAAAAAGGACCCTTTCCACTTCCAGTAACTGTTGTTCAAGGAACTTCAGAAAGAGAAGAGACATCAACTCCCATTGCTGTCACTAACTACACAACTGAACAAACATTGCAACAAGAGGCAAATCAATTGGCAATGTCTTACATACTTCAGGGAATTCCCAATCCTATTTACCGAAGTATTGATGCTCAAAAGACTGCCAAAGATATGTGGGAACATGTGCATCTTCTAATGGAAGGGACTGAGTTAAATCAAGAAGACCTTGAGTCAAACTTTACATGGAATACAATAATTTCATCATGGAACCAGGGGAGACAATTGAATCATACTAGCACCGTTTCACAAATGTTGTAAATGACCTCGATCGTCATGACATCAAGTTACCTAAGATTGCTATCAATTCAAAATTTCTGGGTTGCCTTGGACCAGAATGGCAGAAATATGCAACATTTGTCAGGCAAACTAAGAAGATTGGTGAAATCAAGTATGGACTAATGTATGACTTTCTGAAACAACATCACTCTGAGGTAGATAAGGAAGTTGCAGCACGAGGCGGTTTCATCTCAGCATCAACACCTAACTCGCTTGCTCTTGTTGCTCAATCCAACTTTCCACTACCAAACCAGGAATTTGGTCAATCATCTTTCCAACCAAGTTTTCAACCACAACCTTCTAACCAAATCATTCCATATGAAGCACCATCACAATATTCTGACAACCAAATAGTTTCATATAACAACTCAGATTCCATGTTGTACTCAAACGATGATTATGATGAAGAAGAGGATGCATTCAACTCTCTTAATGAAGCATTTGGATTAATTGCTAAGGCATTTGGCAAGTTCACCAAATCCAACAATCGTCTTCGTTCATCATCCAATACCAGGAATCAAGCTGTTATTAACGATGGTAGAGTGGAAATTCAGAATCGGTCTTCGGGCAGATATGGTTCAGGAAACAATGGAAACTATGGGTCTCAGAGATTTCAGTCAGGAGGGAACAGGTTCAATTCTGCAGGGGGTAACAGGAACAGTATAGGAACTACACAGAGTAGATATCAGATGGCTGGGAATGCACAGAAAGGCATTGCAAATACTTCAATCACGTGCTACAACTGTGGTGGGACTGGTCATATGGCAAATGCTTGCTCTAAGCCTAGGACTCAGGGTAGTGCATATCACAAGGAAGCTCTTCTGATGGCTCTCAAAGATGAAAAAGTTGTAGGAATGTTGACTCAGAATGAGTAAAGCTTTATGGCTAATGCTGCATCTGATGATGAGATGGAAGATCTTGAAGCAAATGCTTCAGTAATGCTCATGGCAAACATGCAGGAGATGAACATGTCCGAGACAGGCCCGGTTTATGATACCGATGGTCTATCTCAGGTACCTGATCCACAATGTCTTATACATGAAATTGCTTCACCATCTGCATCTTCATCTACAAATGACAATTCTGTTCAACATGATTTACCATTCTCATCTCCATCAGATTATCAAATAAACACTGTGGTATCATTTGATGATGATAAAACCGTCGTTTCATTTGATGATCCTATTGAAGATGAAAATTTGGATCATCTTGAACGAAATGATCCTTTGCCTGATCAAGATTCAGAGCTTCAGGCCTTGTTAATGACCACCCAATCACAAATTGAGAAATGCAATGAAATCAATCAAAATCTAAAAGCAAAAATTGCATTGTTAACGAAGGACAATGAGTGCTATAAACTACAACTTTCAGGATATCAGAAACAAGAAAAACGTGAAAAAGGTTTTGAGATTGCTTTCCAAAAAGAGTATGTCAAAGTTCAAGATTTAGAAAATCAAGTTCGTGAGCTAACCGTTTCCAAGGCTGAGCTCCTCTCTCAAAAAGAAAAGGATCAATTTGAATTCAAAAAACAAATTGATACTTTAAATTCTGAGCTGTTAAAAACTCAATCTGAGCTTTCAACATCTCAAAATAATCTTCTTGAAGAAAAGCAAGCCTCAAGTAAACGCGTCAACTCATATCTTGAAGAAATTGTCGCTTTGGAATCCAAACTTAAAGAGTTTCAAACTATTGTATACAAAAATGGTGAATCAATAACTCAAATTCAAAGGCTAACGGTAAAACCAGTTCTGAAAGGATTTGGATTTGCTATTGGTTGTGACCAACCACGTTTTCTTTCAAAAGCACTCAGCAAAAATCCCAAGTTATACAGTGCAGAATTATTACTGGATGATACCTTTCAAAGAGTTGTTGTGCTTACTAATGATGAAGAACTTGCACATCTTGAACGTCAAAAAGAACTTGAGAGTCGACCAAAACCAGTCAACGATTTTTCCAGAGTTCATTATGATTATAACGCAAGACCTCATATAAGTAAATCATTTGTCCCTCCAAAGGACAAACCAGAACAAACGTTGTTAAACACCTACATACATGCTTCTTCTTCTGGAATTCCTGTGTCCAAAACTGTTACACATCTCAAGGATGCTTTGAAAGAGGATGAAGTTGATCCACAAATGCCTCAAGAATGTCGAATTCTTCGATATTTTAAGACATTTATGGAAGACATATTTCTTTTGGAGAATGAAATTGAGTTTAGTTCTCAAATCGAAGTCTCTACTTTTCTTTCCCCAGTCGCGAAAGAAAAGCGAGATATTCTTCAAAAGAAAATTCTGCCTCATGTCAAACATCTAAAGAAATGTGCAACACAATGGGAACAAGAATTACAAACGGAAGTAGCATCTATGAAGAGCATTTTCAAAGCTAAATACGACAAAGTTCAAAGACAAAAACTTCAAAAGAAAACTTTAGCAAAAGAAAATGATCGACTCTTAGAAAAAGTTCTGTGTTATGACGTTGTTTCTGTGATAATGAATTCGCTTTATGAGTCATGCAATGAGTTACTTGTGAAAGATCATGCTGTAAATGTTGAGATGTTACAAATGGAGATAGAAAATTTGGTAAAAGAGAATGAGGATCTTCGTCAAATCAACCATGATGTGGAAAACAAAGTTTTCAATCTTCAAAAAAGGCTTGACTGGTGTCAACATCAAAGTGTCATATTTGAATTAAATTACCAACATCTACAAACATCTTTGTCATTTCAAAACAGTCACACTTCTGAAAGTGAGAATCAAAATGAAACTGATGTCTTAAGACATAAACTGTTTGAATATGAAAAGGATTTGGATGAAATTATTCAAAACAGAAATGACACAGTCCGCCTCAACAGAAAATTAGATTCAAAAAATCAAGAATACCAACACATCATTGTTGATCTGAAGAAGAAACTCAGAGTTTTAGACAAAGGCAAAGCAAAAGTTTATGAAATTGCCCCAAGGATGTATGCAGTAGACAAGGCAATTACCCAAGCATCAGACTTAACCACTAATGAAACTACTTCAATTTCCACAGGATTAGATACCATGTCTAAGGCTAGCAACTCCAAGACCTACAAGAAACAACAGAAGCGTAGAGTCCGGAAACCTAGGAATGGATCATCTAAGTCTGCAGAAGTTAAAGCAAGTAGTTCGAATAAAACGCATGTAATATCAGGAATAGAATCAAACTTATCTAAATCTATTCTCAGTGGGACAATTCTGTGACGGAGATTTAGAAGTAGCATTTCGGGAGAAAACTTGCTTCATTCGTGATCTTCAAGGAAATGATTTGATGAAAGGAAAACGGGGAACCAGTCTATACACTATATCCTTTGAAGGCATGACAGCATCATCTCCTATCTGTTTACTCTCCAAGGCTAATCCCACAAAGGCTTGGTTATGGCATAAAAGATTGTCTCATCTCAATTTCAAAACCATGACTGACCTTGCAAGGAATAAATTGGCTGACGGATTACCCAAATTCAGATATGCCAAAGATCATTTGTGTTCTGCATGTGAACAAGGGAAAAGTCACCGTACTCACTTTCCTCCCAAAACAGAACATAGCACAGATCATGTCCTACAGCTGCTACATATGGATTTGTGTGGTCCAATGCGGGTTCAAACAATAAACGGGAAAAGGTACATTTTGGTAATAGTAGATGACTACTCACGATGGACATGGGTCTACTTTCTTCGGACAAAAGATCAAGTTCCTTCAATGTTCACCACGTTTCTCACAAAGATTCAAGTGCAAGTCCGTAACACCGTCAGGATTATTCGAACAGACAACGGGACTGAATTTAAGAATCAAACCCTTCGGGAATACACTGAGAAGCACAAGATTGTTCATCAATATTCAATTGCTCGCACTCCCCAACAGAATGGTGTAGTTGAAAGAAGAAACCATACGCTTGTGGAAGCAGCTAGAACAATGTTGATCAATGCTCAATTGCCAGACTACCTTTGGGCTGAAGCTGTTAATACTGCATGTTATACCCAAAACCGCGGCATGATAAATAGACGACACAACAAAACTCCATATGAGCTTATTCAAGGCAGAAAACCAAACATCAACTACTTTCATGTTTTTGGAGCACTGTGTTACCCGAAAAATGATAGAGATGATCTTGGTAAATTAAAGGCTAAAGCAGACATTGGGATATTTGTTGGCTACTGTGAGAATTCTAAAGGATATAGAATTTGGAATCGTCGGACCGGGGAAATTCAAGAAACTATACACGCCAATTTTGATGAACTCACGGATATGGCTTCTGAGCAAGACCGCCTAGAACCCGAACATAACCATCTAAACTTCCCTGAATCTTCGGCTGAACCCTTACCCTTTAACAAGAAAGATCTGGAAGATTTGTTTGCACCAATGTTTGATGAAGTCTGTGTTAGTAGTGCACCAGATGCTTCCACCAGTTCCGCTGCTCAACAAGTCCCAAATCAAGTACCTGATCAATCTGCAACTACTTCTACAGCAGTTGATAACGATGCACCTCAACCTGAACCCTCATCAACCATGGTTCAAACACCTCCACCTGCAGTTGAAGATTCTTCCCCCACTTCTAACCAAGTTCCCACACCTTCAGGGTATGACGGGAATGCATTTTTTAATCCATTTGCTCCACCACCAACCATTCCAGAAACAGGAGAATCATCCTCGAGCAATATGGACCCGTCATATCACCAAAACAACATTCAACATTTCCCATCCACCCACAAATGGACAAGAGATCATCCCTTGGTAAATATAATTGGAAATCCTGACAATCCAGTCATGACAAGACAAAAACTTCACTCAGATAGTGAACACTGCATGTATGTACTCACTTTCTGCCAATCTGAACCTAAAAACATCAAAGAAGCCCTTACATATGACAACTGGATTAAATCCATGCAAGAAGAGCTGGAACAATTCAAACGTTTGGAAGTTTGGGAATTAGTGGAAAGACCAGATGGAGTTTATGTTGTTGGATTGAAATGGATTTGGAAGAACAAGCTAGATGCAGATGGTACCGTCATCCGTAACAAGTCCCGACTGGTAGCAAAAGGGTATAGCCAAGAAGAGGGTATTGACTTCGAGGAATCGTTTGCTCCAGTGGCTCGGATTGAGGCAGTTCTAATGTTTCTGGCATATGCAGCCCACAAGAACATCACAGTCTATCAGATGGATGTGAAGACGGCATTTCTCAATGGACAACTCCGAGAAGAGGTGTACGTATCACAACCAGAAGGCTTTGTGGACCCAGATCATCCAAACCATGTATATCGGCTTAAGAAAGCCCTTTACGGCCTTAAACAAGCCCCGAGGGCGTGGTACGATAAACTTTCTGCATTTCTACTTGCTAATCATTTTACCATAGGAACTGTTGACCCGACTTTATTTATACAGACACACGGGGATGACATTCTCATTGTTCAAATTTATGTGGATGATATTATTTTTGGTTCAACCAATAAAAAATATTCAAACGCTTTTTCTAAACTGATGAAACAAAACTTTGAGATGTCTATGATGGGTGAACTTAAATTCTTTCTAGGATTACAAGTTCATCAGTTGCCCCGTGGTATATTTCTAAGTCAGTCAAAGTATGCTCAGGAAATACTGAAAAAGCATGGTATGACCAGCTGTGACACCTATAACACCCCAATGTCCTCATCATCCCCGAAGCTAGATGCTGACATACATGGGACACCCATTGATCCTACGAAGTATCGTAGTATGATTGGTTCGATCATGTATCCCACGGCTAGCAGACCGGATGTTGTATTTGCCACATATCTTTGCTCCCGATATCAGTCTAGACCGACTGAACGGCATTTGTCAGCCGTTAAAAGAATCCTTAGATACATAAAGGGAACCATTAATTTGGGGATCTGGTATCCAAAGGATTCTGGGTTTGAACTTGTTGCTTTTTCAGACGCTGACCATGCAGGGTGCTTAGACACACGCAAAAGTACATCAGGGGGAGTACAATTCTTGGGTGACAAGCTCGTCTCTTGGCAATCAAAGAAACAAGACTGCACCTCACTGTCGTCAACAGAATCTGAATATGTGGCCATGTCTGCCTGCTGTGCTCAAGTCATCTGGATGCGATCACAACTGATGGACTACGGATACGTATTCAACAAGATTCCTATGTACTGTGATTCCAAGAGTGCCATCGCTATTTCATGCAACACCGTGCAGCATTCCAAATCAAAGCATATTGATCTCCGGTACCATTTCATCAAGGAACATGTGGAAAAGGGTACCGTTGAATTGTATTTTGTGGGAACTCAACACCAATTGGCGGATCTGTTCACAAAATCCTTGCCTCATGCAAGATTTGTGGACCTGGTTCACCAAATTGGTATGAGATGTTTGACGCCAAATGATTTGGAAAAATTTCTTACACACAATTAACCAAGTCAAACATCTAAACTATCTTTGTAAATATATATTTAAAAAAAAAAAAAAAAAAAAATTGCAAGTACAAACCCTTATCCAACACGTTGTTCATTTTAAAATGTCACAAATTATTTTTGAACAGGTGTTGAGGAGGAGACATAATTTTTTCCCAAAATTTTTTAAACTTGTACTTGCATGCTTTCAGAAATTTGTTGCTTCACAAAGTTTTGGTGATAAGATCTCAAGATGAAAAAGTTGTGTGCCTTAAATGTATAATATGAGACTTAGAGTTAGTATGATGGTGGTTTAGGACTTAGAATTCAAAGTTGTTAAGGTTAGGGGACTATATGTGTCAATCGTACAAAGTGAATATATATAAAATATCAAAAAAATTCACCGCAGTTAATACGCTGACATAATTCACCAACCATATTAAATACTACCACCCACCATCATCTACGGCCATCCTTCAATCGGACGATCCACTCACGATCATCATATTTTGTGAGTATTTTTGTGCTTAACAAGTCTTTATAACATATGGTTTTAAATTTTATCATGATCCAACGGTCATAACTATCGCAATTGTGAATTTTTGTTCTAGGGTTTGCGTAAAAATGGGGATCTTCGAATGAGAGTATTTTAGTTGAGAAAAATTGTACGATAATGCTTAGATTGTGATAATAAACAAAGATTGTATGCTTAATCACTCCCAGAAACTTCAAATCGTTAGAATTATGTTTTAGGGTTTAAGCGACAAATTTGGGGAAATCCGTATATGAGTGTTATTGTGTAATTTGTATGTTGGGATGTTGTTGTTATAAGTTTAATTGAATGTATGCATGCTTAGATTGTGCCCAGAAACACGTTAAGTGGATTAATTGAGTTTAAGGGTTTATGAAGAACAACGAACACTAGCAGTTTGATTATTGAGTTTTTATGGATGAATGTTGTTATAACTTGGACAGATTGTTTAGTTTAGTCATATAAACTGATTAAGATAATCTGTGGTTGAAAAATCTAAGTTATAATGAATTTCGATAAGAATCTGCGTGGCTGTTCATCTTCAAAGTTATCGGAAACTCTTGTACAAGAGTTTATCGAGATTGCCAAAATTATCGCGATTGGATAATTATCGCTATTGCATAATTATCGCTATTGCATAATTATCGCTATTGCATAATTATCGCTATTGCATAATTATCGCTAATGGATAATTATCGCAATTGCATAATTATCGCAATTGTGATCTTTTATAGAATTTGATCTATTTCCTTAGATATATCTTTTATACTTATCGAAATGAATCAAATTTTATAGAATTTGGTAATATCTTGATAAATTCTTTGATCAAGCATGTAACAACCAATCATAAATGCAAATGGATGCCATGTGTTGTATCTAGTTCTAACATGTGCTAACAATCATGTATATTGCATATTTGTACTTGATTGTTGTCTCAGATTACATCAAATGGCTGCACCACAACAACAACCTCTTCCAACACTCACTAAAGAAGAAGTTTTTCCTCATGGGTATTCTTTGGAGATTGGGAAAAACAATGCACGAGTAGCGCTTGATAAGATAAAGTGTTCTGACCCAAGCTGCCAGATTGCTGTGGAAATTCTCAAAGCTCATAAGTGCAGAAAACTTCTTGATAGCTCTGACACCATTGCAGAACTGTACATACATCAATTTTGGGATACTTTCATACTGAGCAGTGATGACAAGTACTTCACATGCCAACTGGATCGTAAAAGGATCAGAGTTACACCTAATCACCTCCGCAAAGCCTTAGACCTTCCAGATGCACCTGAACCTTCCTACCAATTCTACCCGACACCATCAGAATCTGAAATCATGCAATTCCTTTTAGACATTGGTTATGATGCTCAACCCGATACACCATTAACCAAGATCTCTAAAGTCAATGCTAAATACATACCTCAGCCCTGGAGAACTATCTTCTACATTATAACCCGTTCAATATCCGGTAGAGATAGTGGCTTTGAGCACCCAAGACTACTTCATCTTCAAGTCTTCTGGGGGTTCGTGAACCAGGAAAAGATTGACTTTGCAGCTCTTATATGGGAAGATATACTATTTCAGATGCGGAAAGCTTTCAAACAAATCCCTTTTGTCCGTTACACCAAAGTTCTCATAAGTTATCTGCTGGACTTACATAAGGACATTGATCGACGACCTACCGATCAAGAGATTCATCCATACAAGCTGGATAAAACTTTCCGCAAAGTCTACTTTCCCAAAGGGAGCACGCACAAACAAGGGACAAGACTGCCAGAGTTTCTAATGACCGATAAAATAAAAGAAACTCCAGCATATCTTGCATATGATAAGGCATTCCATGAACGTCGAGTGGGACTTTCTAACTTGGTTGAAGGGTCAGGATCTACAAAAAAACCCCTTCTCGAAGCAGGTCTAAGACTGGAAGTGCATCAAGTACCTCACTACCAAAGAAACAGCATCCAAGATCTCTCAACAGAACAGTACCTAGTAAACCCCAACCAAAATCCGAACCATCTGGGATTATTGATGAAGATTCTGACTCTGATGCAACTGAATCAGAAGAAGAGACTCCTGTTGTTATGACTGTTGAAGAAGCTGAACTTCAAAATCAGATCAACTTTGAAAATGCACAAAAGTTGAGTCTAAAGTCAACTAAGGAGGATGAAGAAAGAAGGGCACAATTGGCTGTTGAGAAACAAAGGGAGTATGAAATGAAGCAAGGAGCAGGAGGATCAGGCACCGTTCAAGAAGCAGCTTCGATCCACACTAATCCGGTTAATCAACCCAGAGGATCTGGAGTTGCTACATCCACGATTCAGCCTGATACGTTTATTCAACCCGATAAGGCTGAATCTGTCATTCCTCAGCAACCAAGTTCGTTTAATCAACCCGACTTGGAAGCACAAGCTCAGAATGAGAAGGAGAATGATCAGGAGAGCAATATAGTCTTAACTGACAGGGAAATATCAGACTCCATGTTTGATGATAACCAGGGGAGGAACTACACCATCAAGACAATATGGACTGGAATCCTGAAGAAGAAAAGGAAATTCTTGGTGATAAGACTACTAATGCTGCTAAGGAACTTGAGGAAGCAATGGCAAGACAAGAGGAATTAGAAAGGAAACGTAAGGAGGATGCTCAAGCTGACTTGGAAGCCGATAGCTACATCCGTTCTCCATCAGTTCCTCCAACCGAACTTGCTATGGTTGTTAATAACCCTCAACAGGGGCAGAAATCACCACCAGTTCAACCCTCACATGTATCATCACCTAAACCAAACACACCTCCTGGGTCACCTCCCGAGAATCCTACACCTCCACCTTCATCTCCTAAGGACTCAACACCTAAATCTGATGAACCAATTCCCTCACTTACTCCATCACCGAAGAAATCACCATCACCTAAAACAAAAGCAACAATTTCTGATCGTATCAAATCGGCCTTGAAAGGTAAGCATGTGAAAAGAATTGCCCGTGTTACCAAAGTGGAAGTTGTATCTCCTGCTGCAAGAAAACTTAAGAAAGCAGTGAAGCTTGCACAAGTCAAGAAGGACAAACAAACAAGTATAAAATTGGCTGAGATGGAAATCTTAGTCAAGAACTAGTCTCAACAAATGGAAGAGATGCAACAAACTAAGCTAAAGATGGATGAGTTTCTAGAATCTGATATTGATGCTAAAATGAAAGCAAATACAAGGCATTACATCAAGAAATACATTCCTGATCTTCAGAAAATCATTGAAGCTTATGTTGATACTACATTTGAAGAAAAGATCAAAGTTTTGAAAATTCAGCAACAACATCTTCTGGAATATTCTGTTGAAGATCTTCAAGACGCTCTCCACACCAAGTTGCTTGCAAAATCTTCTCTCAATTACACTGAACTGTCCATCTTGAATGCTATTCGAGAAAATATGGAATCTTGTAAGGCTTCAGTAGATAAGGGCAAGAGGAAACGTGATGATGATGAACAAGATCCAGACCCTACTACTAAGAAACAAAAGAATGGTAGCGGATCTGGAATTCACATTGCTGAGCCTACAGGAACCACAACTTCTTCTCCACCTTAACCAAATCTGGAATCTGGTCCTACAGCAACTGAACATCATTCTGAGCATATTCATGAAGAAAATGTGGAATTTCAAACACAAGAAGATCAACCACAATCACCACCACCATCTCCACCAAAGTCTAAACCTTTAAAATCAAAGCCATCTAGCAGCAAGAAATCTTCTCAAGAACCAGCTGTCATTACATGGCTTGATGAAGACAAAGATGACCATGGCAACGATTGGTTCGATCAGCTTGCAAGTGCTCAAATCCAAACTGATGAAGCTTCCAAGGTTGAAGACAGCACATTTGCTGTTGCTCAGCAGATCAAAAGCAGTTTCAACATCAAAAAGATGACAAAACGGGAACTTCTTCGGATTAAGAATGATGCGTTCAATCTCCTTAAAGACAAATCCAACAGTGCTGCTGAACTTGAGTATCACCTTGAGAACATTGCAAGAGCAATGTCAAGTGCCTTCGACTGGACTAACCCAGACGTAGTCAGGGAAAGTGGCCAAGATAGCCAAAACCGTCCTTACATCACAGATTGGACCAAGCCACTTCCTGTGATACGCAAACATCACCACTCAGAAATTCCATTTCAATTCTTCTTCAACAACGATCTGAAACTTCTCAAGCATGGAGCATCTGGGAAAACAAAGTATGCAACTTCTATCACCTTCACTCCAGCCGCTCACTACACACAATCAGCCATTGAGGAAGAAGCCTTTCACCGACATCTCTTTGTTAAGGAATTCGTGGTATATGATCGTGATGCCGAGTTAGGAATCCACCACTGGTATGACAAACGAAAGACCTGGTACAAATACAAACTTTGTCAAAAGTCTCGGGATTCAGTCTACAGTGACCTCCGAATCTTGGCAGTAGTTAGTGTCCGTGGATCCAGGAAGTATGATTACACCTTTCTTGAAGAAGTCACAGTCAGAAGACATGACAACAACATCTACTCGTTCTCTGAGGCTGATTTTCCAAATCTAAACCTGAATGATATTGAAGATATGTACTTGATGAAAGTACAAGGCAAATTACAGCATCTGTCCAACGAACTTCGATATTCATTCAGTACCGCACTCTGTCACTTCATCAGGAGAACAATCATAAGAGAACGGGTAGAGGATCTTCAGCTGGGAGTGGAGAGTTATCAGACGAAGTTGAACCTTGTTGAACCGGTATTTCTTCTTGACAACAACCGTGACCCTCAATATACTATGAAACGACATCCTACCTTCGGGTTCGTCTACAGAAGCACAACTAATTTCAACCGCTTCATGTCTTTCAATGAGATCCATAAGTTCTGTGACGATACCTTGAAGAATGTTCGTGATGGGTTGGTTAATCGAGTTCGAGATAAGGAGTTGGGAAAATCAAGAAGATGGAATTCTGATGAGGTCAGACAAGTAAAGGAGTTCATATAGAAGCTTGAAAGGAGATTGTATCATCGGGACCAGATGAGGAGATTAGAGAGTTACGTTGGGGGTCGTCCATCCTTTGCCATCGGACTATTTCAAAGGACAGACCCGGAATTCTCAACGTTTAGCAACAGGGCTTGATGTGAGCATTTGAATTCATTGTTCATAATTCTTATATCATTATTCTTACCATTGACCTGTGACGTTACGGCTTGTGCAAACATAACAGTGTACAACCCGGACCCTAAAGAAAGGACCCTGAGGTACGCTTCAGTGCCTCAATCCTGAAAAAGGAGAGTGTAATACCCCAACCCAGCAAGGGTAGAAGTATCACATTAATGGCTTCATATCAGATCAAACAAAGCATACATTCAATAGTAATACAAAGATTCTCAAAGGTTACAAATGAAATACTGAATACACAAGGATACAAAGGAAACAGAAGCTAAATACTAAGTCTGCAAAAGCAATCCTTCTAATGACTTCTACTTCAGAATAACTATCAAGGTCTTCTAAGTCCAAAAGTGTCTGCACTCTTACCCAGCTTCCAACTAAAACGTGCCGCGGGAAAAGAAACGCGGCTGAGCTTAAAAAGCCCAGTGAACAGATATATAATGAACGGAAACGAAAGTAAACGGAAATGAACGGAAGTAGCATAATGAATAAGATATAAGTAAAGGTATAAAGAGTAAAGGTTTAGGACAGTCATCCACCACGAGCCCAGAATCATATCATATCATATCACATCTTCATAATCATATAGAGGGGAGACCTCTCAGATAATCAGATAATATGAGGGGTGTCCTCATTCTTCAAACCAAATATTATGAGGGGTGTCCTCATTCTTCAAATGGAGCAGCTAGCTCCCAAATTTTGTGAAAGACGTGGATTGCACCCATCATCAGTCACCAAATAACAAATATATCAAATTCACTAAACAAATCAAATCTAGGATGCATCCATACGCCCCCCAAACAAATCATATTGGCCATAACAAATCATAAAGCGCGCATATCATATCAAATGGGGACGGTGTGTAACATCACTCGAACACACTAGAGTCATGCCATTGGTGCATCAATGACATGGCCATGTTACCTTCATGGCTAGGAAACAAATTTGGCTCGTAGCATCAAACTGGGGTCAAAGGTCAAAGGTCCAAATCAAAGCAAAGGTTCATATGTCATAATCATAGTCCAAATCTCAAGGTTCATATGTCAAAGTTCAAATGCCAAAGGTTCATATAAGAGGTTCAGAAATCAAAGGTTCATATCAAAGTGTAGGGAACATAGCAATGGTATAGGGAAACCCTAATACGAATCAAAATAGAGACCGAAGGCTCCTTATACAAAGAGCAGAATATCTGTACCTTATTTCAAATGCAAAACACGAACCAGAAAATGGATAACACAAAATGGATCAGGACCTCTCCTTCTTCACACCTAAAGGAGTAGAAGAGAATTACAAATGATTCTTAACTTCTTATTTAGCTTTCCTTTCCATTGTTAGTAACTTTCTATTTTTAGCAGGTTTCCAAATTTAGTAAGTTTCCAAAATTAGAAGGTTTCCATATTCAGAAAGGTTTACACATCATAAATTAGGTTAAGTTCTCAAATAATTCATGCTCATGGTATTAAGGTTCATTTTAGCAAATTATCATAATTCAGGGTTTATATTGCCAACTTTCCATATTTTAGGTTTCAATGCCAAAATGCCAAGTTAAGGGTTCCGAGTGTAAATATGACTATATCCATATTTTATACAAATAAGTCCACAAGTTCACAATATCTATCTTTTAAATCCCTCAATTTACAAATATCATAATTTAAACCTTTAACTTACAATAATTACCATTTAAGTCCTTATCATTTACAATATTACAATTATAACCTTGATAAATCCATTTTAACACATTTAACCCATAATTATCCAAGTTTACATAATATACCCTTAATTTAACAAGTATTTCGAACACACCTTCAATTTTCAATAATTTACACAACAAGTCCCTCAAGTTATCAAAGTTACAAATTAAACCCTTAATTTACAATCTCAACCTTTAATTATTAATAATTACATATTAAGCCATTAAATTACCAAAATTACACATTACCCCCTGAATATAATTTATTATTCAAATCAAACTTAAGTTTCCAGAAATTACATTTTTAGTCCCTATATTTTATTTAAATACAAATCGGATTACATATTTCCTAATTAGCTGAATAAACCCTTTTAAATACAAAATTTACACACGACACCCTCATTTAATATTTTTTAAACTTTAGTACTGATCTTAAAAAAATACCCCACAAGTTTCATAATTTACAAAACACACCCTTATCTATTTAAAATGTAAATCGTATAACATTTTTTTTTATACAAAAATAAACCCTAAAATTCCCCATCATGAGACAATCATTACCACTACCTTAAAATGCATTAATTGACCAGATTTAACCCATGGAACCCTAACCCTAATTCCTTTCTTTTTATTTTTATTTCTTTTCTTTATTTCTTAAATATCCAAAATACAAAATAATTATCCACGACTTATGCAAGCTTTAACAATTCGAATGGTTATTTTTCTGAGATCATATGTATCATATAGAGTTCACATAAAATAGATTTCATGCCAATAAAAATCGTATAGAATTATTTAGAGTTTTATTACGTTTTTAAGGTTTAATTCACAAATAAATTATAGATCATGAATGATTCGAATTGAACATTTTTTATAGACCTTATATGGTGTAGAGAACATGAGAAAAATACCAAATTGATTTTTGGACGTGTAGAATAGGCGTGATGATTTTTGTCCCACAAATAGCAATTCGACACAAATAATTCTCCACGAGCACACGAGCAACTCCACGACCTTATAGTCATTTTTCACAGATCATATATGATGTGAGGAGTATGAGAAAAATGATAAACGAATTTTACAAAGGTCGAATGAATTATTTGGGATTTATACCTTTGCGACAAAGAAAAATGCCCCACGCTCGAATCAAGCAACACACGACCCAAACCCTATTTTTCTTGGCTTCCTTGGATGATGATAGACACTAGAAAAATACTCCCACAGATCCAGAAAATTGAATGAATGAAAAGTGAATTTTTGTGGGGTTTTAGGGATATTCGGTATATTATAAAAGGAAATAAATAGGAAATAATTATATGGGAGGAAATGCCGAGTCATAGGGGGGGAATGGCTGAAATCTCGGCACAACTCAAGACTAAATCAGATTTTAAATAATTTTGATCTTTTCCCCATTTAATATTGATATTATCTACATATTTAATAATTAAAATCAATTTAAATAAACACAATGTATAAAATTCGGTCCATGTGACTTTGTATTGTGTTACAAATATTTTTGTGGCATGTACAAATATTTAATTGGTGTCTTATAATTATTTTATGTCATATATAGTTTAGTTACAAAGGTTTTGTGATTTAATTGTCACTTATATAGGTTTTAATTAAATATTAAAATTGTAAGGGCATTTTAGTCTTTTCACACGTTTTAAATTTTTGGGTTTTACAACTCTTCCCCTCTAAAAGAAAAATTTCGTCCTCGAAATTTGAATGGAAAACAAAACGAAGACACAACGGACTATGAACGGGAGTGCGATTGACTTGTTTCTCATGACTCAATCTTGCCGATCAAATAATTTCGGTTTCCTCAGAAAGACATATCGCTCAGGATTCACATCAAAAGAATGATATACCAAACGTAATAGATGATAATCGTATCCCATCAGAAGAGGTTCAGGGAAGATGTAGGATTGACGGATTTTTCGTCTGTGGAATAGAAATAGACAAATCAAATGAAAACTAATCGAATTGTAGCGAACATGAGAGTAATATATGAGTTCAAACTCTTCAGATTCTCAATTAGTCTCGGCTTCAGTATAACCTTTCATAGGTGTTCTCATAAACAAACAGGTCCTGCTCCTCAAAATCCAAAGCCTCAATCAACTTATAGCAGGTCATAATGAAACATAATCAACGGATGCGAAACGTACATATAGCAAAATGTAGGTGTACTTTTTAATAGAAACAGATCGGATCCATACTGACAGAAAACAGACGGTAGAAAGTTCTACAACAGAACCTAAGATTCTTATCGGAAGTACAGAGGTCAACAAACGCGTGTCGAGTATCCAAACGTATCCAGTCGTATAACGATGAAAGCAGATTAAACGCATAGGTAGAATGAACCTAAAGTCTCACTAATCACGGATAATCCAACAGAGATCAAATTTTAAACTTCTTAGGTACTCCCCAAGATATCCTATGGCCATAATGAGTGCACGCTATATGGTGTAAGTATTATCACGTTGATCAGGCGTCATAATACTAGCACCACATAGATATGCCTTCATGATGATCATACTTTATCTCAAGTCGTAATCAAAACCACCTATCTTAATCCACCTAGTACTTCTACAGTCTCGAGGTCAACAAAATCGAATGCCATAGTCAAGAGGAAAACAAAACTATTCGCAAGAGTATCAAAATCCCAGATTGCCTATCCGAAGTGAGGTACGCCGTCGCAAGCATCATATCTTCTACAACTCGCCAAAATCTCTCAAAACAAAGCCATCATCGAACATATGAAAAATGAGCACGGAACTGAAATACTTCTAGGGAACTTGAAACATTAAAGGATCTTATTACTATATAACGAAACTTAAGAGAGTCAATGGAATGAAAGTTAGTTGCCAAGAGCTTCGGCCTTCGTAGAATCAGTTCTTCGAAACCTAAAGGGTCTGTTTCAGAAGTCCACTCATTCAACACATCCAGTCTCTTCAAGTCCGGTTAATCTGTCTTCGTCTGTCCATCAATTCGGAAGTGAAACCAAAATTGGAAACTTGTGTCTGGTTTGTCGAGCCTCCTGCAGTTCTTCTTGGAATGCGATGGAGGAATGTGAATTCCTGTCATGCTCTTCATCATTCAGTCTGCTTCCGCTCTCAATTCATCTTAGTACAACCAAGATGAATAGGGAAGTGAGACTGCGCATCTTCATCAGCTCCGGGTTCACCGTCTTGACACTATCTTCAGCCTCGCCAACACTTCTAACTTGTAAGTAATGTCTTCACTCTCCAGGTAGCCACCGTTGTTGTCAACTCCAGGTCAGGTAGTGAAGTAACTCTTCTGACGTGCTTCTAGTTGTCCTGCTGCATACGAAAAGCCTTCTGTGCTGTAAGGGAGTATAACCGATTCTCTTTCCAATTTATCCCAAAAATTTGCTCCGCCCGAGGGTGTGGAAGCTAATCCTTCTTCAACTTTTCTAAAACTCCATTCTCAATCAAACTAAGTTGTTTCTCTCTGTTCACGAAATTTCTCAATGGTATCATAAGTTGCAAACATCTTCCAGCATTCTTCTGCAAGGTTCAAAAGGTTTCAGTTCTCCATTCTGTTATTAGTCTTGACCACATGGCGATAGTTTTCAAAACTTGCGGGATTTAAAGAGATATCCTCGATTAAGAACATCGTTGCCTCTAAAAATATCAATCTCTCAGAAAGCACCAATGACCGACGAATTTTCTAACGAAGTGCAAAGATGATTTTATGCTCTTTCTCGCCTCCAAATGTACTATTTAGTCATACAATGACCATTTGTCCAAGTACTCACGAGAAAACATCATTCATCAAATTCGCAAAAACAATCAGAGCTTTAGCTAATACTATTAGCGTCACTAATCGTCATAGCAGTCTTTTACGAATACTGAAGGCAATTCCAAGAATAAAATCTATTCATCAGAAGGAAACTTCGCGCTCTGAAATTAAACAAGCACATAATCGTTTCAGGGTGGAGGTATTACGGTTCAGCTTTCAGAAATCAACACGCCCAGAAGATACACTTAAACCAACTCACTTCTGGTCTTCGGTTCTTGCTCCTCTCGGTTGCTCAAACAAACTGGTAGGATCCCGGACACATCTGAAAGACACCTTCGCTTGGTGACTAGACAATCTCCTGGTATCAAGTCAACTCCTATTTCACGCTCCGATGGAAAATTTTGGTGGTTCGACCAGGAATCATATTCAAGATTCAGGGTGCAAAAAACGTTCAAGATAAGGTTCATTCATTGGTGTACGAAATGGGTTCTAGGAAAACTTCATAACCGCTAAATTAACACAAGAGACTCCAGAGTAATAGTGATAGCAGAGGGTTTATCAATCGGTAATCATGGTAGGGAGTTCAAAATTGTTGCAAACGTTAAAGGTGAGACATAGAAGGGAAATTGTCCATATTTGAATGCTCCATCAGCCGATTCCTTGTCAGAATAAAATTGAAGATAACTATCCCAAGATAGACGGATCACAAATCAAATCTTTATCATTTAAAAATGGGGGAAAACATTTTATACTCGTGGTTACACACCACAAGACTTCTCATAGGGCAGAGATGGGTGAAACGAAATCAATTAGTGTCGAAAGATTTATAGTTACTTAGCAAAAGCAAGAGATAAATAAGAGAATACATCAAGTACGCCATTGCTAGGGGAATTCTCAGAATGATCGAAGAGGCATCAAAATGATTAACGAAAGGATCAGAGGTCAGAGTCAATATCTGAAGATAAGGATCAATTAGTGTCAGGCAATTACTATGCAGTTCTCAAAGCCTTCCAGATTTAATCAGATTCAAATTTCAGGTGGTGTAAGGTGTGAGCTTTCAATTTCCAAAAGTGATATCAATCGGATCTAACCAAAAGTAAGGCACGAATCAGAGTGATGTGGAAGCAATGATATTCAAACAAATGCCTTATAGTCTACCCATTCCTCACTGTTCAAAACTTACGTTCCTATGAGGGAATCTTAAAGCAAATTCTCAAAGGTTGTCCTATGAGTGCCTACAGGGGAAACTTAGTGGTCCTAACTTACACAGGCCAAGGGTAAATGTATTACGAATCGCAGCCTGTCTCTCTGATACCATAATTGTAACACCCCAACCCAGCAAGGGTAGAAGTATCACATTAATGGCTTCATATCAGATCAAACAAAGCATACATTCAATAGTAATACAAAGATTCTCAAAGGTTACAAATGAAATACTGAATACACAAGGATACAAAGGAAACAAAAGCTAAATACTAAGTCTGCAAAAGCAATCCTTCTAATGACTTCTACTTCAGAATAACTATCAAGGTCTTCTAAGTCCAAAAGTGTCTGCACTCTTACCCAGCTTCCAACTAAAACTTGCCGCGGGAAAAGAAACGCGGCTGAGCTTAAAAAGCCCAGTGAACAGATATATAATGAACGGAAACGAAAGTAAACGGAAATGAACAGAAGTAGCATAATGAATAAGATATAAGTAAAGGTATAAAGAGTAAAGGTTTAGGACAGTCATCCACCACGAGCCCAGAATCATATCATATCATATCATATCTTCATAATCATATAGAGGGGAGACCTCTCAGATAATCAGATAATATGAGGGGTGTCCTCATTCTTCAAACCAAATATTATGAGGGGTGTCCTCATTCTTCAAATGGAGTAGCTAGCTCCCAAATTTTGTGAAAGACGTGGATTGCACCCATCATCAGTCACTAAATAACAAATATATCAAATTCACTAAACAAATCAAATCTAGGATGCATCCATACGCCCCCCAAACAAATCATATTGGCCATAACAAATCATAAAGCGCGCATATCATATCAAATGGGGACGGTGTGTAACATCACTCGAACACACTAGAGTCATGCCATTGGTGCATCAATGACATGGCCATGTTACCTTCATGGCTAGGAAACAAATTTGGCTCGTAGCATCAAACTGGGGTCAAAGGTCAAAGGTCCAAATCAAAGCAAAGGTTCATATGTCATAATCATAGTCCAAATCTCAAGGTTCATATGTCAAAGTTCAAATGCCAAAGGTTCATATAAGAGGTTCAGAAATCAAAGGTTCATATCAAAGTGTAGGGAACATAGCAATGGTATAGGGAAACCCTAATACGAATCAAAATAGAGACCGAAGGCTCCTTATACAAAGAGCAGAATATCTGTACCTTATTTCAAATGCAAAACACGAACCAGAAAATGGATAACACAGAATGGATCAGGACCTCTCCTTCTTCACACCTAAAGGAGTAGAAGAGAATTACAAATGATTCTTAACTTCTTATTTAGCTTGCCTTTCCATTGTTAGTAACTTTCTATTTTTAGCAGGTTTCCAAATTTAGTAAGTTTCCAAAATTAGAAGGTTTCCATATTCAAAAAGGTTTACACATCATAAATTAGGTTAAGTTCTCAAATAATTCATGCTCATGGTATTATGGTTCATTTTAGCAAATTATCATAATTCAGGGTTTATATTGCCAACTTTCCATATTTTAGGTTTCAATGCCAAAATGCCAAGTTAAGGGTTCCGAGTGTAAATATGACTATATCCATATTTTATACAAATAAGTCCACAAGTTCACAATATCTATCTTTTAAATCCCTCAATTTACAAATATCAGAATTTAAACCTTTAACTTACAATAATTACCATTTAAGTCCTTATCATTTACAATATTATAATTATAACCTTGATAAATCCATTTTAACATATTTAACCCATAATTATCCAAGTTTACATAATATACCCTTAATTTAACAAGTATTTTGAACACACCTTCAATTTTCACAAATTTACACAACAAGTCCCTCAAGTTATCAAAGTTACAAATTAAACCCTTAATTTACAATCTCAACCTTTAATTATTAATAATTACATATTAAGCCATTAAATTACCAAAATTACACATTACCCCCTGAATATAATTTATTACTCAAATCAACCTTAAGTTTCCAGAAATTACATTTTTAGTCCCTATATTTTATTTAAATACAAATCGGATTACATATTTCCTAATTAGCTGAATAAACCCTTTTAAATACAAAATTTACACACGACACCCTCATTTAATATTTTTTACACTTTAGTACTGATCTTAAAAAAATACCCCACAAGTTTCATAATTTACAAAACACACCCTTATCTATTTAAAATGTAAATCGTATAACATTTTTTTTAATACAAAAATAAACCCTAAAATTCCCCATCATGAGACAATCATTACCACTACCTTAAAATGAATTAATTGACCAGATTTAACCCATGGAACCCTAACCCTAATTCCTTTCTTTTTATTTTTATTTCTTTTCTTTATTTCTTAAATATCCAAAATACAAAATAATTATCCACGACTTATGCAAGCTTTAAAAATTCGAATGGTTATTTTTTTGAGATCATATATATCATATAGAGTTCACATAAAATAGATTTCATGCCAATAAAAATCGTATAGAATTATTTAGAGTTTTATTATGTTTTTAAGGTTTAATTCACAAATAAATTATAGATCATGAATAATTTGAATTGAACATTTTTTATAGACCTTATATGGTGTAGAGAACATGAGAAAAATACCAAATTGATTTTTGGACGTGTAGAATAGGCGTGATGATTTTTGTCCCACAAATAGCAATTCGACACAAATAATTCTCCACGAGCACACGAGCAACTCCACGACCTTATAGTCATTTTTCACAGATCATATATGATGTGAGGAGTATGAGAAAAATGATAAACGAATTTTACAAAGGTCGAATGAATTATTTGGGATTTATACCTTTGCGACAAAGAAAAATGCCCCACGCTCGAATCAAGCAACACACGACCCAAACCCTATTTTTCTTGGCTTCCTTGGATGATGATAGACACTAGAAAAATACTCCCACAGATCCATAAAATCAAATGAATGAAAAGTGAATTTTTGTGGGGTTTTAGGGATATTCGGTATATTATAAAAGGAAATAAATAGGAAATAATTATATGGGAGGAAATGCCGAGTCATAGGGGGGGGGGGAATGGCTGAAATCTTGGCACAACTCAAGACTAAATCAGATTTTAAATAATTTTGATCTTTTCCCCATTTAATATTGATATTATCTACATATTTAATAATTAAAATCAATTTAAATAAACACAATGTATAAAATTCGGTCCATGTGACTTTGTATTGTGTTACAAATATTTTTGTGGCATGTACAAATATTTAATTGGTGTCTTATAATTATTTTATGTCATATATAGTTTAGTTACAAAGGTTTTGTGATTTAATTGTCACTTATATAAGTTTTAATTAAATATTAAAATTGTAAGGGCAATTTAGTCTTTTCACACATTTTAAATTTTTGGGTTTTACAGAGAGAAAGCTTCTTACTTATGAGCAGCATTAAACCAGAATGTTTTCTAAAGTTTTTCAAACATTCTGCTCATAAGGACAAGTATTCCCTTGTTAAGGGGGAGTATTTGAAAATATAATCTTTATTCCGAAATATAAATGTTCTTGAAATTCTTCCCTAAAAACTCAAAAACAACATATTTTAATCATAAAGTTTTTCAAAAACATCATGAGTATGCTATTTTTGAGGGGGAGAAGTAAAAGATGATTAAAATATGGTGTCTCAATTGCTGGAATCTCATTAGTGCTTAAACTCAGAATTGACCCTCGAATTGACGATAGGAAAAGTCAGTAGTCAACAGGACATGTCCTGGACGGGTAATAATTTCAAGCCAGTTTATCTAGTGATGTAAGCGTGTCTCGCAAAGGACGTGTCTGAGTAGAATGTACCGATTTCGAGCGATTTTCCTTGAATGTGATCAGGACGGGTAATAATTTCAAGCTAGTTATACTAGTGATGTAAGCGTGTCTCGCGATGATCATGTTCATTGAAAATTTATCAATTCAAAAGTGCCAACTCTTTCCGGCATGTGCAAATTTCAAATTTATTACTTATGCGCACATGTTAAGGGGGAGTCTTTCTGAAAATCATCAAACTCTCAAGGTGTCAACAAAATATCTTTATTATCATCGACACTTTGAGAGATTTTCAAAGTTTTGGTAAATGGCATCAACATAGGATAGTCATGGAGTTATAAGGTGACTAAGGTTAGGGAAAACCGTCCTATGATCCGCCAGAGCCGGAGGGATCTACCCAAGGACAATACCAATAGTTTAGAACTAGAAAGTCCTAGGTATGATATAAAAAAGGAGAAAATGAATGAACGGAGAAAGAAGGGGTTGAAGAATGAAAAAGAAAAGCAAAGAAAAGGGTGAAAAGAAATAGCCCTCAATTTGTTCAACCTTAGGGCAGACACCGGGTTCAATTCATAATCTACTGGTTGATGAGCATCACCGGTATTGAAGACTAAAGACGTCATGGACCCAGTGACGCACTGCACTAAACCTTCTAAGCCACTCAAGTGTCTCTCAAAAGACATTTGTTTCATTCACACGGAGAACCCTTCATAATCTATCGACCTCTCATTACGAGAGTGTTGATATTGAAAAGGAGGCAATCTGCTCCACGCCTCCGACGTCCAAACAAATGTGCACTAATTGAGTCTAGAGCCATGAGATTCATCAAAGATCTCTTAGGTACACTTAGAATTACTCTGGTGTTCTACATCATGGGCATCAGTTGTAAATTAGGAAAGTGTCCTTCGCAGATCTTAGCAATCTGCCGAGAACATTCATGAGAAAAGTCACATTTGTGATTATCAATGATTGAATGGAAATCCTGCCAGAACAACATCAAACAACTCTGACAGCAGGTCACTTCGGTAACTCCTTGTGGGTTACGCTTAGTGTTTGCTCCAAACGGTCTACAGTCGTGGGGTGATCTCCAGCGACTCACTGAATCGTGGGTGCACATCGATATGTCCGTGTTATCCCTTTCGGGGGAATCCGGTTCAGAACGGTCTGGGTTAGGACTTGAGAAAGTCTTCACACTATGCTGTTGACGATCTCGAGTCTGAGCCTGTAAGTACCGGTTGGTTCGTGCTGATGCTGCTGCTGCTGCTGAGGATCTGGAGTTCAACCATCAAGACTCCATCATGTTCATATCTTGAAGAAATGTTCTCTCAAAGACTCAGTAACAACAAAAGTTCAACATTTGATATAGTAAAGTCAAAAAGTTCAAGCACCTCAACCTTTCTCAAGTTTAAGATTGAAAAGTGAGAACATGTTGCAGAAAATAAGTCAAAGACATATGAGCATGATGGAGAAGACGAGAAGACGTTGGAGATTGGCAGATCGAGACAACATCATATCATCTTAGAACAAGAACAAAGAAACAAAGATTATAAAGACGTCGAAAGCCAAAGAAGCAAAGAAGACGTCGAGCAACATTGATGATCAAGACTTAGGGGGAGATTGTTAGGAACACGTTTTTAATATATTTCAAGTCTTGTTCATTAGCGATAAAATGTTGCTTAAATAGGGCTTTATATTTGTGTTTAAGGTGCGGTCCATTAGAAGCCCATGGACCGCCCATTTAAGTGTTAATTCTTCTAGATACTTTATTGTAAGAGTTGCCCTAATCCCTTGCCTATAAATAGAAGGGTAGGGAGCTCATTTTACTTGTTGGTTATTCATGTATGTTGTGGAAGCTTTGTTCCTTAATCGTATGAATTGAATTCCCTTCCAAATCTCTCTTCTTCATCTCTTATTCTCTTATTGCTTATTAGCTTATCTCTTATCGTAGCTTATTAGATTAGTAGTAGTACGTGTTTTACTTTGTTATACGTGTGTGTGTTGTTGAGATATACACGACCTACAGATTAGTCTAAGTACTTAGAATGTCATTTTCGTCCATCATATAAACAATTTTTTTTTATTATCACCTCATTTATTCACACACACATTGTTGGGAATTATCATACGATTCAAGAGAAGACAAACTTAGGTCTGGTAATATGTCAGGGTTAGGTCTGTTTTCGTATTAGGTCTGGTAATACAAAGTTAAGTCTGGTAGTCTGTATTAAGTCTGTTTGACTTATTATGTTAAGTCTGGTCGTGTTATAAGGAAAGTTTGTTAGAGATATGTTAGGAAAAGATACAAAACGTGTAAGTATCTTTATAGAAGATTCGTGAATATCTTCTTAGTCGGTTAGTATTAGGGTTTCCTTGGTGTTATAAAAGGATCCCTAAGATTGTTAGTTTCATGAGAGAGTTGTACGAGTTTCACTATTGTGATTAAAAGTAATATACGAAGTTAGTGTTATCTCTGTGTGTGTTCTTCATTGTTCTTGTTAAGTTTCCGCATTAACATTAACAATTGTTAAGGGTTTCTCACTTAGACTGGTTTGGATTTATCCCAACCATCTACTAGGTATTCAAGACTACTTAGAGATCCACATATAATTCGTGGACCAAAAAGTGGTATCAGAGCAAGGCGAGAGACTCTGAATTCGAAGAACACTAAATCTCAAAAACCTATTCTCACTCAATTCACCCTACACAATGTCTGAGACCGAAAAGCCTATCAACACTGAAACTTTTTCAATCCATAATAGTGAAGATGAGAGATCAAACCATGAAGATGAAGGAAAAACTGAATCCAGTAACTCCCAAACACAACAACAACCCATCCCTTCCACAACCACAATCTCAAACATAAAACTTCCATTACTGAAAAGAGAAGAATATGATATATGGGCCATGGAGATGGAACATTATCTGGAGTATATTGACAGTGATGTATAGAAGGTTATTCAAAGGGGAAACTCTAAGAAAAGAATTTCACAAGGGACTGATGGGCAGCTGAGAATAATGCCACCAGTATCTGCTGAGGAGATTAGGGCTGTGGAGAAGGAAAAGAAGGCCAGAACCTTGCTTCTTATGGCTATTCCTAAGGAGCATCTGCAAAGGTTCCATGGCATGGTTGATGCTAAGGAGATGTGGGAGGCTATCAAGAAACGATTTGGAGGGAATGCAAACTCCAAGAAGATGCAAAAGGCTGTTCTTAAACAGCAATTTGAGACATTCAGTGTTTCAAAGACTGAAGGATTGGAGAAGGGCTATGACAGATTTCAACATCTGTTAACACAACTGGAAGTTCATGGTGCAGCAGTTTCGAATGAGGATGCAAACCACAAGTTCCTTAGATCTTTACCATCAGAATGGGGTAATGTATCTGTGGCGATGAGGATAAAGGAGGAAGTAGATTCAATGACACCTGATGACCTTTACAATAATCTTAGGATGTTTGAAAGGGACATCAGTAATAACACTCAGGCATCTACCAGTTCATCAAATGTTGCTTTTGTGTCACAAAACAAAAGCAGTACTTACAAGGTTAAACCTGGTAGTGTTAGGTCTGGTATCTATGAAACTCCTTCAAGTGAAAGATCTGCTTCAAGTTTTATTGATGAGGTGATACATTCTTTCTTTGCCAACCAAACGGAAGATGAAAGCTTTATTAGTGAAGATTTAGAACAGATTAATGATGCTGAAGTTGAGGAGATGGACATAAAATGGCACATTGCCATGGTTGCTTTAAGGGTCAAACGATTTCAGAAGCAATATGGAAGGACCATCAACTTCAACAAAAAATCACCAGTGGGATACACTAAGAGGACAGTTGAATGCTACAACTGTCACAAGCATGGACATTTTTCAAGAGATTGTCCAGAGAAGAAGCCTGCTGATGGGAAAAGAGATGAAGATGGGAAGATGGAAAAGAATCAGATGAGCATGCTGACTATGGAACCTGGAGGTGTCAACTGGGGTGAGCATCCAAGAGTGAATGAGGAGTCTGATCATGCTCTCATGGCCATTGGTAATGAGGTATCATTATGCTCTAAATTATGCACTGATTCATATAATAATATTAAGGCTTTGTGTGATGAGCAGTTAGAACAAATAGGTGACCTAGAAGTAAATCTTTTAGCACATAAAAATGCTGTAAAAACACTAGAGGCACAAAAGGTCACCCTTCAAAACCAACATGCTGCTTTAAATGAAAAACTATACTTTCAAGCTAATAAAATATATGAACAAGATGAGAAGCTTAAAAGGTATAGACAAATGGGCCTTAGAATTCAAAAGGAGAGGGATGAGTTGAGAAAACGGGTAGATCAGTGGAACAATTCAAATAATAACCTGTTCAATTGTTGGGATTCTCAAATAAAGTCCAATAAAAAATGTGGCTTAGGATATGAGGAAGATGAGAAAAAGGCAATCCTTAAGTCTAGAGAAGATGATTATGCAGGCAAACCATTGTATAATAGGTTTGTTAAAACTGGTGACTTTAAGGGAGTACCACCACCATTGAGTGATGACTATACTCCTCTTGAAAAAGAAGAGTTGGATGATTCACTTTTTGTGTATGGTAAGAAAGGTCCTCAAACACCTGAGTCAATCACCTCAGAGGACAAAACCAGTAAGTATTCTTCTTGTCAATCCAATGACTCTGAAGGATCTATTGATGGTTCCTCTGATCACTCTAAGTCTGAGTCAAAAAGTGAGGTAAAAGAGAATCCTGAACCTAAGGTTGTTAAGAAGTGTGAACCTGTTGTAACTGAACCTATAGTGACTAAACCAAAGCCTGAGACAGTTAAACCTAGTTGTGCCCAGCACATAAAAACTCCTAGGGAATCTGTTAATTTTAATGAGTCACCTAGAAGCAATAGTGTTCACAGAGAAAGTAGGAGTAGTTATACTTATGCTCCTAAAAGATGTTTTGTGTGTGGAAGTTTGAGTCACTTAATAAGAGATTGTGACTTCCATGAAAAGAGAATGAAGAGAGAGGCTGAGCAAAAGAGAATGAATGCTAATATTGGTCATGGTTCAAATAAACCAGTTTGGAATAATGCTAGTAGAATTAATCATGCCAACCAGTTTGTTCCTAGACCTATCCAACTTAATAACTCTACCCGACCTAATTCTTATGTTAATTCTGGTAGACAAAATTTTAGGTCTGGCTTTAGGAACTTTAATGTGAATAGGCAAAATGGTAATTTTATGAGGCCTAATGTGAATACTGGTTATGTTAATTCTGTGAGACCCAAACAACCATTTCAAAAGCCACAGGTGAATGCAAAGTTTCAAAGAAATAATTTTTATAAATCACTTTCACCTGTAAGGAGACCAGTTGTAAAGCAAACAGCAAAACCTTTAAAAACCAATGCTGTAAAGGGGAATGGGGGGTCTGCTGTTAAGACCTCAGCATGTTTGTCTTGGGATTCAAACAAATATAAATCCCAATACAACAGTGGATCAGGTTCAAATAAGAAATTTAAGTATGTTGATCCACAAGGCGGACCCAAGCCTACTCAGGCCTGGGTTCCTAAGAGAAACTAATTTCTCTTCTTTTTGTGCAGGATCATCCACTTTGCTATATGGAAGATAGAGGAATCCTTGACAGTGGATGCTCTGGGCACATGACTGGTAACAAGAACTATCTAAATGATTTTCAAGAATTCGAAGGAGGTTCTGTTACTTTTGGAGGAAGCAAGGGACAACTAACTGGTAAAGGAAGAATAATTGTGGGCAACATAGAATTTGACAATGTATCCTTTGTGAAAGAACTTGGGCAGTTCAACCTTTTCGTAAAATCACAAATTTGTGATACTCAGCATAAGGTGCTTTTTACTGAAACTGATTATCTTGTGTTGACTCCGGACTTTAAGATGCCTGAAGAACATCAGATTCTTCTTAAAGTTCCCAGACAACAAAAAATGTACAGTTTTGATATGAAAGCATCTAATCCTGCAAAAGATGCTACCTGTTTGATTGCAAAAGCTACTTTGGATGAATCTAAGTTGTGGCACAGAAGGTTAGGCCATGTGAATTTCAAAAACATGAATAAACTTGTGAAGAATAACCTTGTGAGAGGTTTGCCTTCAAAATTGTTTAAAAATGATCATACATGTGTGGCTTGTAACAAGGGAAAACAACATAGGGCATCCTGTAAGGTTAAATTAGAAAGATTAATCACTGAGCCCTTACATACCTTACATATGGATCTTTTTGGCCCTACATCTGTCCATAGTATAAATTATGCATGCTATTGCCTTGTCATTATAGATGATTGTACTAGATATTGTTGGGTGTTCTTTATGTCTAGGAAGGTTGAAGCTACTCCTTTGATTCAAACTTTCATTAGGCAGATTGAAAACCTTCTTAATAAAAGAGTTAAAATCATTAGGAGTGACAATGGCACTGAGTTTAAAAACAAGAGCATGCTAGACTTCTGTGGTAATAAAGGAATTAAGCAACAGTTTAGTAATGCAAGAACTCCTCAGCAAAATGGAGTTGCTGAGAGAATGAACAGGACACTTATTGAGGCAGCTAGGACTATGCTAGCAGATTCACTTTTACCTACAACATTTTGGGCTGAAGCAGTCAGCAATGCCTGTTACATCTTTAATAGGGTTAGAGTGACCAAGCCTCAAAACAAAACCCCTTATGAGCTTATGTTTGGCCATAAACCAGTTGTTAGCCATATAAGGCCTTTTGGGTGTCATGTAACCATTCTTGATACTTTAAGTGTTCTTGGAAAGTTTGAAGGAAAGTCTGATGAAGGGTTTTTAGTTGGGAATGCATTAAACAGTAAAGCCTTTAGGGTTTACAACTTAGTGTCCAAGAAAGTAGAAGAAAATCTGCATGTAAACTTTCTTGAAGAAAAACCCAATGTCAAGGGAATTGGTCATAGATGGATGTTTGATATTGATTATTTAACTGATTCTATGAATTATATTCCTGTCTCCAAGGAGAATCAAGTTAACCCTATTGCAGGTACCAAAGAAGTTACTAACAATGCAGGTACCAAAGATCCTTCTAATACAAGGAACACTGATGATATGGCTGAGCTTGTTGTGATTCCATCTACAGAAAACAAGTCTGCTGCAGCTGAGGAAGAAATCAAGAATTCTTGTTCTCAAGAAAAGGATTCTGAATACAAGTCTCAAGATACTGGCAAAGTAGCATCCCCTAACATTACCCGTACTTCCAATTTTAAATCTGGTAGTGGTGCTCAACCAAACCTTTCTTCAAGTGCTGCTTGTGTTGATTCTGAGATGCCAGAACTTGAAGTATTTCCAAATCCTAATGAAGGTATCTTTGAAGGGGCTTCCTATGATGAAGGAGGTATCATTACTGACTTCAACAACTTACCCACTGAAGTGGAGGTAAGTCCAACTCCCACTCTCAGGATTCATACCATTCATCCCAAGAGCCAAATAATTGGTGATCCAAAGTCTGCTGTTCAAACCAGAAGTAGAGTGTAACATCAGTCTGACTCACTTGCACTCATCAGCCTAATCAAACAACAACAAAGGGTCAATCATAAGGACCAGCAACATTGTTTATTTGCTTGCTTCCTTTCTCAAAGTGAACCCACTACAGTTTCTGAAGCTTTGGGGGAGGAAAGTTGGGTAGAAGCTATGCAAGAAGAGTTGTTGCAGTTCAAGCTACAGAAAGTATGGGTTCTTGTAGACCTACCTTATGGAGCTAAAATCATTGGTACAAAATGGGTCTTCAGAAATAAAAGGGATCAAAGAGGGGTAGTTGTAAGAAACAAAGCAAGATTGGTAGCACAAGGATACAAACAGGAGGAGGGCATAGATTATGATGAGGTTTTTGCTCCTGTAGCAAGAATTGAGGCTATCAGGTTATTTTTGGCCTATGCATCATACATGAGATTCAAGGTGTATCAGATGGATGTCAAAAGTGCTTTTCTTTATGGCACTATTGAAGAAGATGTGTATGTACATCAACCTCCTGGTTTTGAGGATCCTGCTAACCCCAATCAAGTGTACAAGGTTATTAAAGCTTTATATGGTCTTCATCAAGCTCCTAGAGCTTGGTATGAAACTCTTTCAAAGTTTCTAGAAGAACATGGGTACATCAGGGGTGTAATTGACAAGACTTTATTCATTAAGAGAGACCAGAAGGATATCATTCTTGTTCAAATTTATGTGGATGATATCATTTTTGGATCAACAAGAAAGTCTTGGTGTGATGAATTTGAAGGTTTAATGAAAAGCAGGTTTGAAATGAGCTCAATGGGAGAACTTACATTTTTCTTGGGACTGCAAGTAAAACAAAAGAATGATGGACTTTTTATTTCTCAAGACAAGTATGTTGTAGAAATTTTGAGGAAGTTTGAGTTCTCAAATGTGAAGACTGCAGTCACTCCCATGGAAAACAAGGTGCCTTTAACAAAGGATGAAGATGCTACTGATGTGGATGTGCACCTTTACAGATCCATGATAGGTTCCCTCATGTATCTTACTGCTTCTAGACCTGACATTATGTATGCAGTTTGTGTTTGTTCACGTTTTCAGGTATAACCAAAGACTTCACATTTTCATGATGTGAAGAGAATCTTTAGGTACTTAAAGGGCAAACCAAATTTGGGCCTTTGGTATCCTAAGGAGTCATCTTTTGACCTGACAGCTTATTCAGACAGTGACTATGCTGGTGCAAGCCTTGATAGGAAATCCACAACAGGAGGTTGTCAATTCCTTGGAAGGAGATTGATATCTTGGCAATGCAAGAAGCAGACAATTGTGGCCAATTCAACCACTGAAGCTGAGTATGTTGCAGCTGCTCACTGCTGTGGACAAGTCTTGTTTATTCAGAATTAGATGCTGGACTATGGTTTGAATTTTATGAATACTGTTATCCACATAGATAATAAGAGTACTATCTCTATTGTTAAGAACCCAGTATATCACTCTAAAACTAAGCATATAGAAATCATGCATCACTTTATTAGAGATTGCTTTGAAAAGAAGTTGATTAGAGTGGAGAAAATACATACAAATTTTAATGTTGCTGACCTGTTAACTAAAGCATTTGATGGTCCTAGGTTCAATTATCTGATAGTTAACATTGGTATGATGAACCCCTAGTTTGACTTAAGGGGAGGTTTGGCTTAAGGGGAGGTCAAACTGTAAAGTATGTAAAGTATGAGTACTTACCAGCATTTAGGTTATCTTTAAGTCTTGTAGTTTTATTTTTAGTTCTGTTAGTGTTAAAAAAAAAAAAATAAATAAAAAAATTATGTCTTCTATTTCTTTTATAGACAATGCTGGATTAAGTATGTTTTCATAAGTTGTTAAGTGAGATTATTGGAACTTCTCACTTGGTGGAGGTGCATAGCACTAACACAACAAAAGGTTATCAGTCCACCTTGTCTCATCAACACAAGGACTTGCTAATCCTGAGCAAACGGCTACAGGTAAAGATTGCTCAAATCCGTTTATGGCTGACAATTTGCCAAAAATTGTATGGTATTCAACTCACCATATCAAAGATAAGTAAAGAGTTTGCTAGCCCACAAGGTTATGGCTTGTGGTAAAGGCTGTGGAAAACCATAAATGGTAATCAATTCACCATGATGAGGTGCTTTTCCATCAAAGAATTGGCTAGTCCAGAAGCAAATGGCTTTTGGTAAAGACTTAACAAATCCGTTGATAAGCTGATGATTTGCTAAAAATCATATGGTTATTAATGTACCATGGTATTACACACCAAAACATTGGCTATTCCAGTGGTAATGGCTATTGTTAAAGAGATTTCAAATCCATTACATTTTCAATGATTCACCTCTCACAGATGGTAACACATCTGGAAGTGATGAGAATAGTCTGAAACTTAAATGAATTTGGTGTACATATAGTAAATGTTGCTGCAAAGACCATATCAGAAGAGCTTATCAAGATTCAAGCTACTAGAAAGATTCAAGACCTAAATAAAATTCAAAGTATTCAAGATTCAATCCTCAGAAAGCTTAATCAGAAGAACTTGAAGTTCATGGAGCATGAAGATCAAGTTAGGGGAGGATTGTTGGGAATTATCATACGATTCAAGAGAAGACAAACTTAGGTCTGGTAATATGTCAGGGTTAGGTCTGTTTTCGTATTAGGTCTGGTAATACAAAGTTAAGTCTGGTAGTCTGTATTAAGTCTGTTTGACTTATTATGTTAAGTCTGGTCGTGTTATAAGGAAAGTTTGTTAGAGATATGTTAGGAAAATATACAAAATGTGTAAGTATCTTTATAGAAGATTCGTGAATATCTTCTTAGTCGGTTAGTATTAGGGTTTCCTTGGTGTTATAAAAGGATCCCTAAGATTGTTAGTTTCATGAGAGAGTTGTACGAGTTTCACTATTGTGATTAAAAGTAATATACGAAGTTAGTGTTATCTCTGTGTGTGTTCTTCATTGTTTTTGTTAAGTTTCCGCATTAACATTAACAATTGTTAAGGGTTTCTCACTTAGACTGGTTTGGATTTATCCCAACCATCTACTAGGTATTCAAGACTACGTAGAGATCCACATACAATTCATGGACCAACACACATATCGTTCCCAACTAACTTTCTCTCTCTTACTCTCATTTTCCCCAAATTTTGTAAACCCTAATCTAACTTTCATTAATCAAATTAATCATCTATAATCATCAATTCGATTAGTATAATTAGGATCGCTATCATTCGTGCTCGTTATCATCAATGCCATTTTTTGATTTGAATGAACTGGTTATATTGGATCCGATTACTGGTGATGTTATTGATGATTCAATTACGAATGGAGTGGTTGAAGAATGTTTTAGCTGATGTGGTTAATGCTTGTGATGCATCGAATGGAGTGGTTGAAGAATCAGTTTCAACTGTTGTGATTAATGCTTGTGATGCATCGGATGGAGTGGTTGAAGAATTAGTTTTAGCTGTTGTGGTTAATGCTTCTAATTCATCGGATGGATTGGTTAATTCTGTATCATCTTCTACTGATGTTGTTCCTGTCTCTAATGGTGATCAAATTGCTAGTTGTAAATTTATTTTTTGTAATTCACAGTAGTTGTTTGATTTTTTGATTTTTGCTTTCTACAAATATAACTTTTGATATATCTCATGTTTTATGTTCTGCATCATTTTTTATTGTTAGTTTATCTAGATAAAATGTTTTTTTTTTTTTTTTTTTTTTTTTTTTTTTTTTTTTTTTTTTTTTTTTTTATGAGAAATTTATATCTGCTTTTGTATCAAATGTGGTATATCACTTGTGATAACATGATTTTATTTGTATATTAGTTGTTATAAGTTGGTTACTGTTTTTCTTTTTCTTACTTCCAGCTTCTAAATTTCCGAAAACTCCTGATTCATTTGCTCATCATCATTTTATTGATAATCCGGGTGGATTACTTTATTGGGTTCCCAAAGTTTCTGCTAGTGTTTTACCTGTATTGGGGACTGGTTTTGATTCAGTTGATGCTTGCGTTAGTATGTATAGGAAATACGCTTCAGAGGCCGGTTTTGGTGTTAGACTTTCTTCTCAGAAAAGATTGAGGGGTGGTTATGTGAAACAAAAGTACATAGTGTGCAATAGGGAAGGTTGTCCGAAGAAAATATATGTGAACACTCTAGATTCTAAGAAAGGTAACAAACAAATTAGGACTTCGAACATTAGAATTACTGGTTGCAAAGCACGGGTTATATTTGATATGATTCCTGGTACGACTAAGTTTGAGCTTAAGAAGTTTGATGCTATACACAATCATGAACTTGATCGAATTGAGTATAAGCATTTGTCAAAAAGTGAGAAGCAGTTAACTTATGTTGAGCAGATGTTTATTGTTAAAGCTGCAAATGTAAACCTTGGACCTGTTAAAGCACATAATTTGAATACTGGTTTGAAAGGGTCTGCCTCACTCGTTCATGGTACTGAAGTTGAGAGTTTAAGGAATATGTGTGTGGCATTAACTGTTTTATAGGAGATAGTGATGCTTAGATGCTTATTAATCGTATGGAAGATAGGAAAAAGTATACTACGAACTTTTATTTTGATTATCTAGTTGAGAATGCGGAGTTGTGTGTTTTGTTTTGGGCTGACGAATTTGCAAAGTGCAATTATGGGGAGTTTGGTGATATTGTCTCTTTTGAAGCCACATACAAAACAAACAAGTATGTTTTTTAACCTTTAATATCACTTGAGATATTTCATTTTTTTTTTTATATTTTTAACCTTTAACATCACCTGAGATATTTTTTACATTTTGTTAGATATAAGATGGTTTTTGTTCCTTTCACTGCAATAGACAACCATAGGAAATCTGTTACTGTTGGTTCTGGGCTTCTTAAGTATGAGACTAAGGAATCTTATATATGGTTACTCGAAGCGTTCAAAAAAGCTCCTAATATTATTGTAACTGATCACAATGGAGCTATGCGAAAGGCAATTGCATCTGAGCTTCCTGATTCTAAGCATAGGCTTTGCATGTAGCATATCAAGTAAAAGATTCCAGCAAAGGTATTCATTTATTCATTTGATTCATATGTTATATCACTTGTGATATCTGCCCAAAGCAACATTTGATGCATTATTTTTTTTTTAAATTTTTTTGTGGATCTGTTACAAACCATGTGTAATATCACTTAAGATATTGCATTTATTCATTTGATTCATATGTTATATCACTTGTGATATCAGCCCAAAGCGCATCATTTTTTTGTTACAGATTGTTTCTAGAATCTATGATGATACTGATTTTAAAAGTAAATTCAATAAATAGTTTGGAATATGTATATCGGGCCGGATGAGTTTGAGCATAAATGGAATAAGTTAATGGAAGAGTTTGGTCTTGTAAATCATAAGTGGTTGTCAAAGATGAGGACTACATCTAGGTCAGAGAGTGAGAATTCTTTCTTCTCACATTTCACAAGCCCTGGTGCGACACTTGTTAAGTTCATGATATGCTACGAGTCTGCAATGGAAAAACAAAGATACAAAAAAGAAAGATTAGATCATCAGTCGATTGATTCCTTTCCTATGTTGTTGACGCCATTAGCTATTGAAGTTCATGCAGCAAGGGTATACACTCGTTCTCTGTTTGTGCGTGTCCAAAAGGAGATTATTTCAGGCTCATGGTTATGTTCAATTAAGGCAAAAAGTTCAGATGAGGGATGTGACATTTGTATTATTAAAGAGGAAAATGTAATACTAGACTCTATGCCGGATCCGAATGAGATTAATAAAGCAGAATATTCAGATGATGATGTGGAAGAAATTAATCTGTATGACAAAGCTACAGGAGAGTATAAGGTACATGACTTTTCTAATATTTTTCATATTTCAGAATAGTTTTCAAACATATCACAGGTTATAACGTTTTGCTCCCTTTTTGTTAATGAAGGTGTTGCATAACAGAAGTGATGATTCCATCATATGCTGTTGTCAGTTATTTGTTCGTTGTCGAATTTTGTGTCGACATGTTTTTTGTGTCTTTAAGAATTGTAATGTTCAAAAAATCCCTAACCAGTATTTGTTGAGGCGTTGGACAAGGGATCTTATACCACCTGGTTTAAGAAGGAAGAAAAACCGTTATGGTGAGAAGAATGAAAATATTGCTAATCTTGTTGTTCAGGCTACTTCTTTAGTTGATGATTGTTGTCAAATTTTGCGGAATGATGACCAAGGTTGAGTGGTTTTGTAGATAAGCTTAAAGCGTTGAGTTCAGAATTTTAAGCTGATATGCCAAGTCTCCCACGTACAAAAGTTTCTGATATTGTTCAAGAATTTATGGGGATTCAAAAGCCTAAGAAGATTAAGATTAAGAATCCATTAAAGACAAACAAGGGTGATAAGAACAAGGGTGATAAGCACCGTATCAAGGGTAGACGAGAGCAGTCTTTTGAAAAAAACAAAAAGTGAAAAACTGGTTGTAGTGTTTGTGGCGAGTCTGATCATAACAGACGCACTTGCCCAAACAAGGAAAAAGTTGCGGCTTTGTAGTGACGTCGCTGGAGGCGGCAGTGACTCCACCGGAGGCGGCGCTGTTCTAGTCGAAGTATGAGTTTTTGTTTTTTTTTTTTTTTTTTTTTTTTTTTTTTTTTTTTTTTTTTTTTTTTTTAATTTGATTTTTTTTTTTTTGGTTTTATTAACTGTAATTAATAACTGAAAAATTAATCTCTATAGGTAGGGGTGCAAACGAGCCGAGATACTCGTGAGCTACTCGAGCTCGACTCGATAAAAAGCTCGAAACGAGTCGAGCCTTGTCAAGCTCGAGCCGAGCTCGAGCCTGAAAATCAACTCGTTTACTTATCGAGCCCGAGCTCGAGCTTCGCTTGTGAAGATCGAGTAGGCTCGTCGAGCCTTATCGAGCCTTACGTTATAACATAGCAGCCCGCTATAATACATATAAGTATAGAACATAGCAGCCCAATAACCAAGCCCAATACTTTATCTAATCTTCGTGCCTTAGATTTTTGCATATTTGTTCATATATTTAGATTATTAAGTGCCATTAAAATAGTTTTCTCGAGCTCAAATCAAGCTCAGGCTCGTTTAAGCAGATAAAGCGAGCTCGAGCCGAGCTTTGGCTCGTGAAAAACATCTTTTTTATTTACTCGAGCCGAGCCTTGTGAGCTTTGTGAAAAGTTTACGAGCCGAGCTCGAGCACAAAAATAAAGGCTCAGATCGAGCCGAGCTCGAGCTCGAGGTTGTTAAAAAACTGACGAGCCGAGCTCGAGTATAGTAAAGCTCGGACTCGGCTCGGCTCGTTTGCACCCCTATCTATAGGTTGGAATAATTTTATCACTTGTGATATTTTATCACTTGTGATATTTACTTTTAGCATGAATAATTTTTTTAATTGATTTTTTGTTCTTTTTGGATTTTTTGAATAATTTTATCACTTGTGATATTTTATCTCTTGTAACATTCTATATGATATTCTATATATGACTAATATCACTTGTGATTTTTATCTGTTGTGACGTTAAAACAAGTTTTAGATTAATTATATGAGTAATATCACTTGTGATAAACCAATAAGATGAACAATATCATACAAGTTTTGGTTGCTGATATTCATTTCAAGGAAAAACAAAGCGATATTCTGCATATGAGTCACATCACAGGTTATAAATCAATTGAATTTTGTTGGGTTTTAGAGTTGCTGCTGCTTGTTTGGTTAAGACTGCTGTTGGAAATTGCTCTAAGTCATTGTTGCTACTAGTATTAAAAGTTACAGCTACTTGTGTATTTTACTGCTGCTAGTGTTGCTGAAGATGTGCAAGAAAATACACTAAGTGGTTACTACTGCTAGACAACAAGTTACAACTGCTAGTTCAAAGTTAAAACTGCTTACAGAGTTTCAACTACTGATGAACTTGAAGAAAAATACTCTAAGTGTCTTAATGCTGCTAGAAGAAAAGTTAGTACTGCTAGTACAAACTTACTACTACTAAAGAGTTTATGCTGCTAGATTTAGAGTTAAAACTGCTAGAGTGTATAGTTAGTACTGCTTATGAGATAAACATGTATAATCGGTTAGATAAATATAGAAAAGATTCTTTTAAGATTTATCTTGTATAGCAAGCAATTGTAAGCCAACTAGGACTCCTTAGTCTATAAAAGGAGGTCCTAGGGCATAGAGATAGATACGATTGATTCATACGATTCTTTAGAAAAACTTCAAGGTTGTAAACCCTAATACTTTAGAGTATTCGTATTATTAATAATATTGAAGTGATTTGTTTAATATTGTTTGTTTGATTCTTCTTAAGATTATAGTTTAGATTCCGCATAAACTTTAATATAATCAAAGACAGTTTCTACATAAGTTGTATTGAATCTATTCAATATTACTTAACCTTTACAAGCTAAGGGAAATTGATAAAGTAGCCAACTGGGATCAGCAAATTTCCAAAAGTACACTTTCATTCATATAAAATAACTTCATAGTAATATTCATGCATCATAACGACTAAGCCGGTCCACAAAAGGAGGTACAAATTCTGGCACCAGGCAATGTTGTTTGGGACCTAATAGAGCACCGTCCTTCTTAGGTTACCACAAACTTGGACATTGTCCATAACATTGCGTGGTCCAGTAGTACCACAACAACTTTGCTTAATCTATACCTAAACTTAGTTAAAGCGTGTTCATTGTTTTTAGACCCCATAATTGACTTGGCCAGTCAACAAAAAGAGTACAACATCCGGTACCAGGCAACGTGTTTCAGGCTACCTTTGTTAGGTAACCTGAAATTCGGACATTGTCTGTTACATTTTCCTGGTCCGGCAGTACTCAAACAATCTGGCCAACCTACTTCTAAACAAAGTACGAAAAGAAAGTTGCATAGTGTTTTTACATCAAATAAAAAGACAAATCAGCATCGACACGGTCCTGCCTTCTTTAGTTCTTCCTTCTTTTTGTTAACTACTTCATTGATGACATTCTTCATTGTTTATTCATCTGGGTATTGTGCAACAAACTGGTATGCATATTCTGTCATCATCTTTTTTATTTTGTCTTCATTTTCCTGATGAAGAATAATCTTTGTTGCATACTTTGACCTTAAGTTATCAATCTGCTCTCTATGTCCTTTGTGTTTTTTTTTATCATGCAGTCCTGTTTTCCATTTTGTCACAGCTGTCTCTCCCTCATAGCTCTCCATATGCACCATCATGTATACTCCATAATCTGTTTTCTCTTCTTTAGTTCTCCATTTCATTTTCATTATTTTTGTTGTGAAGTCTTTCATCATGAGCTGTTCTTTTGTATGTTCATAAGTCACTAGGTGCATTAGGAAAACACCTTTCTGAAGAAAAAAAGATAACAGAAAAGCACAATTAGAGACCAATATGCCTTTTTTATCACTTGTTCTATAATACTGTTCTTACCACTGACTCATAGTTGTCTTTTTATTTGCCATCATACGTTGCATCTGATTCGCTATTGTCAATGATAATAACGTTTCCCTTTTGAATGTTTAAAACTATGAGATAGTAATGGTCACTTGATATTATTAGGCAGAATACCTGACAGAAAGAAAAAAATATGTAAATATTCAAAATTTAATAGTATAGACAATTTGAAAGATAAATTAATCATATCACAAGTGATATACCAGATCAACGTCTTCTATTTGCATCTTTTGCAAATCTTCTTTCATTTGAATCTTCAAATGATTGTGAAACATAGCATACTGTGTAATTATCAGCTTGCCTTTGTCTTCTTTCTTCGTCTTCTTGATTTCTAATAGCGCCAGCAACTGTTAATTAAAAAAATTAATGAAGCTAGACAGAAATATATCTAATTATATTATTATAATTGGGAATAAAAGGTTTTTACCATCATCCCTGTGTGAAAAAAGTGACGTTTGAATGTCTTTGTTGATAACCTTTCCTCATTGTTAAGGATTGAAACAAATGTGTTGATTACAGGAGTTTCAATTTCTAAGCCTGGTGCTAACGACTGTATGCTCATTCTCATCAACATATTTCCATCTTTGTCAATGAAAGATGTTTCTCTATATAAGAAACAACATTCGATATTAGAAGTCTTAACCATAAGTATAAGAAACAACATATATTCAATTGTGTAATATCACTTGTAAAAAAAAAAAAAATTCTATTTAAAGTTAAACTTACGCTTCCTCCCCTTCCATTGAAAAGATGTTTCTTCCAAGCAGCTTTTCATCATCTGTCAGCTTATCTTCTACCTTCACCTTCTTTTTTATATATGGGGATTGTAGGTAGACAGATGGCTTTATTTTTCTTTTTTGCATCTTTTTCTCTTCATCTTTTTTTCTTGTTTCCTCATCATCTAAATATTGTTGCTTGAATGCTTTGGACTGCACCTCTGGGCTATCAAAACCCAGATCAAACGTTGGTTGAGAACCTGGGACTGCACCTCTGGGCTATCAAAACCCAGATCAAACGTTGGTTGAGAACCTGGTATGCTAAGGCTCTGTGTAGATGGCCCTATTTGCTCCGTTTCTTTTTCTTGTTGTGCTTTTGCTTGTTTTTCTTTCTCTCTCTGCTCTACAAGTTTATCACAGTCTTCTAACATTTTTAAGTACATTTGATCTTCTTTTTCTTTTTTCTCACTTTCCAACAATGCCTCAAGGCATTGTGAAATAGTTAGGTCGTCTTCATCTTGATTTTTTCTCTCACTTTCGTCGAGTTCCTTGAGGCATTGTGAATCAGTGAGGTCAGCTTTTTCTTTATTTTTTCTCTCACTTTCCTTGATTGCCTCGAGGCATTGTCAATCTATTCGGAAGGAGGATGTTGTATAGATTGCTCTTAAGCGTGAACAACATATCCCATCATCGATCTATTGAAGCTCAATCTTTTATTATAAGAAACAAATAAAGACTGAAATATAACAATTATGCTATACTCTTTCTTTGTTTCAATCTGAAAAATAACAAACCACTAACACATAACCTTACCCGAGACCTCTGTGAGATCTTGAAGACGTTTTCTTCTTTCAAAGGTATTGTCTTGATTCGCTATTCAGATAGCTAAAGAAAGAAGACTCTTTTCTTCGTGGTTTGCTTCGACTGGTGGTTGCAAGAATTAAAGAGGGTGTTTGTGTGGTGCCCGGTTTGTAGAGAATAGAAGAGGCTACGGATTTGTAAGATTCATGTTAGATGGAGGCTGAGATTAGATGTGCTTGTGTTTTGTATAGGTATAGAGGATAAGAAATGAAAAGGGTTGTGTGATATTTTGTGTGTTTGACTGCACAAAAGAGGTGGGGGCGGATACGAGTATATGCTAGGGTTATCAACTGTGAAACAATTAAGTTAGTGTGTCTCTTATACCGAAATTTTAGGGTTGTAATTGGACTCATTTGTGGACTTGGGCCGGGTACACATGTGTTGGACCACGTTATAACTAATATGGAATGGATTGGGCTTGAAATAATCCGAAAATGATTACTTAATTTGGGGTTGAATCGTTATAATTTATTTGACTGAGCTTGCAATGACTCATGATCTGAAAAGTATAACACATGGGCTGAAATTTTATTATCTAATGTATCTTAATACATTGTGCTATTTTTGGGATAATATTTGGCTAAAAGAAGTGGTATTTTGGTTGTTACAAATTTTCACGAGGATACATTTTTTACAAGATCGGGAAAACCATTATCAAATTCATTAAACAATCAAAAAGGCTAGTTTTGGGCATTTAACCGCAAGATGTGACTATGGGGTTTATTCTTTATTATTTATTTAAGGTTGAAGTGGAATTTCACGGGCGCGTGTACTTAGTATCTGAAGATATCGGGGTTGGTTGGATGCATGATTCTTCGAGATCCTTTTTGGAGCTTTTATCCGTACGAGTGATAGAGACTTGAGTTGTCTAGTTATACATGATGCAAGGAGTTACGTTGTTGTGCTCACAGAGTATAACTATCACTTTAAAGGAGTTATGTTGTTTGCTCAAGTGTCACATAAAGCTGTGGATAATTTAAGAGATGTTCATATACAGTTAATGATGGTTGGATGGGTATATGATTCCCTACCTTTATTGAAATTCTCAGTATTGGTTCTTAGTCAGACATTAGTGCAAGTTTAAGTCACAAGTTCGGGCTATTTTACTTCAGTCTCAAGTTCGTCATATTGGGTTTTCCCCATCAGTAGTCACTACAAAGAGCCGACAGAATGATAATGGGGTTGGTAAAAAGTTAGCTGAGAGGAGTATAAAAGAGTAGAGATGTTATCAGCAGTTGATTCTCACAGGATATTTTTTAAGCTTAACAGAGATTTATGGTACTTCACACTTGTTCGGTTAATTGGACATATGGGGTTACGCTGCCTCCGTTTTCCATCGTAAACATAGTGTGTACGCTTCTGATTCCGCGAAGACATCGTGGGGGAAGAGAGGTGGATGTTCTTTGACTTTTTTTGATTTCTTTGCGAAAAAACTCTTTCTCCACGAGTATCTGCAATCAGGGGGAAGAAATGTGCACATCGGGGACTCATAACATATTCACGTGCTCGAGCTTACAATTTTATGACTACCGGAGAGACGTTCGCAGAGATGATTAGTGGTCCAGTTTTGCCATTTTTGTGTAATCGTTTCAACTTTCGCGGGTTGTGAAGTGTGAAGTAGCCTACATATGTGAGAAAATCTTGCTGATTTCTTCCATGTTACCCCCGAACGGAGTTTCCGCATTGAGTATAATTGTGATTAAGTGACTAGTCAGATTTGATTGGTGTGGTTTACGGTGTTATCTACAAATTCCACTTTGTACTTAAAACTTCAAAAGTTAGAAGACATGTTAACTACATCAAAGTTTCGAATCTACTGAAGACGGTTGTCATTTTGGGGGGAAGCTGATCGCCAAAAAGAAGTGTACAAAGAAGCCGCTAAAGACATGCATCATGAATTGGGGGGGAAGTTAATCCAGTTCATGCATATTACATCATCTTCCTACAAGTGAAGAAAAGCTCTCAAGCCGAGGTACAAGATGAAGACAAAGAGTGTAAACTGCAGTCATCCTCAGCATTTGAAGAGCTTATGAAGACTATATTTTTACTTGTAGGAAATGTTGTAAGTAATCCGTTATGTCGTCCCATTGGGGGAAGATTGTTGGGATCGTTCCTAACACGTAAATGGAACGACATTTACGGGATTACATTTACTATCTTGATAAGCCGAAACACATGGACTAGTTATGTAATATTGTAATAGTTAAGCTTGTGTTAGGCTATATATACCCCTCCATACTTCCATGGAGGGGTGAGACTTGTGTGTATTGTGTTTCACTTTCATTATCAATAATAAACCAAGTTTTTCCCTTCTCTCTCTACTCTCTCTCTCTCTCTAACTATGGATGTCATATTCTTCCATCATCTCCGACCTCCTGAATCACAATATTCAACCTTAAACACGATCCTTCAAGTGAGGTCAGCTTCTTCTTTCTCATGTTTTTTCTTTCTTTCCCTGATTGACTATTCCCATTCTTCCTCTGTTATTCCAGTTTCATTCACATTGTCTGTTTCATTTTTTTGATTTGTTGCCTCTTTTGTTCCATCACCTTCATTAGCATCTTTCTTTTCACTGCCATAAATTTAATATTATTGCATAATTTAAAAACAAACAAATAATTTTCTATAATTTAATGAATATCACTTGTGATAGTTCAGTATAAATAACTTTCTACAATTTTTATTGTAATATCACTTGTGATAAATAACTTTCTACTGCATCAAGGCATTGTTATAATTTAAAATCAAACAAATAACTTTCTATAATTTAATGAATATCACTTTGTGATATTGCAGTATAAATAACATTCTATAATTTAATGTAATATCACTTGTGATATTGCAGTATAAATAACTTTCTATAATTTAATGTAATATCACTTGTGCTATTGCAGTATAAATAAAAAAATCTTAGTAACTTTACCTCCTGTTGTCATCTTCGTTATCATTTCCAGCATCTTCATTTTTTCCACTCCCCTCTTGTTGACCACTTTCTCCAGCTCCTTGGTTTCCATTATCATCTTCATCGTCCTTTCCCTCTTGGTGACCACTTTCTCCAGCTCCTTGGTTTCCAGTATCATCTTCATCATTGTTTTCTTCTTCATTTTCAACATCACTTGCATCCAGTACATCTTGATTGCGGACTGAAGCTGATATATCATCATTGGCAGCATCATTTTGTGCAGTTTCATCAACTACTGCAGATTCTGCATTTTCATCTACTTGTTCTGCATTTTGATTGCCACGTTGAAACTCAAAGTGTAATGAATCATCGTCGACATCATCGTCATCCATCTCAGGAGGACGTATGCTGTTGGATGTTGATGGAGAGCTTGATTCCAAGTTTAGTCCTCAAAAATGATCAGCTGGTTGTTTGAAGATATGCCATATTGTTTCTTTAAATTGCTTCAGCGTTTCATCATCTTTAAAGGTTTTTAGATTTTCATCGATTGTTTGTTCCAATATTTCTTTCTCACTCACAATGTTATAAATTCTCTCTTTTAACATCTGATATAGTTCCTGTAATGTAATTTAGAAAAGACTAACATCAGTAACATACTATCACTTGTGATTTTATATAAAGCTTTGTATTATCATAGGTGATTTTGCATTATAAATATACTAAGTTGCATATCTTACCTCCTTTTGCACACTTTGTTCTTCTTCATTCATTTCTCCAATCACCTCCACCTGTCCAAAGTTGCTTCGATTCATTCCAAGTGTCTTTTTTTTTCATGAGAGTTCAGTTCCAGCTTTTGAAGGCTGGAACTTTACGCCTCACCTCCATACCAACAAACCTTGTGTAATGCAGATACACGAGCTGTTTCATAAAACACGTGGGATATAAATACATAAATTATTACTTGTGATATTAAACTAATAATAAAAATTTCAAAATTTACCATTAAGAATGTTATAGGGCCATAATACACAACCTCCTTATTTTTGCAGTTTTTTTCCAATCAACCTTTGAATATCTCGTGCATTCCCAGATGTAAGTGCACCAGTCGATGTTTTTGACATTATCATCTTCTAAAACATTCTTTGAGACTTTGTATTTTACGACTGAACTATTAGCACAACATCCCATTGTGTTTGCAAACAACATCAAAACGTTCATCTTGAACATGTAATCTGCGTTTGATGTTGCAGCGATCTCTTCTGATAAAGCTCTTGTTGTGACCCTTTTTACATATGCGGGGAACTGTGATTTCCATTCTGCTAAGAATGGGTCATCAAACCCTCTTACTCCTTCTTGCCTTTCAAGCGGTCTTTCCCCCATTGGTATTCCAAAAATTACCTTTACAGTTTTAGGTAAAATGTCGATGTCTCCAATTGGAAGCTTTAAACTCATAGTATCTGTTTGAAGGGAGTTGATCACAAAGAATTCTAATTTTGTAGGTATTTTCCCAATTGGAAAATCTGTTAGGAACACGTTTTAATATATTTCAAGTCTTGTTCATTAGCGATAAAATGTTGTTTAAATAGGGCTTTATAATTGCGTTTAAGGTGCGGTCCATTAGAAGCCCATGGACCGCCCATTTAAGTGTTAATTCTTCTAGATACATTATTGTAAGATTTGCCCTAATCCCTTGCCTATAAATAGAAGGGTAGGGAGCTCATTTTACAAGTTGGTTTTTCATATATGTAGCGTAAGCCTTGTTCCTTAATCGTATGAAATGAATTACCTTCCAAATCTCTCTTCTTCATCTCTTATTCTCTTCTCTTATTAGCTTATTCTCTTTTCTCCTTATCGTAGCTTATTAGATAAGTAGTAGTACGTGTTTTACTTTGTTATACGTGTGTGTGTTGTTGAGATTTACCCGACCTACAAGTGGTATCATTCGCCAAAGGGATAGTTAGGATAGTGTTTTGAGTAGATCTAATCGTATTTTAGGTTGGTTTTAAGGATTAAGTAAGGTTTTTGTTCTAGTTTCGTCGTTAATCTTTTTTGTTGGCACGTGTTCATCATCTCGTCAAAAAGCTCAACAAATCTCATCAAATTTCCATTTACAACGCTATTGATCTTAAATTTCATCATACTTTGTGGTTTCTAATCGTTAACAATCAAAACAATCGGTTTGTTATTGGTTTTCTAGACGTTTTAGTGAAATCCGGGAAAGTCGTGTATTGGTAAAGTTGGTGGAAAGTCGGGTTTGTTATTGGTTTTCATCGCAATTGGCAGATCTTCAGATTATCGGCATTGGGACTCAGTATTTTACTTCCTTGTATAAGAAAGTGAAAATACTTCGACTTGGTTGCTTCTCTTCTCTTGTATAAGAGTTGAGAATTATTGAAATTGGAATTTAGATAAAATTATCGAAATTGCCATAAAATATCGCAATTCTGATAAATTATCGCAAATTGCCTTTTCTATCGCAATTTAAGATAACTTATTCAAATTGTCATTTTTATCGCAATTTTAAGTTTTATCGCTATTTGGAGTTTATCGCAATTGGGTGAACAGTACTTATCGAAATTGGGTGAACAGTAATTATCGCAATTGGACAAAAATCTTCAGTTAACCAAAACCAACTTAACATAACTCATCACACAAATCTTAATTATCTTCAAGATCCAGACATGTCTCAACCACCTCACTTCAATTACTACTATCAGCTACAGCAATATCCTCAACAACAGCAACTTCATCCTCAGTATCAACAACAACAAGCATTCGTGCAACAGCATCAATTTCTCTCTCCACCACAAGTATCCCCACAACAAATCATGCAACAGAATCAAATGCTAAACAATCCATCCTACTCTAGAGAACCACATTGGTTTAACAAGATGTGTGAGGCAATCAGTAGTCAGCAATCCCGAAATGAGGCTAGGAATCAGGACACTCCACCTATGCTGACACCTGGTAACTATGTGCAATGGGCTAGTAGATTCCTCAGATTCATTGAACTCAGAAAACCCCATGGGAAATATCTCAATCAAGTTATTGAAGAAGGACCCTTTCCACTTCCAGTAACTGTTGTTCAAGGAACTTCAGAAAGAGAAGAGACATCAACTCCTATTGTTGTCACTTACTACACAACTGAACAAACATTGCAACAAGAGGCAAATCAATTGGCAATGTCTTACATGCTTCAGGGAATTCCCAATCCTATTTACCGAAGTATTGATGCTCAAAAGACTGCCAAAGACATGTGGGAACATGTGCATCTTCTAATGGAAGGGACTGAGTTAAATCAAGAAGACCTTGAGTCAAAGCTTTACATGGAATACAATAATTTCATCATGGAACCAGGGGAGACAATTGAATCATACTACCACCGTTTCACAAATGTTGTAAATGACCTCGATCGTCATGACATCAAGTTACCTAAGATTGCTATCAATTCAAAATTTCTCGGTTGCCTTGGACCAGAATGGCAGAAATATGCAACATTTTTCAGGCAAACTAAGAAGATTGGTGAAGTCAAGTATGGACTAATGTATGACTTTTTGAAACAACATTAATCTGAGGTAAATAAGGAAGTTGCAGCACAAGGTGGTTTCATATCAGCACCAACACCTAACTCGCTTGCTCTTATTGCTCAATCCAACTTTCCACTACCAAACCAGGAATTTGGTCAATCATCTTTCCAACCAAGTTTTCAACGACAACCTTCTAACCAAATCATTCCATATGAAGCACCATCACAATACTCTGACAACCAAATGGTTCCATATAACAACTCAGATTCCATGTTGTACTCAAACGCTGATTATGATGAAGAAGAGGATGCATTCAACTCTCTTAATGAAGCATTTGGATTAATTGCTAAGGCATTTGGCAAGTTCACCAAATCCAACAATTGTCTTCGTTCATCTTCCAATACCAGGAATCAAGCTGTTATTAACGATGGTAGAGTGGAAATTCAGAATCGGTCTTCGGGCAGATATGGTTCAGGAAACAATGGAAACTATGGGTCTCAGAGGTTTCAGTCAGGAGGGAACATGTTCAATTCTACAGGGGGTAACAGGAACAGTATGGGAACTACTCAGAGTAGAAATCAGATGGCAGGGAATGCACAGAAAGGCATTGCAAATACTTCAATCACGTGTTACAACTGTGGTGGGACTGGTCATATGGCAAATGCTTGCTCTAAGCCTAGGACTCAGGGTAGTGCATATAACAAGGAAGCTCTTCTGATGGCTCTCAAGGATGAAAAAGCTGCAGGAATGTTGACTCAGAACGAGCAAAGCTTTATGGCCAATGCTGCATCTGATGATGAGATGGAAGATCTTGAAGCAAATGCTGCAGTAATGCTCATGGCAAACATGCAGGAGATGAACATGTCCGAGACAGGCCCGGTTTATGATACCGATGGTCTATCTCAGGTACCTGATCCACAATGTCTTATACATGAAATTGCTTCACCATCTGCATCTTCATCTACAAATGACAATTCTGTTCAACATGATTCACCATTCTCATCTCCATCAGATTATCAAATAAACACTGTTGTATCATTTGATGATGATAAAACCGTCGTTTCATTTGATAATCCTATTGAAGATGAAAATTTGGATCATCTTGAACGAAATGATCCTTTGCCTGATCAAGATTCAGAGCTTCAGGCCTTGTTAATGACCACCCAATCACAAATTGAGAAATGCAATGAAATCAATCAAAATCTAAAAGCAAAAATTGCATTGTTAACGAAGGACAATGACTGCTATAAACTACAACTTTCGGGATATCAGAAACAAGAAAAACGTGAAAAAGGTTTTGAGATTGCTTTCCAAAAAGAGTACGTAAAAGTTCAAGATTTAGAAAATCAAGTCCGTGAGCTAACCGTTTCCAAGGCTGAGCTCCTCTCTCAAAAAGAAAAGGATCAATTTGAATTCAAAAAACAAATTGATACTTTAAATTCTGAGTTGTTAAAATCTTAATCTGAGCTTTCAACATCTCAAAATAATCTTCTTGAAGAAAAACAAGCCTCAAGTAAACGCGTCAACTCATATCTTAAAGAAATTGTCATTTTGGAATCCAAACTTAAAGAGTTTCAAACTATTGTATAAAAAAATGGTGAATCAATAACTCAAATTCAAAGGCTAACGGTAAAACCAGTTCCGAAAGGAGTTGGATTTGCTATTGGCTGTGACCAACCATGTTTTCTTTCTAAAGCACTCAGCAAAAATCCCTAGTTATACAATGCAGAATTATTACTTGATGATACCTTTCAAAGAGTTGTTGTGCTTAGTAATGATGAAGAACTTGCACATCTTGAACGTCAAAAAGAACTTGAGAGTCGACCAAAAACAGTCAAAGATTTTTCAAAAGTTAACTATGATTATAACGCAAGACCTCATATCAGTAAATCATTTGTCCCTCCAAAGGACAAACCAGAACAAACGTTGTTAAACACCTACATACATGCTTCTTCTTCAGTAATTCCTGTGTCCAAAACTGTTACACATCTCAAGGATGCTTTGAAAGAGGATGAAGTTGATCCACAAATGCCTCAAGAATGTCGAATTCTTCGATATTTTAAGACATTTATGGAAGACATATTTCTTTTGGAGAATGAAATTGAGTTTAGTTCTCAAATCGAAGTCTCTACTTTTCTTTCCCCAGTCGCGAAAGAAAAGCGAGATATTCTTCAAAAGAAAATTCTGCCTCATGTCAAACATCTGAAGAAATGTGCAACACAATGGGAACAAGAATTACAAACGGAAGTAGCATCTATGAAGAGCATTTTCAAAGCTAATGACGACAAAGTTCAAAGACAAAAACTTCAAAAGAAAACTTTAGAAAAAGAAAATGATCGACTCGTAGAAAAAGTTCTGTGTTATGACGTTGTTTCTGTGATAATGAATTCGCTTTATGAGTCATGCAATGAGTTACTTGTGAATGATCATGCTGTAAATGTTGAGATGTTGCAAATGGAGATAGAAAATTTGGTAGAAGAAAATGAGGATCTTCGTCAAATCCACCATGATGTGGAAAACAAAGTTTTCAATCTTCAAAAGAGGCTTGACTGGTGTCAACATCAAAGTGTCATATTTGAATTAAATTACCAACATCTAAAAACATCCTTGTCATTTCAAAACAGTCATACTTCTGAAAGTGAGAATCAAAATGAAAGTGATGTCTTACGACATAAACTGTTTGAATATGAAAAGGAACTACATGAAATTATTCAAAACAGAAATGACACAGTCCGCCTCAACAGAAAATTAGATTCAAAAAATCAAGAATACAAACACATCATTGTTGATCTGAAGAAGAAACTCAGAGTTTTAGACAAAGGCAAAGCAAAAGTTTATGAAATTGCCCCAGGGATGTATGCAGTAGACAAGGCAATTACCCAAGCATCAGACTTAACCACTAATGAAACTACTTCAATTTCCACAGGATTAGATACCATGTCTAAGTCTAGCAACTCCAAGACCTACAAGAAACAACAGAAGCGTAGAGTCCGGAAACCTAGGAATGGATCATCTAAGTCTGCAGAAGTAAAAGCAAGTAGTTTGAATAAAACGCATGTAATATCAGGAATAGAATCAAACTTATCTAAGTCTAATTCTAGTAATGATGTAACAGACGTTAAATATATGAATGTTAATGATGATGTTATGGTTGATGCTAGTTGTATTGTTTGTCGTGCTAGTATATTATCTGGTGATCATCAAAACTGCATTGCTAAAACTCTGTTGAAACGAAAAAAGAAACGATCTAGTGGCTCTTCCTCTAGGCTCAAAACTGTTGCCAAGTCCATTTTAGGGAAACCACCACTAGTAGTTTCTGAGCAAACCATAGAAACACCCATAGCCAAACCCAAGACAACCAAATCACCTAGCGCATTTCTTAGGAAAAAGGCTGAGACTAGTTGGACATGGCAACGTTGGTTACAAAACACAGCAAGTTTTACATGGGTTCCTAAAATAATTAAATCTTGTGTTACTAAACCCAACGGGTCCAACCGTTACCAATTCTCCACCTGTTTCCAATATTTGTGATGCAGGTGATACAAATTGTTCTCTGGATTGTTGATAGCGGGTGTTCCCGACACATGACCGGCAACCTCAAGCTTCTCACAAACTTAATCGCAAAGTTCATCGGAACGGTCAGGTTCAGGAATGATCACTTCGCAGCAATAATGGGCTATGGAGATTATGTTAATGGGAACATCGAGATCAGTCGTGTATACTATGTTGAAGGCCTTGGTCACAATCTATTCTCAGTAGGACAATTCTGTGACGGAGATTTAGAAGTAGCATTTCGGGAGAAAACTTGCTTCATTCGTGATCTTCAAGGAAATGATTTGATGAAAGGAAAACGAGGAACCAGTCTTTACACTATATCCTTTGAAGGCATGACAGCATCATCTCCTATTTGTTTACTCTCCAAGGCTAATCCCACAAAGGCTTGGTTATGGCATAAAAGATTATCTCATCTCAATTTCAAAACCATGACTGACCTTGCAAGGAATAAATTGGTTGACGGATTACCCAAATTCAGATATGCCAAAGATCATTTGTGTTCTGCATGTGAACAAGGGAAAAGTCACCGTGCTCATTTTCCTCCCAAAACAGAACACAACACAGATCATGTCCTACAGCTGCTACATATGGATTTGTGTGGTCCAATGCGGGTTCAAACTATAAACGAGAAAAGGTACATTTTGGTAATAGTAGATGACTACTCACGATGGACATGGGTCTACTTTCTTCGGACAAAAGATCAAGTTCCTTCAATGGTCATCACGTTTCTCACAAAGATTCAAGTTCAAGTTAGTAACACCGTCAGGATTATTCGAACAGACAACGGCACTGAATTTAAGAATCAAACCCTTCGGGAATACACTGAGAAGCATGGGATTGTTCATCAATATTCACTTCCTCGCACTCCCGAGCAGAATGGTGTAGTTGAAAGAAGAAACCATACGCTTGTGGGAGCAGCTAGAACAATGTTGATCAATGCTCAATTGCCAGACTACCTTTGGGCTGAAGCTGTTAATACTGCATGTTATACCCAGAACCGCGGCATGATCAACAGACGACACAACAAAACTCCATATGAGCTTATTCAAGGCAGGAAACCAAACATCAACTACTTTCATGTTTTTGGAGCACTGTGTTACCCGAAAAATGATAGAGATGATCTGGGTAAATTAAAGGCTAAAGCAGACATTGGGATATTCGTTGGCTACTGTGAGAATTCTAAGGGATATAGAATTTGGAATCGTCGGACCGGGGAAATTCAAGAAACTATACATGCCAATTTTGATGAACTCACGGAGATGGCTTCTGAGCAAGACCACTTAGAACCCGAACATAACCGTCTAAACTTCCCTGAATCTTCGGCTGCACCCTTACCCTTTAACAGGAAGGATCTGGAAGATTTGTTTGCACCAATGTTTGATGAAGTTTGTGTTAGTAGTGCATCAGATGCTTCCACCAGTTCCGTTGCTCAACATGTCCCAAATCATGCACCTGATCAATCTGCAACTACTTCTACAACAAATGATAACGATGCACCTCAACCTGAACCCTCATCACCCATGGAACAAACACCTCCACCTGCAGTTGAAGATTCTTCCCCCACTTCTAACCAAGTTCCCACACCTTCAGGATATGACGGGAATGCATTTTTTAATCCATTTGCTCCACCACCAACCATTCTAGAAACAGGAGAGTCATCCTCGAGCAATATGGACCCGTCATATCACCATAACAATATTCAACATTTCCCATCCACCCACAAATGGACAAGAGATCATCCCTTGGTAAATATAATTGGAAATCCTGACAATCCAGTCATGACAAGACAAAAACTTCACTCAGATAGTGAACACTGCATGTATGCACTCACTGTCTGTCAATCTGAACCTAAAAACATCAAAGAAGCCCTTACATATGACAACTGGATTGAATCCATGCAAGAAGAGCTGGAACAATTCAAACGTTTGGAAGTTTGGGAATTAGTGGAAAGACTAGATGGAGTTTATGTTGTTGGATTGAAATGGATTTGGAAGAACAAGCTAGATGCAGATGGTACCGTCATCCGTAACAAGTCCCGACTGGTAGCTAAAGGGTATAGCCAAGAAGAGGGTATTGACTTCGAGGAATCATTTGCTCCAGTGGCTCGGATTGAGGCAATTCGAATGTTTCTGGCATATGCAGCCCACAAGAACATCATAGTCTATCAGATGGATGTGAAGACAATATTTCTCAATGGACAACTCCGAGAAAAGGTGTACGTATCACAACCAGAAGGCTTCGTGGACCCAGATCATCCATACCATGTATATCGGCTTAAGAAAGCCCTATACGGCCTTAAACAAGCCCTAAGGGCGTGGTACGATAAACTGTCTGCATTTCTCCTTGCTAATCATTTTACCAAAGGAACTGTTGACCCGACTTTATTTATACAGACACACGGGGAAGACATTCTCATTGTTCAAATTTATGTGGATGATATTATTTTTGGTTCAACCAATAAAAAATATTCAAACGCTTTTTCTAAACTGATGAAACAAAACTTTGAGATGTCTATGATGGGTGAACTTAAATTCTTTCTAGGATTGCAAGTTCATCAGTCACCCCGTGGTATATTTCTAAGTCAGTCAAAGTATGCTCAGGAAATCCTGAAAAAGCATGGTATGACCAGCTGTAACACCTATAACACCCCAATGTCCTCCTCATCCCCGAAGCTAGATGCTGACATACATGGGACACCCATTGATCCTACAAAGTATCGTAGTATGATTGGTTCGATCATGTATCTCACGGCTAGCAGACCGGATGTTGTATTTGCCACATATCTCTGCTCCCGCTATCAGTCTAGACCGACTGAACGGCATTTGTCCGCCGTTAAAAGAATCCTTCGATACATAAAGGGAACCATTAATTTGGGGATCTGGTATCCAAAGGATTCTGGGTTTGAACTTGTTGCTTTTTCAGACGCAGACCATGCAGGGTGCTTAGACACACGCAAAAGTACATCAGGGGGAGTACAATTCTTGGGTGACAAGCTCGTCTCTTGGCAATCAAAGAAACAAGACTGCACCTCACTGTCATCAACAGAATCTGAATATGTGGCCATGTCTGCCTGCTGTGCTCAAGTCATCTGGATGCGATCACAACTGATGGACTACGGATACGTATTCAACAAGATTCCTATGTACTGTGATTCCAAGAGTGCCATCGCTATTTCATGCAACACCGTGCAGCATTCCAAGTCAAAGCATATTGATCTCCGATACCATTTCATCAAGGAACACGTGGAAAAGGGTACTGGTGAATTGTATTTTGTGGGAACGGAACACCAATTGGCGGATCTGTTCACAAAAGCCTTGCCTCATGCAAGATTTGTGGATCTGGTTCACCGGATTGTTAAGAGATGTTTGATGCCAAATGATTTGGAAAAATTTCTTAAACACAATTAACCAAGTCAAACATCTAAACTATCTTTGTAAAAAAAAAAAAAAAAAAAAATGCAAGTACAAACCCTTATCCAACACGTTGTTCATTTTAAAATGTAACAAATTATTTTTAAACACGTGTTGAGGGGGAGACATAATCTTTTCCACAATTTTTTAAACTTGTACTTGCATGTTTTTCAGAAATTTGTTGCTTCACAAAGTTTTGGTGATAAGATCTCAAGATGGAAAAGTTATGTGCCTTAAATGTAATATATGAGACTTAGAGTTAGTATGATGGTGGTTTAGGACTTAGAATTCAAAGTTGTTAAGGTTAGGGGACTAAAGTTGTTTATATTGCAAAAGTAGTTAAATGATATAAAAAGTCAAAAATAATTCAACTGCAGTTATTACTCTAAACTAATTTCACCTACCGTATTTAATAACCACACCCACCATCATCTACGGCCGTCCTTTAATCTGTCAATCCACTCACGATCATCATATTTTGTGAGTAATTTTGTGCTTAACATGTCATTATAACAGATGGTTTTAAATCTTATCATGATCCAACGGTTAAAACTATCGCAATTGTGAATTTTTGTTCTAGGGTTTGCGTAAAATTGGGGATCTTCGAATGAGAATGTTTTAGTTGAGAAAAATTGTACGATAATGCTTAGATATTGATAATAATCCAAGATTGTATGCTTAATCACTCCCAGAAACTTCAAATCGTTAGAATTATGTTTTAGGGTTTAAGTGACAAATTTGGGGAAATCCGTATATGAGTGCTATTATGTAATTTGTATGTTGGGATGTTGTTGTTATAAGTTTAATTGATTGTATACATGCTTAGATTGTGCCCAGAAACACGTTAAGTGGATTAATTGAGTTTAAGGGTTTATGAAGAACAACGAACACTAGCAGTTTGATTATTGAGTTTTTGTGGATAAATGTTGTTATAACTTGGACAGATTGTTTTGTTTAGTCATAAAAACTGATTAAGATAATCTGTGGTTGAAAAATCTAAGTTATAATGAATTTTGATAAGAATCTGCGTGGCTGTTCATCTTCAAAGTTATCGAAAAATCTTGTATAAGAGTTTATCGAGATTGCCAAAATTATCGCGATTGGATAATTATCGCTATTGCATAATTATCGCTATTGCCTAATTATCGCTATTGCATAATTATCGCTATTGCATAATTATCGCTATTGCATAATTATCGCTATTGCATAATTATCGCTATTGCATAATTATCGCTATTGCCTAATTATCGCTAATGGATAATTATCGCAATTGCATAATTATCGCAATTGACATAATTATCGCAATTGTGATCTTTTATAGACTTTGATCTATTTCCTTAGATATATCTTTTATACTTATTGAAATGGATCAAATTTTATAGAATTTGGTAATATCTTGATAAATTCTTTGATCAAGCATGTAACAACCAATCATAAATGCAAATGGATGCCATGTGTTGTATCTAGTTTTAACATATGCTAACAATCATATATATTGCATATTCGTACTGGATTGTTGCTTCAGATAACATCAATGGCTGCACCACAACAACAACCTCTTCCAACACTCACTAAAGAAGAAGTTTTTCCTCATGGGTATTCTTTGGAGATTGGGAAAAACAATGCATGAGTAGAGCTTGATAAGATAAAGTGTTCTGACCCAAGCTGCCAGATTGCTGTGGAAATTCTCAAAGCTCATAAGTGCAGAAACCTTCTTGACAGCTCTGACACCATTCCAGAACTGTACATACATCAATTCTGGGATACTTTCACACTGAGCAGTGATGAAAAGTATTTCACATGCAAACTGGATCGTAAAAGGATCAGAGTCACACCTAATCACCTCCGCAAAGCCTTAGACCTTCCAGATGCACCTGAACCTTCCTACCAATTCTACCCGACACCATCAGAATCTGAAATCATGCAATTCCTTGTAGATATTGGTTATGATGTTCAACCCGATACACCATTAACCAAGATCTCTAAAGTCAATGCTAAATACATACCTCAGCCCTGGAGAACTATCTTCTGCATTATAACCCGTTCAATATCCGGTAGAGATAGTGGCTTTGAGCACCCAAGACTACTTCATATTCAACTCTTCTGGGGGTTCGTGAACCAGGAAAAGATTGACTTTGCAGTTCTTATCTGGGAAGATATACTATTTCAGATGCGGAAAGCTTTCAAACAAATCCCTTTTGTCCGTTACACCAAAGTTCTCATAAGTTATCTGCTAGACTTTCATAAGGACATTGATCGACGACCTACCGATCAAGAGATTCATCTATACAAGCTGGATAAAACATTCCGCAAGGTCTACTTCCCCAAAGGGAGCACGCACAAACAAGGGGCAAGACTGCCAGAGTTTCTAATGACCGATAAAATAAAAGAAACTCCTGCATATCTTGCATATGATAGGGCATTCCATGAACGTCGAGTGGGACTTTCTAAATTGGTTGAAGGGTCAGGATCTACAAAGACCCGTTCTCGAAGCAGGTCTAAGACTGGCAGTGCATCAAGTAACTCACTACCAAAGAAACCGCATCCAAGATCTCTCAAGAGAACAGTACCTAGTAAACCCCAACCAAAATCTGAACCATCTGGGATTATTGATGAAGATTCTGACTCTGAAGCAACTGAATCAGAAGAGGAGACTCCTGTTGTTATGACTGTTGAAGAAGCTGAACTTCAAAATCAGATCATGTCACAACCCGTAATTTCAGGTCACTTTCCTAACCTCGACAAATCACCATTCATGATCATCATTCATTTCAGCGTAACCAGTTCGGTTTAGCTGTGAATTCATAACATTGTCAGTAAGGACACATCATATAGACTAGAGGAGTCTGCATATCATCAGTATTTTAATTCATGCACGGTTATGCATTATTTAAATTTACGTATGGTTATTTATATCATTAACGTTACCACTCAGTAATTTCTACTTACATTATATCAAATACTCCCGATAATGATCCTAGTATATTTTCATACTAAATTTAATAATATAGAGGTGATATTATTAATTAACCCGGTATATTTAAACCAATAGCTATAATATTCGTTAGGAGCTTATAACTCCGTCAAATTTCGAAATTTTAACCCGATCATTATTCTGACACCCGAATCATGTCAGGAATATATTTTTACCATTTTTACAACTTCGTCGTATTTTACGTCACTTCGTAGATATTTATTTCAAGACAACACAGTACCCGATAACACCCAAAGTATACATTAAAACAACTAACTCTTACAATAATATCTACAAAATATCTAAGTCTTGCACCATTTTCTTACATATGGTACGCCCTCCCCATGTCATTTCAACCAAAAAGTCTTTGTGCATTTATGAAGTTAGTAAACATGTCTCTTGATTTAATTCTACAAACATACAAACCAACTCATTTTACAAGATACAAAATCAAACTCATCTCCTTTTTGTCTACTCATTTCCACGGCAAACCACAAAGGCCAAGAAAACATCATAATTTTTACAAGCTCAAGTGATCTACAAGTCCTCTTTAGTGTTCTTGTTAAGGTTTTGAAATAAAAACCTCAAGATTTGCAATCAAATCTCTTCAATCTCATCACACCTTGTAAGTAACTTCAAGAACATTTATTTTTCATGTTTACCTTTCATTTGATCTATATGATCATGTATTTTCATGTGGTTTTTGTTAAAAATGCAAAATACTTATATTAATGGTACCATTTTTCTTTAAAAATACTCTAAATCACTAGATCTATGATTTTCACTAACATCCTCATGAATCCCACTATGTTTAGTGATGTTTAGGACCCCATGACCCTTTGAGAAGGTGTATGGTAGATCAAGAGTACTTGTGGAGTTGTGTGGAAGTAGTTTGATTAAGTTTTGGACTAGAAAAAAATGTATCCTTAACCCATATATATACCTACTGTCCCGAAATTTATTTTCTGGAAAACTCAGATCTTTGTGAACCATTTTGGTCTCAATATTTAGAAAATAAACTCAAAAACGAACGCGTGGGCGCTTGAATCACTAAAAACGGACTTATAACGAAGAAGTTATGAATTATTGTAGTTACGCGACGAAAACTATATTTTTCAGAAAATAGTGTGCTGTTGGCCGAACTTTAAGGGGAAAAATGAGTCGTTAACCGTGATCTAGATGAGCCGAGACATTGAAAATATGTTAGTTTATGTTTATACGAACCCGTGGATATCTAGAACGTTGAAAACGAGCTTGTAACGACCGAGATACGAATTTTTGAAGATCCGACGAAATGTATATTTTTTGACAGCCCACTTTTGTAAGGAATATAAAGTGTAAAAACTAGTATTTTCATAACTTGTAACATTGATAGCCGATTATCTAATCGATCGAGGCGCGGTTGATTCAAAGTCAAAAGGAACGATATTTTGATAATGTTACAAGGTTTACAAAAACGTCGAGTTTGATCATTAACACTTAACGAGCACCGTTTCGCGACTAGTTTTACAAGGCCGTTCGGGCATATTTTCACAAGTTGTAAAAAGTATTAGTTTGCGACGAAATTAATATATTTGACTATATTACACCGAATAAGGATCATGGAGTATCTTTTCAATATATTTACACAAAAAGTAGTATACGACTTAACGAGATGTTAAAAACGTATTTTTCGACAATAAACAATATTTTCAAAAGTAACATGTGGTATCGTTAACATACGTAATTGCATGAGTTGAGTTGTATCATTGCTCACATTGGGTCATATCATTCATAATAGGTCGCGTTTAGAGGCCGAGTTCCATTTCATCTTACTCATCATTATCATATTGCTATCATACCAGGTGAGTTTTCATAGCCCCGTTTTTCAATTTATTATTTCATTTCAAATCCCACGGGGGAGAATACATTGCAACCATTTTTATATGCGAGCCCTAGTATCAAATTCCTTGTACATAGATTAAGTTACCTTGTTGCCATATGAAAGTCCCCTATATCATGAACCGTTAATTTACCTGTAAGCGAGAGTGAGTGGATAGATCTATCGAGGGTGACGCCTCCATCCGTGTTGGCTTTGACCAACAACCGATAGCGGATGCATTTCATGTCTTTTTATTAGAGTGCCTGGCAAAACACTCTGAGGGGCACCATAGATTCAGTCATAGTTTTGGGGTCATGAGCTTAAGTCTATTGTACACCATTTTTATGTGACTTATGTCATACACTTTATACTTGTGGCTATCGTATACCTTCATTTTATTAAACCTATGATCTCTCACCAACTTTATGTTGACCGTTTTTAGCAATGTATTTTCAGGTAATTAGCTAGCGTGTGGACATGCATTTGGCTATTTTGGAGTCGCGGGGTCGACTTGCATCACTTATTTTCATGCACTTATGTAAACGTTTGATCTACTATGGTTTTGTTATATAAACTTGCAACATCATTTGGGACCTATGTTTTTGTAAACTCTGATTTTATTTATGATCAAACGTGTATTTTCAAAACGGCACTTTAGGTCGTTCAATATATCCATTGTATGAGACGCCATGAAAGTCACACCAAGGTATTCATATCCGCTGCCATTAACAGGTAAATTCAGGGTGTGACAGATTGGTACCAGAGCAATGGTTATAGCGAACTAGGTTGTCCTTATACCCTAGACTATAACTACCCCAACGGTAGCGTCTTATCATTTCATCATAAGTGCATATTTATTATTTATGAGTTTCATTACATGAGTTATTCATTTCATTTTGCATTGTTTCCCCAGAGATATGTCTTCTAACTCCCGCCCGATTATCATACTTTCCGATGTGGACATTGAGGACGCTATGTCTTCCACTATACCCATGGTTACACCTGTTCAGCCTGCACCACTTTCACCACCTTTGGCACAGGATACCGAGGCTTTCTACGAGGATGAGGTTGCTCCTACTCCTCAGATTTCACTTATTGCACAACCTTTGGTTACTCGTGCACCTACAGATTCATCATCCCATACTATTCCGGTTTCCACAGAATCCAACTCTTATGTTCCGACGTCGCAAGACGATCGGGGGTCCTAGGAAGAGCGTACGTTTTGTTGCCTCTACTCCTAGGGTGCCCATTACTCATACATCACATCGTTCTTTCACCAGTTGACCTTACATCATACTCACTATGGATAACATCCGATGCCGAGACCGAGCCCTTGAGGAGGGTAAAGTCGCATCTACACAATTATTATCACCATTAAGGTATCTTAGGAACGGGGATGTCCCTATTACTTCAGCCCATACAGAGTATACCATTTGATAAGACGTACATGCTTAGTACTTATGGACCTATTAGGATGTTTATTACAAGAAAGATAGTATATCTTCATTCCCTCACTGTTAGAACACTCACCACTCATGTATTACCACCATTATCAGCTACTCATACCACTATTGGTCGTCCCATAGTGCATACTCCAGTTTTACCGCTTAGACATCGCAAGATAGCGTAAAAGAGGGTAGTGATTCCTTCAGTATTATCACCATCGACTTCATCATCATCATATGGAACCCCATTTATACCATCACATCTCAGGGACTATACCCACATACTTAACTTACCGCTTGAGAAGCGTACGTGATTTGATACACCATTACCATATACCACTAAGGACACTACACCACCTTATAGACTAAGGTTGATGAGAGTTCGAGAGCCCTTACTGTTAGACAACCTACTACTCTTCATCGTTAGATGATGATCTCTAATTAATTGAGACTACACGTGAGGGTTTAGATGCCCCACAAACCAAACAAGAGCAACAACAAATCGCCAAAGAGTGGCATTCTTCGCAAGGACTCTATACTATCTCAGGTATAACCGACTCATACTTCCATGACATAATGAACCAACAAGATGCTTTGAGCAATATTACACCACCACAAGAGAACTCTTCACAACACCCTCTTCATTACCAAGTTTGATTACATCACATTCTAAGCCGATGAGTTGGATTTCATCATTGGTCATCGTAACAACACCCCACCAATCAGATACGACACCGAGACCTTCGAGATTCGGGAGCCTAACCTTGCCTTTCAGTACGACCATTGTCATTTCCCTTTTCCCATTCTCACTTGACATGAATTAAATAACATTTTGTGGATAACACCAAGATCACGGACTCAACAGGAACATCACTAGATTCCTCAAGAATGGATTGGAATCTACATTATCTCGGACATGAATCGATGCACAACCCCGGACCTCACTTCAGGACTCATCTTAACCTTATGACGCCACAACCCTGGATTCATTGAAAAGGACATCATCCTAGCTTTTACCTTTACTCGCTTTTACTATCATCCTAGCCACGGGAAGTGTGGCGTAGTTCAAAGAAGCTTGTGGTATTTTGATTGTTGTACAACGAGATCCCCAAGTATTGACTTTACTATATGGGTATGGTTGTGCTATCTATGACACCGGTCAATGTAGACCGAAATTTTCAAGTGTTGTATTCATGTGTTATGAGGATATACGCATGATTGTGGTGGTATACATAGTGAACAATGATCGTTGCTATTACGAGTACTCATGGTTGTATTCTTTTATGGTTTTGAAGAAACATGGCACCAAGGAAAGTTAAGACTACATCGGCTACACCGAACATGACGCAAGCAGCTATCCAAAAGCTTGTTAAGAATAGTATTCCTGAAACACTAGTGGTTGAAAGAGCCGTTGAGGCTGCTCCTCAGATAGAGACATCTGGGGAAGCTAGTAATGGAACTAATGGAAGAAAGTGTACGTATAAGGACTTCAAAAGTGGTAATCCCATCAAATTCAAAGGTACTGAAGAAGCCATTGCTATGATTCATTGGTTTGAGCATACCAAATCTGTATTTCACCTATGCTATTGTCCTGAGGAAGCTAAGGTAAAGTTTGTTGCTAGTATACTCCCTGATGAAGCTATATCATGGTGGAATTCCTACACCGAGCTCATTGGAAAGGATAATGCATACAAGCATACATGGGATGAATTCAAGAATTTGTTGATGAAGAAGTTTCGTCCACGCACGGAAGTGAAGAAGTTGGAGGTCGAGTTTTATGAACTAGTGACATTGGGTAATGACATTGAGACATACCTCAGAAGATTTTAAGAGTTGGCTGCTTTATGCCCGTCTATGGTTCCTAATAATGAGAAGTAGTTGGAAAACTTCATTGGTGGTTTACCTAAAAACATCTGTGGAGATGTGATCTCTTCTGACCCGCAAACATGTGATGAGGCAAACAGGATGGCTCAGAAACTGATGGCACAGGTTCTAAGGAAAGGAATTCCTTCCTTATATCATAAACCGTATTTCGAGCCCTTAGGGTCGTATCTATCCATTGTAATTTTCCGTTGGTACGTTGACCTGACCTAGTTGTATAAGCACTCTTCTATCCAATGTAATAACTATCTTTTGCTATTTCCCTGATACTCACAACCTTGGGTTATTCCATTTCTATTTCAATTGCTCCATTTTCAATCGTTCCACAACAACATACCACTATCCTATTAGGGATTAAACTGATTTCACTCTTGGCAGATTAGTAGACTATTACCATTTCGAAAGATTCATCCATGTATCCAATGAACCATTCAACAAATATAATGCAAGTTATTTTACTACCCTACGGGAGAATTGTTTTTCAGAATTTTCAAAATAAGCCATTTTGTACCACCCTATAAATGGATTTTCTGTCATTTTATCAAGTATTTACTACCGCTACGCGAGACAATTTTCATGTTACTTTCAAAGGAAATATCTAGAAAACCATTTATCAAAACAACACGTTGAACATCATCTAAAACTTTTGGGAAAAAGTAATACCGTTTCAATTTAACCAAGCAACGCATCGTTGGTCCTCAATTATACATAGCCTGATCACCTATGTATAATTCAGGAGGAATTATGCCGTGAAGAAAATAGTCACATTTTCAGGGATTATTAATAACAATCTTCATTCAAAAGCTTTGTAAACAAATGGAATCTTTCATGAACACCCCTTTTAACAAACTTCCACCGGATACTTACACCACTCATCACTCACTCAGCCATTAAGTTGAATTTTACCATTGACTTCTCTAGGAGAGACTCTACATTATGAAGGATATTTCATGACATAGAAACGGCGAAAGGATAGACGATACCCCTCAGATTTCTAGCAATTCCTTTAAGATATTCCTTTTCTAATCAGATATACACGCTCTACCATCGTTAGCCCGACGAATCCTTAAGAGAACTACCTGAGCACTATAGGATGTATTCAACACCACATAACCAACTTTGAATGGATTAGGATAACCTTTCGATTATTGATGAATTTCATCATCAGCAAAAATAGCCATCACGGGAATATATAAAGGAACCATTTAAGACACCCTTTGGCCGAAGTGACCATGTACACATTTACATATCGAATTTGGAAAGTTAAATTCACGGGCCTAGAACTAAACCGGGAAACAACAAAGGGAATTTCACAAGTCAAGAATCAGTTACAAGGAATGAGAAAACAATGGAAGTTAGGTTGGTGCATGATGCACATCATTCGGATTTGATATCCTTGAACAATGGACCTCCTAGATTCAAGTGGAAGCACGAACTATGATTGAAAGCCTTGCCTTGGAAAGGCATGATACAATTTTTTTTTTTTTGGTAACCCGATAGATTGAGCTCTCAGTATTGGACCATTTCAGATTCTAGTTAGAACCGATCAGTTGGCATACAAACCTAAGTTTCCGCCAGAGTTCAGCAACATATATACTACTCATCTCACCTTTCAGACCTCAAGAAGTACTTTCCTAATGAAACACACAAAGTCGAAGTACTTTATTTATCCAAGTTCTAATAAGATATATCAGGACCTCAAGAGGTTTTATTGGTAGCCAAACATGAAAGTAGAAGTAGCTACTTATATCAGCAAATGCCATACTTGTGCTAAAGTAAAAGCCGAGTACCAGAAACCAACAGGATTACTTCAGCAACCAGAAATTTCACAATGGAAATAGGAACACGTTACAATGGACTCTGTTACTAAACTCCCCAAGATTTCAGGTGGTTACGATGCTATTTGGGTTATAGTAGATCGTCTCACCAAATCAACCCATTTCATTCCAATCAAAGAGACTCATTCCATGAAGCAGCTTACCAGACTTTGTGACAAGGAAATAGTCTTAAGGCACAGTGCACCAATTTCCATCATTTCCGACAGAGATAATCGCGTACTTCAAACTTCTAACAGTCATTGCAGGATTCTTTTGGGTCTAAGTTAGACATGAGTACTGCGTACCATCCTCAGATCGATGGTCAGAGTGAGAGAATAATTTAAACACTGGAAGATATGCTTAGGGCATGTGTGATCGACTTTAGAAATGGTTGGGCGAACCATTTGCCATTGATCGATTTTCCTTATAACAACAAGCTTCCTCAATGGATATTCAAGATAAAGCAAGGATATCGATGTAGATCCTTCCTAAGGCCCTACTACCTGTAGAAATTTCGGATAACCTCACTTCCATGTCAAGAACAGCAACATGCCCGAACGAATTCCCCCATCCGCATATGAAAACGAGACAGGCATTCCTCGACGTATTATCAGCCGATACCTACATTTTTGCCATCATGGTAACAACTTCAATGATGAACCATTTCAGGACTTAAGTAAGGTTGAATACCCATGCCGTTAGTTTTGCCTATTGTCAACCAATGGACGTCATCCAACATCAGAAACCATGGACCGCGAGGTCAAGCTATTAAAGCAAAGTCGAATTCCTATCGTGAAGGTTCGCTGGAATTCTCGAAGAGGACCCGAGTTTACTTGGGAACGAGAAGACCAAATGCGACGCAAGTATCCACACCTTTTTCCCGAGCCTGCTTCTGAAACCAACAACAATTGAATTCAGGGACTGAATTCCCTTTTGGAGGGGCGACTGTCACAACCCGTAATTTCAGGTCACTTTCCTAACCTCGACAAATCACCATTCATGATCATCATTCATTTCAGCGTAACCAGTTCGGTTTAGCTGTGAATTCATAACATTGTCAGTAAGGACACATCATATAGACTAGAGGAGTCTGCATATCATCAGTATTTTAATTCATGCACGGTTATGCATTATTTAAATTTACGTATGGTTATTTATATCATTAACGTTACCACTCAGTAATTTCTACTTACATTATATCAAATACTCCCGATAATGATCCTAGTATATTTTCATACTAAATTTAATAATATAGAGGTGATATTATTAATTAACCCGGTATATTTAAACCAATAGCTATAATATTCGTTAGGAGCTTATAACTCCGTCAAATTTCGAAATTTTAACCCGATCATTATTCTGACACCCGAATCATGTCAGGAATATATTTTTACCATTTTTACAACTTCGTCGTATTTTACGTCACTTCGTAGATATTTATTTCAAGACAACACAGTACCCGATAACACCCAAAGTATACATTAAAACAACTAACTCTTACAATAATATCTACAAAATATCTAAGTCTTGCACCATTTTCTTACATATGGTACGCCCTCCCCATGTCATTTCAACCAAAAAGTCTTTGTGCATTTATGAAGTTAGTAAACATGTCTCTTGATTTAATTCTACAAACATACAAACCAACTCATTTTACAAGATACAAAATCAAACTCATCTCCTTTTTGTCTACTCATTTCCACGGCAAACCACAAAGGCCAAGAAAACATCATAATTTTTACAAGCTCAAGTGATCTACAAGTCCTCTTTAGTGTTCTTGTTAAGGTTTTGAAATAAAAACCTCAAGATTTGCAATCAAATCTCTTCAATCTCATCACACCTTGTAAGTAACTTCAAGAACATTTATTTTTCATGTTTACCTTTCATTTGATCTATATGATCATGTATTTTCATGTGGTTTTTGTTAAAAATGCAAAATACTTATATTAATGGTACCATTTTTCTTTAAAAATACTCTAAATCACTAGATCTATGATTTTCACTAACATCCTCATGAATCCCACTATGTTTAGTGATGTTTAGGACCCCATGACCCTTTGAGAAGGTGTATGGTAGATCAAGAGTACTTGTGGAGTTGTGTGGAAGTAGTTTGATTAAGTTTTGGACTAGAAAAAAATGTATCCTTAACCCATATATATACCTACTGTCCCGAAATTTATTTTCTGGAAAACTCAGATCTTTGTGAACCATTTTGGTCTCAATATTTAGAAAATAAACTCAAAAACGAACGCGTGGGCGCTTGAATCACTAAAAACGGACTTATAACGAAGAAGTTATGAATTATTGTAGTTACGCGACGAAAACTATATTTTTCAGAAAATAGTGTGCTGTTGGCCGAACTTTAAGGGGAAAAATGAGTCGTTAACCGTGATCTAGATGAGCCGAGACATTGAAAATATGTTAGTTTATGTTTATACGAACCCGTGGATATCTAGAACGTTGAAAACGAGCTTGTAACGACCGAGATACGAATTTTTGAAGATCCGACGAAATGTATATTTTTTGACAGCCCACTTTTGTAAGGAATATAAAGTGTAAAAACTAGTATTTTCATAACTTGTAACATTGATAGCCGATTATCTAATCGATCGAGGCGCGGTTGATTCAAAGTCAAAAGGAACGATATTTTGATAATGTTACAAGGTTTACAAAAACGTCGAGTTTGATCATTAACACTTAACGAGCACCGTTTCGCGACTAGTTTTACAAGGCCGTTCGGGCATATTTTCACAAGTTGTAAAAAGTATTAGTTTGCGACGAAATTAATATATTTGACTATATTACACCGAATAAGGATCATGGAGTATCTTTTCAATATATTTACACAAAAAGTAGTATACGACTTAACGAGATGTTAAAAACGTATTTTTCGACAATAAACAATATTTTCAAAAGTAACATGTGGTATCGTTAACATACGTAATTGCATGAGTTGAGTTGTATCATTGCTCACATTGGGTCATATCATTCATAATAGGTCGCGTTTAGAGGCCGAGTTCCATTTCATCTTACTCATCATTATCATATTGCTATCATACCAGGTGAGTTTTCATAGCCCCGTTTTTCAATTTATTATTTCATTTCAAATCCCACGGGGAGAATACATTGCAACCATTTTTATATGCGAGCCCTAGTATCAAATTCCTTGTACATAGATTAAGTTACCTTGTTGCCATATGAAAGTCCCCTATATCATGAACCGTTAATTTACCTGTAAGCGAGAGTGAGTGGATAGATCTATCGAGGGTGACGCCTCCATCCGTGTTGGCTTTGACCAACAACCGATAGCGGATGCATTTCATGTCTTTTTATTAGAGTGCCTGGCAAAACACTCTGAGGGGCACCATAGATTCAGTCATAGTTTCGGGGTCATGAGCTTAAGTCTATTGTACACCATTTTTATGTGACTTATGTCATACACTTTATACTTGTGGCTATCGTATACCTTCATTTTATTAAACCTATGATCTCTCACCAACTTTATGTTGACCGTTTTTAGCAATGTATTTTCAGGTAATTAGCTAGCGTGTGGACATGCATTTGGCTATTTTGGAGTCGCGGGGTCGACTTGCATCACTTATTTTCATGCACTTATGTAAACGTTTGATCTACTATGGTTTTGTTATATAAACTTGCAACATCATTTGGGACCTATGTTTTTGTAAACTCTGATTTTATTTATGATCAAACGTGTATTTTCAAAACGGCACTTTAGGTCGTTCAATATATCCATTGTATGAGACGCCATGAAAGTCACACCAAGGTATTCATATCCGCTGCCATTAACAGGTAAATTCAGGGTGTGACAGATCAACTTTGAAAATGCACAAAAGTTGAGTCGAAAGTCAACTAAGGAGGATGACGAAAGAAGGGCACAATTGGCTGTTGAGAAACAAAGGGAGTATGAAATGAAGCAAGGAGCAGGAGGATTAGGCACCGTTCAAGAAGCAGCTTCGATCCACACTAATCCGGTTAATCAACCCGGAGGGTCTGGAGTTGCTACATCCACGATTCAGCCTGATACGGTTATTCAACCCGATAAGGCTGAATCTGTCATTCCTAAGGAACCAAGTTCGGTTAATCAACCCGACTTGGAAGTACAAGATCCGAATGAGAAGGAGAATGATCAGGAGAGCAATATCATCTTAACTGATAAAGAAATTTCAGATTCCATGTTTGATAATGATCAGGGGAGGAACAACTTCATCAAGACAATATGGAATGGAATCCTGAAGATGAAAAGGAAATTCTTGGTGATAAGACTGCTAATGCTGCTAAGGAACTTGAGGAAGCAATGGCAAGACAAGAGGAATTAGAAAGGAAACTTAAGGAGGATGCTCAAGCTAACTTGGAAGCCGATAGCTACATCCGTTCTCCATCAGTTCCTCCACCCGAACTTGTTATGGTTGTTCATAACCCTCAACAGGAGCAGAAATCACCACCAGTTCAACCTTCACCTGCATCATCACCCAAACCGAATACACCTCCTGAATCACCTCCTCACACTCCAACACCTCCATCTATAGGTGATGTAAACATGAATTAACAATTAATTAATATAAAACGCAGCGGATAAACATCACCACAACGGATCCATAGTGCCATATGATCAATCGAATAAATAAACACATAATTTATACCTTTGTAGCGTGATCCGGGAGTCACCAACAAAACCCTTATGTCGAACACTATATGAAACCCAAGTGATCAAAATAGATCACCTCTATGATATGTCCACACTACACGTCCTTGATCACCACCCGATGCTAGTCTAAACCCCGTAACAATGATTCTTGGTACAACCTACAATAGATAATATCAAGAGAAGATCAAAAACACAAAACCCTAAGAGGGTTGTTATTGTGCCGTGACCAAGAGAGGGAGAGGAGGAGGGAGAGAGTTTCAATTAGCCTTAATGATAATTAATTCATAATGATTTGATCAAATCCCTTAATCTTATCATAATTATCTTACATTTAGGCCCCTTAACTAGCTCCATAATTCCCTTTGATCCCTCCATATGGCCGGCCACATTAGGGGCCCACAATGGGCTTGCCCGTTGTTGGCCCGGTCCAAAAACACTAAGTCTAACTTAGTATTTAATGGCCCGTTACTGATCTTGAGTTACGTAGTCGTTTATATATTGTAAATACGATAAATACAATCTATAAAATGGTGTCTCTGTGTATAAGTGTGTGACCCCATAGGCTCACATATGTCTAGCCATATAATTAGTGATTATGACACGAGCATTCTCCAACAGCTCCCACTTGCGACGTCATAATAATCAAGTAATTATACAAGCAATGGTTAGCGTCTAGCAACACGCCAAAGCCCCTAGAAATATGTGAGGTTAGTTTCTTAAACGTCTCATTTCAGATGGTTTATATGTCATCTATCCTTTTGTTACAGATACCGTGTTGAACATTAGACATGGATCAAATGTCATTCTAATAGTTCAACTATTCTGTTTCTCGATATGGATATTGAACAAGATTACCAAGTGGATTTAAGATTCATCTTAATCCCAGTTGGGTACGGCCATACAAACATCTGTTCAAATCATCGAGGGGCCCAATAGTATCTAACTCCAAAACAAGTGGAGGAACAAATCCCATTTTGACTACACGTGTCATTCACATGCTTCATATCACTCCTGATAATGGCTTTTATAACTACCTTATTCAGGATAGCGTTTAACCATATCAAGGAATGAAATTCCACACGTGCAAGACCTGCTTGCATCTCAAGTCTGAGGATAAGAGACATAACCTCTTGCGAGATTCACTATTGACGACGATCCATGTAGTGAATACTCGTAGGTTGGGTCAATCCAATGTTCATCCCAATGAACAACATGTGAGTGTGGCAAATAAATCACCAACACGCTCACATTTGTCTTAATTTGATGATACTCTCGTATCGTCAACCGACAATGGATAATTTTAGAATAAATAAATTATTCATGGATTAAACATGCAAATATAGAACACAGTAGTATAAATGAAGACGATCATACCCGGTATATCAATTCATTGTATAATACGACTGCTTACAGTTCCATTATCCAAATACTAAAAACAGATATGCATAAGACTACTCATAGGTCGGGATCCGATGTTCCCACCATGATTGAATCATGTTGTACAAGACAACAAGTAGTCATCTGAGTAAACTTTGAGAATACTTGTTTCAAAACTTATGAAACGTTTGAATGATGATTGTCCTTTGTATGTGCACATTCAAGTACAAGACGAGTATCGCAACAATACATTCCATAAGGGTGTTTGAAGCCAGCAAAACACCTACTTTAGATAGTCATCTGAATAGTTTCTCAAACTATAAAGTATTCTTATTCTTTTAATGTATAACGCATTAATGCTCTCAGTCGAGCACATCTAGTCAGCAATGTCATCATTCATGATGACATCCTACCATGACTAGGGTTGAGTATTATCTCAGTTAAATAAGCATTAGCGTACGCAAACAAAACAGAGCTCCTCAATTATCCGTAAACGTTTGAACATATCTTTGGTCCTATGTAGGTCCAATATAATGTTCGTTTAACAATTATCTAACGACTTTCACTTAGATATTGGTTGTTATCAACTCATCTTGCATTCATGCAAATGATAAATATATAGTCCAATACTTAATATGACTTACATGATGAATCCTTCAGTCAAACTTAAGATTTTCAATCATGTGTTCAATCTCATCAAGTAAGATTGATCATTAAGACTCCCCTCAATAACGTGTCATATTGTGTTTAGACTTAATAACCGCTTATGTTTATTCTAATAAACATATATATAACAAGGTCATATGTTTTATTTTATAAATCCCTCAAGAGAAACTTCATTCCAAGCTAAGGATTAAAGTCTAGCTTAGGTGGAATATTGTTTCTAATATGTCAATGACATATGAGATTTAAGAAAATAAATAAAATGCTCCAACTTGCTCTCAGTGTACTTAGGAGTAATCTTATTAATCAAAATCAAGTTAATGATTTTATGATTAACACAAGATCTCTGCTCCTAGATGCATGATCTAATCCACACATGGATTCTTTTATCTTGTATACTTAATAAAGATTACATGGATTCATAAACCCTTTTGATTACTCATCGTCCTCGCAAAGGTAATCAACAAGAAAAGTGTTTTGATATCCTATTATCATATTTCATATACATGAAATCAGGTATGACAATTAATCGTCTTTATACATTTAATGTTTGTAGCTAGGAAGATTTAATCATAGTCAATTTATTGAGTACGAGTAAACTCCATTTACTACACGTGCATTAAATGTGTGTACAAGTTTGTCCTTTTGAGTCTTCTCATCAAGAAACTCATTCTTAACCTCACAGTCTAACTGATTAGTAAGAGATCAATCAAACTCCACGAGTGATTGTCTTTCAAGGACTGCATCTTAACATTCATAGTTTTGAGCTACTCATCAGATACAATATCTGATAATGCATCTCAGTAGTTAGCAGGTTCACCATGATCCTCTAACTTATGTCCCTCAGCATTGATATAAAAACTATATCATTCAGGTGCAAGAGGTATCCGTGTGGATTTATGAATAAGAGATATCAATCTATGGTTTAACATATCCATGTTCAACCTTAGTATGATATTAGCAAGTGTACTCAGAAGGTTGTGTATTTAGTTCTTGAACAACTTCAAGGTCTAAAGGTACTCCCACTTGCTTTTGTATGTAGAGACTAATCTCTAGATACTAAGCATCTTGAGTAACAATAAATTGTTTTCAAGTGGGACATCCAAAATACACCGTTAGTTCTTGACTCTAGTTTGTTAATTACTTACTCTTAAGTAGTTAACAAATTCAGAACTTCAATTAAGACATAATGAGATTCATCCCATGCCATAATACAATGGTGTCTTAAATTCCTTCTGGGTTTGAATCATATTGAGTGTACACATGACACATCCAATTTCTAACCTTGATAGCTTTGGAGGTAAAACAGTTTAAGTTATCAAAGATCAAACAATATCAATAGTGTTTGATTTTCCATGATGGACATATCATAAAGTTGTGGTATTCCATGAGGACTGATGTTGTGAGACTATCACACAACTCATTAGATGAACTTATATTTTTGGGCTTACATATCTACCAACCAAGTCAAACTAGATGGTATCAACAGTAATTTTAGCCTATTGCATACTTTACTTCATGTGTATGTTTTGACTAGAAAACATAAACATTTAATATTATACGTCGTAAGTGTACATGTCCTAACAAGAAGACATAACAAATCAACGTCTTACTTTACGTTATAAGTCTTTCAAGAATTAATGGAATTGATGTTTGTGTCTTTACAAGAGACCTAAACATATTCAACTAAATTAATTACGAGCGCCGACTCTTGGCCTCAATAGTATATTCAAGTTAATTTTGTACTTCATGATTATGAGTTTACAAGAAAACATAATCATATTTACTAAACAATTTAGTGAATATGTTGAAGTAGCTTTTCATGATACCTTGATATTTGTTCTAATTAGGGCAACATACATTTTATGTGTAGAAGTCCTAGTAGAATTTTAGTTTCTTACCTTGCAGTCAAGAAAAACTATTAGTCATATTGTTATATGTTGTACCTTGCACACAATTGAGGTTTCTCCCACTTGTGCATGGCACAACATCACGAGAGTATACAAGCACCACTACGCTCTTGTGTTTGTATGAGCAATATGACAATGTCTAAGATAACATATGATTTTTAGTCAAAATCAAAATATGGATATGTAGAACTTTATCGTTTTAAGAATGAATCATGCATAACAATTTTATAGATAACATTTCAGGAAGCAACATCAGGAACGCGACAAGTTATCTTATAAAATTTATGCAATGGTTCTTATATAAACTATGATGCTTGACATGTGGAAAGTAATTTATTATTTCAAGACAATCTAGAAATAAGATGGGCAACTTGCAAGGTAATAAAGCTTACAGCTCCCACTGGATTAGACAACATTACATGTGTTTCGTCACCAGTAATATAATCACGTAGCTCCCACTGGATTAGACAACATTACATGTGTTTCGTCACCAGTGGAGAGTGAGCGGCGATTAGATACTTTCCTTCTTTCATTGAATATCTACACATTATTGCTAATGTGAGTCACTTTGACTAGTAAACATGTACTTAGGTATTCAAGGAAGTGCATCAAGTTCTAACATATAGATGATGGGCTAGTCATCATTGCTATTTTAACTTGAAAATAGGCATGCATTTCCTCCATACTTGGTCTACCATACCACAAGGGTATGTAGTACCACAATAGATTTATTGGGTTAAGACAAACTGCTAGGTAATCATGCTAGTAATTGCCTTTACCACTTTGCGGTTTATTGATATTTCCGTCTTCTAATTATTTAAACTCATTTTAGTTTGGTAGCTATAGAAAACGTGTTCTTTAGTTATCCAAATATCTTATATTTCTACAATGTTTCAAAACCGAAACTAGGGTTATAAAACAACGTTGAAGGAATAAGATGTGTAACCATACTTAACCGTTTTGACTTTTACAAGACATCACGATTTCTAGAGTAGGTGTTCTTTGAGTTTTATTAGAATTAGGAAAATTCAAATATTCCTATTATGGCTTTTCCTCATAAAGAAAAAGGATAGGAACAAGTCTCTTTCTTACAAGGAAAGAAGACTCAGTTCGTACTTTTAACAAGAAAAGAACAAACTTTTGTTTATGGTTGTGTTGCATTAATTCATTAATTGAATTTACAAAGTTCAATTTTAGTATTTTCGATAATTATCCTTTATAAATTAACTACCCCATGTTTATAATATAAAACAATTAATTTACGAAAAGGCTAAGATCCACATTGTGCTTCTACTATCACATTAGTTGATCTGCTAGCAATAGTAGATTCAATTGGTAGGCGACGATCACCAATTGTATTACATGTACAACTCTTAGATCCTTATGGGACTCATGGCATCTAGTGTCAAACAACTAGTGTCATGTAGGCATGTTTAGTCCCATCTTTGCCTCGGGTCAAGGTCTAACCGCTTAACTCGATTAAGTCATCCAATTTGAAAACGTGTGATAATATATCTAGGTCTCACGCATAGAGAATAGTCACCTTGGGTTACAATTCAACCCAGGTCCCACGCATAGGCAAAAAGTAATTGCAAGTGTCCTCAAAATTGGACGGCACGACTTAAATTTTGACGGGTAAAAAATTTTGATGTGGATCAAAAGCGTGTACGAAAGAAGCATGCATTCATTCTTCGTAGCACAAGTTAAAAACTTTTCTTAACTTAAGTCTAATCATTGTTTTAATTTATGTGTGTCAAGTTGTCCATTTCAAGACTAATATATATCCTATGTGGATTATTATTTAGTTTGGACAATACAAATAAATAAATAAACAAACAATCTCAACCGGTTTAAGTGTTGTTTATATAGAAAACAATGATTTTAAGTTTCAAATCATATTTAAACTTAGTTAAACTAAATCATAAGACTTAGTTCAAAATGGTTTATGTTTTGTTTTAAGTTTTATGAAAACAATTTTCGTTTTTCATGTAGTCACAACCATACAAAAAACAACCAAACAAACATACAACCACAATATGCAAAGCCTCAACCGATGAAAATCCTATGCTTGGTCTTGTGAGCCATCACAAGAACCAAGAGTCAACTAGGGACTTATATCACAACCACATGGAGGGCTCCCACTTGCTCCAAGACAATCATGAGCAAGTAAAAAACCCATAATGCACATGAACTTCAGTTTCTGTCAGCCCAGTTTTTCTGTTTTGCAAGGCCCAAATGCCCAGGAAGATCACCTCCTCATGATTCGGCCCAGTTGATAAAGTTGTAGCCCTATGTCTTGTGGACCTGAACCAAAAATTTTAGAAAAAAATACCTTACCAATCAGCAGGTAATCACGTTTTTCCAACAGGTGTCCAGCAGCAACTTTCAGTCTACAACTCTTCAATCTTTCGCCTTTTGCTTCCAAGCTCTTGTTTACAATACATATAAAGTAAAATACAACTAATATACTTTGTATCTACTGTAAAATGCCCAAACATTGGCTACACCAAAAATGAATTACATTACAAAAGTGCCGAAACAATGGCAAACCCCAAAACAAGAAAAACCAACCAACAATCACAATCACAACGCACAAGTGGTCTAGGTTTTCATCGGCTTTGCATATGAACACATAATAATACATTCAAATAAAGATTATTACATGGTGTTGGCTAACTCCATGGACAAACATGCATGTATTTGCCATGGATAACAAAATAAATAACAAGAATTAAATTGTTAGCCAACGAATCGAAGAAATAATTAACAAGAATTAAAACCCCGAATGGTACGCGTGACAAATGGCCATAGACTCATAACCCACTGATATTAGGACCTTCTTAACATCATTTTACCATATAAAAATAAGCCTCATGGGCTGATTTGAAATCGGGTTAAAAATCTTCCAAAAAACACGTTTTTAGGCCATTTTACGGGTACCGATCAAGTAAACAAACAACGTATGCATAACAAATGGCCATAGGATCAAAAAGTTCAGATCTTAAGACCTTAATAAAGTCGACATATTCAGAATATTCAAGCCCTAGGGGCTGTTTTAAAATCACACTTTTAAATCCATTAAAAAACAATGTTTTTAGCCATTTTTACGCATACAAGATGATCATATGACAACATATGATGGCTCGTGATACCACTATAGGTGATGTAAACATGAATTAACAATTAATTAATATAAAACGCAGCGGATAAACATCACCACAACGGATCCATAGTGCCATATGATCAATCGAATAAATAAACACATAATTTATACCTTTGTAGCGTGATCCGGGAGTCACCAACAAAACCCTTATGTCGAACACTATATGAAACCCAAGTGATCAAAATAGATCACCTCTATGATATGTCCACACTACACGTCCTTGATCACCACCCGATGCTAGTCTAAACCCCGTAACAATGATTCTTGGTACAACCTACAATAGATAATATCAAGAGAAGATCAAAAACACAAAACCCTAAGAGGGTTGTTATTGTGCCGTGACCAAGAGAGGGAGAGGAGGAGGGAGAGAGTTTCAATTAGCCTTAATGATAATTAATTCATAATGATTTGATCAAATCCCTTAATCTTATCATAATTATCTTACATTTAGGCCCCTTAACTAGCTCCATAATTCCCTTTGATCCCTCCATATGGCCGGCCACATTAGGGGCCCACAATGGGCTTGCCCGTTGTTGGCCCGGTCCAAAAACACTAAGTCTAACTTAGTATTTAATGGCCCGTTACTGATCTTGAGTTACGTAGTCGTTTATATATTGTAAATACAATAAATACAATCTATAAAATGGTGTCTCTGTGTATAAGTGTGTGACCCCATAGGCTCACATATGTCTAGCCATATAATTAGTGATTATGACACGAGCATTCTCCAATACCATCTTCCTCTCCAAAGGACTCAGCACCTAACTCTGAAGAACCAATTCCCTCATTTACTCCATCACCGAAGAAATCACCATCACATAAAGAAAAAGCAACAATTTCTGATCGTACCAAATCGGCCTTGAAAGGTAAGCATGTGAAAAGAATTGCCCGTGTTACCAAAGTAGAAGTTGTATCTCCTGCTGCAAGAAAACTTAAGAAAGCTGTAAAGCTCGCACAAGTCAAGAAGGACAACAAAACAAGTGGAAAATTGGCTGAGATGGAAATCTTAGTCAAGAACTTGTCTCAACAAATGGAAGAGATGTAGCAAACTAAGCTAAAGATGGATGAGTTTCTAGAATCTGATATTGATGCTAAAATGAAAGCAAATACAAGGCATTACATCAAGAAGTACATTCCTGATCTTCAGAAAATCATTGAAGCTTATGTTGATACTACATTTGAAGAAAAGATCAAAGTTTTGAAGATTCAACAACAACATCTTCTGGAATATTCTGTTGAAGATCTTCAAGACGCTCTCCACACCAAGTTGCTTGAAAAATCTTCTCTCAATTACACTGAACTGTCCATCTTGAATGATATTCGAGAAAATATGGAATCTTGTAAGGCTTCAGCAGATAAGGGCAAGAGGAAACGTGATGATGATGAAGAAGATCCAGACCCTACTACTAAGAAACAAAAGAATGGTAGCGGATCTGGAATTCACATTGCTGAGCCTACAGGAACCACAACTTCTTCTCCACCTGAACCAAATCCAGAATCTGGTCCTACAGCAACTGAACATCATTCTGAGCATATTCATGAAGAAATTGTAGAATTTCAAACACAAGATGATCAACCACAATCACCACCACCATCTCCACCAAAGTCTAAACCTTTCAAATCAAAGCCATCTAGCAGCAAGAAATCTTCTCAAGAACCAGCTGTCATTACATGGCTTGATGAAGACAAAGATGAGCATGGAAACGATTGGTTCGATCAGCTTGCAAGTGCTCAAATCCAAAATGATGAAGCTTCCAAGGTTGAAGACAGCACATTTGCTGTTGCTCAGCAGATCAAAAGCAGTTTCAACATCAAAAGGATGACAAAACGGGAACTTCGTCGGATTAAGAATGATGCGTTCAACCTCCTTAAAGACAAATTCAACAGTGCTGCTGAACTTGAGTATCACCTTGAGAACATTGCAAGAGCAATGTTAAGTGCCTTTGACTGGACTAACCCAGATGTAGTCAGGGAAAATGGCCAAGATAGTCAAAACCTTCCTTACATCACCGATTGGACCAAACCACTTCCCGTGATACGCACACATCACCACTCAGAAATTCTGTTTCAATTCTTCTTCAACAACAATCTGAAACTTCTCAAGCATGGAGCATCTTGGAAAACAAAGTATGCAACTTCTATCACCTTCACTCCAGCCGCTCACTACACACAATCAGCCATTGAGGAAGAAGCCTTTCACCGATATCTCTTTGTTAAGGAATTCGTGGTATATGATCGTGATGCCGAGTTAGGAATCTACCACTGGTATGACAAACGAAAGACCTGGTACAAATACAAACTTTGTCAAAAGTCTCGGGATTCAGTCTACAGTGACCTCCGAATCTTGGCAGTAGTTAGTGTCCGTGGATCCAGGAAGTATGATTACACCTTTCTTGAAGAAATCACAGTCAGAAGACATGACAACAACATCTACTCGTTCTCTGAGGCTGACTTTCCAAATCTGAACCTGAATGATATTGAAGATATGTACTTGATGAAAGTACAAGGCAAATTACAGCATTTGTCCAACGAACTTCGATATGCATTCAGTACCGCACTCTGTCACTTCATCAGGAGAACAATCATAAGAGAACGGGTAGAGGATCTTCAGCTGGGAGTGGAGAGTTATCAGACGAAGTTGAACCTTGTTGAACCAGTATTTCTTCTTGACAACAACCGTGACCCTCAATATACTATGAAACGACATCCTACCTTCGGGTTCGTCTACAGAAGCACAACGAATTTCAACCGCTTCATGTCTTTCAATGAGATCCATAAGTTCTGTGACGATACCTTGAAGAATATTCGTGATGGGTTGGTTAATCGAGTTTGAGATAAAGAGTTGGGGAAATCAAGAAGATGGAATTCTGATGAGGTCGGACAAGTAAAGGAGTTCATATGGAAGCTTGAAAGGAGATTGTATCATCGGGACCAGATGAGGAGATTAGAGAGTTACGTTGGGGGTCGTCCATCCTTTGCCATCAGACTATTTCAAAGGACTGACCCGGAATTCTCAACGTTTAGCAACAGGGCTTGATGTGAGCATTTGAATTCATAGTTCATAATTCTTATATCATTATTCTTACCATTGGCCTGTGACATTACGGCTTGTGCACACATAACAGTGTACAACCCGGACCCCAAAGAAAGGACCCTGAGGTACGCTTCAGTGCCTCAATCCTGAAAAAGGAGCGAAAGCTTCTTACTTATGAGCAGAATTAAACCAGAATGTTTTCAAAAGTTTTTTGAACATTCTGCTCATAAGGACAAGTATTCCCTTGTTAAGGGGGAGTATTTGAAAATATAATCTTTGTTCCGAAATATAAATGTTCTTGAAATTCTTCCCTAAAAACTCAAAAACAGCATATTTTAATCATAAAGTTTTTCAAAAACATCATGAGTATGCTATTTTTGAGGGGGAGAAGTAAAAGATGATTAAAATATGGTGTCTCAATTGCTGGAATCTCACTAGTGCTCAAACTCAGAATTGACCCTCGAATTGACGATAGGAAAAGTCAGTAGTCGAAAGGACATGTCCCGGATGGGTAATAAGTTCAAGCCAGTTTATCTGGTGATGTAAGCGTGTCTCGCAAAGGACGTGTCTGAGTAGAATGTACCGATTTCAAGCGATTTTCCTTGAATGTGATCTGGACGGGTAATAATTTCAAGCCAGTTATACTAGTGATGTAAGCGTGTCTCGCGATGATCATGTTTATTGAAAATCAATCAATTCAAAAGTGCCAACTCTTTCCGGCATGTGCAAATTTCAAATTTATTACTTATGCGCACATGTTAAGGGGGAGTCTTTCTGAAAATCATCAAACTCTCAAGGTGTCAACAAAATATCTTTATTATCATCGACACTTTGAGAGATTTTCAAAGTTTTGGTAAATGGCATCAACATAGGATAGTCATGGAGTTATAAGGTGACTAAGGTTAGGGAAAACCGTCCTATGATCCGCCAGAGCCGGAGGGATCTACCCAAGGACAATACCAATAGTTTAGAACTAGAAAGTCCTAGGTATGATATAAATAAGTAGAAAATGAATGAATGGAGAAAGAAGGGGTTGAAGAATGAAAAAGAAAAGCAAAGAAAAGGGTGAAAAGAAATAGCCCTCCATTTGTTCAACCTTAGGGCAGACACCAGGTTCAACTCATAATCTACTGGTTGATGAGCATCACCGGTATTGAAGACTAAAGACGTCATGGACCCAGTGACGCACTGCACTAAACCTTCTAAGCCACTCAAGTGTCTCTCAAAAGACATTTGTTTCATTCACACGGAGAACCCTTCATAATTTATCGACCTCTCATTACGAGAGTGTTGATATTGAAAAGGAGGAAATCTGCTCCACGCCTCCGACGACCAAACAAATGTGCACTAATTGAGTCTAGAGCCATGAGATTCATCAAAGATCTCTTAGGTACACTTAGAATTACTCTGGTGTTCTACATCATGGGCATCAGTTGTAAATTAGGAAAGAGTCCTTCGCAGATCTTAGCAATCTGCCGAGAACATTCATGAGAAAAGTCACATTTGTGATTATCAATGATTGAATGGAAATCCTGCCAGAGCAACATCAAACAACTCTGACAGCAGGTCACTTCGGTAACTCCTTGTGGGTTACGCTTAGTGTTTGCTCTAAACGGTCTACAGTCGTGGGGTGATCTCCAGCGACTCACTGAATCGTAGGTGCACTTTGGTGTGTCCGTGTTATCCCTTTCGGGGGAATCTGGTTCAGAACGGCCTGGGTTAGGACTTAAGAAAGTCTTCACACTATGCTATTGACAATATCAAGTCTGAGCCTGTAAGTACCGGTTGGTTCGTGCTGATGCTGCTGCTGCAGCTGAGGATCTGGAGGTCAACCATCAAGACTCCATCATGTTCATATCTTGAAGAAATGTTCTCTCAAAGACTCAGTAACAACAAAAGTTCAACATATGATATAGTAAAGTCAAAAGTTCAAGCACCTCAACCTTTCTCAAGTTTAAGATTGAAAAGTGAGAACATGTTGCAGAAAACAAGTCAAAGACATATGAGCATGATGGAGAAGACAAGAAGACGTTGGAGATTGGCAGATCGAGACAACATCATATCATCCTAGAACAAGAACAAAGAAACAAAGATTATAAAGACGTCGGAAGCCAAAGAAGCAAAGAAGACGTCAAGCAACATTGATGATCAAGACTTAGGGGGAGATTGTTAGGAACAAGTTTTAATATATTTCAAGTCTTGTTCATTAGCGATAAAATGTTGTTTAAATAGGGCATTATAAATATACTAAGTTGCATATCTTACCTCCTTTTGCACACTTTGTTCTTCTTCATTCATTTCTCCAATCACCTCCACCTGTCCAAAGTTGCTTCAATTCATTCCAAGTGTCTTTTTTTTTCATGAGAGTTCAGTTCCAGCTTTTGAAGGCTGGAACTTTACGCCTCACCTCCATACCAACAAACCTTGTGTAATGCAGATACACGAGCTGTTTCATAAAACACGTGGGATATAAATACATAAATTATTACTTGTGATATTAAACTAATAATAAAAATTTCAAAATTTACCATTAAGAATGTTATAGGGCCATAAAACACGACCTCCTTATTTTTGCAGTTTTTTTCCAATCAACCTTTGAATATCTCGTGCATTCCCAGATGTAAGTGCACCAGTCGATGTTTTTGACATTATCATCTTCTAAAACATTCTTTGAGACTTTGTATTTTACGATTGAACTATTAGCACAACATCCCATTGTGTTTGCAAACAACATCAAAAAGTTCATCTTGAACATGTAATCTGCGTTTGATGTTGCAGCGATCTCTTCTGATAAAGCTCTTGTTGTGACCCTTTTTACATCTGCGGGGAACTGTGATTTCCATTCTGCTAAGAATGGGTCATCAAACCCTCTTACTCCTTCTTGCCTTTCAAGCGGTCTTTCCCACATTGGTATTCCAAAAATTACCTTCACAGTTTTAGGTAAAATGGCGATGTCTCCAATTGGAAGCTTTAAACTCATAGTATCTGTTTGAAGGGAGTTGATCACAAAGAATTCTAATTTTGTAGATATTTCCCCAATTGGAAAATCTGTTAGGAACACGTTTTAATATATTTCAAGTCTTGTTCATTAGCGATAAAATGTTGTTTAAATAGGGCTTTATAATTACGTTTAAGGTGCGGTCCATTAGAAGCCCATGGACCGCCTATTTAAGTGTTAATTCTTCTAGATACATTATTGTAAGAGTTGCCCTAATCCCTTGCCTATAAATAGAAGGGTAGGGAGATCATTTTACAAGTTGGTTTTTCATATATGTAGCGTAAGCCTTGTTCCTTAATCGTATGAAATGAATTACCTTCCAAATCTCTCTTCTTCATCTCTTATTCTCTTCTCTTATTAGCTTATTCTCTTTTCTCCTTATCGTAGCTTATTAGATAAGTAGTAGTACGTGTTTTACTTTGTTATACGTGTGTGTGTTGTTGAGATTTACACGACCTACAAAATCTATCAGTTCCCCAAACCCCATCTGTCTTATCATTTTTTTTCCATTCTGGAGTCAAATCTCTCATTGCTTCAAACAGTGGTACTAAAGTTGCCCTTGGCCTAAATGTTTGGTACGTTTTTTTCCTTTTTCTTTAGATATTTTTCTGGTTTGATAACTTCAATTGGCTCTTCATCAATTGGCTCTTCTCTTTCCCTGTTTTTCTTTTCCTCCTCTAAAACATGTATATTCTCATTATCAACTGCTTCACTCTCATTAACTTTCCTTTTTCCAGCCGCCTTCCTCTTTTTATATGCTTTTTTCTCTTCCTCCTCTGAAACCTCTATATACTCCTTATCAGCAGGTTCACCTTCATTAACATTCCTTTTTTCAGCCGCCTTCGTCTTTTTATATGCTTCCTCAAACTTCTTTTGATTTGCACCCCTAGTCCTTGTTGATGGTGAGTCACTTTCATCAATTTTTCTTTTACTTTTCTTTCTAATAGGTGGTTTATCTGGTTCATCTTCTTGAACTTTCTTTTTTTCAGCCTCCTTCTGTGTTTCTGTTTTTGACTTTGCAGCTTGTTTTGCTTCTTGTTTTTTCGGCGCTTTTTCAAATTTTCTTTGCTCTCTCCCTTCGCCTTCCAATTTTTTAGTTGCTAACTTTAGGTATTCAGGCATTTTCTTATTGACTGTTGACCTGGGCACTGATTTTCGCCTGAACTTTCTTATAATTTTTGGTTTTTCGATCTTTATATCTACATCACCTGAGATATTATATATAAGTTAGAGTGGTAGGCATGTGTATTTTTAAATGTACCTTTAGTAGATGTCGTAGTTTCTTTTAAAAATTCAGACGATCCAACTGTCTTTAAAGCGTCTTCAACCTCTGTTTCTTTAGGTTCATCTGCAGCATCACAAATAAGTCACTTCTCGTCACAAAAACTGCCATTAATCTAGCAGAAACATCTTATATGCACGATGTCACTTGTGTTTACTTAAACCTATCATCTGATCTCTCGTATTTTCACAAAAATCTTAACAGCATCACAAAGTATCACAAATCAGTCATCTCTCGTCACAAAAACTGCCATAAATCTAGAAGAAACATCTTATATGCACGATATCACTTGTGTTTATTTAAACCTATCTTCTACTCTCTCGTATTTTCACAAAAATCTTCACAACATCACAAAGTATCACAAATAAGTCATTTCTCATCACAAAAACTGCCATAAACCTAGCAGAAACGTCTTATATGCACAATATCTCTTGTGATTACTTAAACATATCTTCTAGTCTCTCGTATTTTCACAATAATCTTCACAGCATCACAAAGTATCACAAATAAGTCATTTCTCGTCACAAAAACTGCCATAAATCTAGCAGAAACATCTTATATGTACAATATCACTTGTGTTTACTTAAACCTATCTTTTACTCTCTCATATTTTCACAAAAATCTTCACAACATCACAAAGTATCACAAATAAGTCATTTCTCGTCACAAAAATTGCCATAAACCTAGCAGAAACATCTTATATGCACAATATCTCTTGTGATTACTTAAACCTATCTTATAATCTCTCGTATTTTCACAAAAATCTTAACAATGTCACAAAGTATCACAAATAAGTCATTTCTCATCACAAAAATTGCCATAAATCTAGCAGAAACGTGTTATATGCACTATATCACTTGTGTTTACTTAAACCTGTCTTCTACACTTTCGTATTTTCACAAAAATCTTCACAACATCACAAAGTATCACAAATAAGTCATTTCTCATCATAAAAACTACCATAAACCTAGCAGAAACATCTTATATGCATATTATCACTTGTGTTTACAAAAATCTTCACAACATCAAAAAGTATGATAAATAATACTTGAAAAGTAGAGAAATAAGAACAAAATCACAAATAATATTTTAAATAACATCAAAATGAGTGTCGTACTGATGCAGGATTTCTGACAAGGTTTTAATATTTATAAGTACTCTTCTACCTAAGGTCTACCTAATGCACTAACGGGCAGTGTACCCGGTCGTGTATAGTGTAGTTGTCGGTAAAGCTGAGGTCGTCCCAAGAGCTATGCGTGCGGATCTAATCTAAGTTCTAATTGTCACTGGTTTTAAAGGGGGTTTTATATTTTGATTAATTTTACTAAAGAAATGGAATGAAATGTTGGGTCATATATTTAAGTTGATAAGATAAAACATATGAAAGATGAAGGACTTAAGAAGACAAAGGATGAAACTCTTCAAAAAGATAAAGATTACAGAAGATCTTTTACATATTAGAAATATATCCTTTGTAAACCTAATTCTCTAGTATATAAAGAGAATACAGGTCTTTAGTTTTATGAGTGTCAAGATGTAACACCAGTAGAAGTGTGTGTTAGGCATGTAGGCTGTAGAATACGCCTATGGTGTTTGTGTTTGTTAAGCCTCAAGGATCATTGATCCCTGTTAGATTAGGTAACCGTACTACACTTGATCACGTAGTATTGGGGTTGTGAGTTTTGTATGTAGTTGTTAGGGATGATGACGAAGAAACCTTGAAACAATAACATTGTTCTTATTTATTCCGCTGGGCATGATTGTTATTCTTTGTTATTGTTAATTCCTAGTGCTCTAAACGATCCATGGAGTTAATCTAAACTCCACAATTGGTATCAGAGCTTGGGGAGCTCGTGATCTAGGGATTCACAAGGTTTTTAGTCGAAGAAAGATGAAGAAAATCGATTTTGGTGTTTATGTTCGTAACTTTCTGCAGAGCTGTTTCAAAAGGCGATTTCTCATTTGTTAACCATTGGATCGGGCTAAAATTTTTACTGGAGGTTCTCTATACATCAAGGTACATTCTCACCGGAGGGATATTTGATCTGAGTTATTATTTGTAAGATATAAATTTTTGGAAACTGCAGAAAAGTTGTTGGTCGAATTTTAGGGTTTTCTAAAAATTGAATTTCCTGAATTCGTTGTTCTGAAAATTGTATTCTTCATGGAAGTTAGTTGATTAGGCATTTATTTAAGGCCCTAACAATGTTATCATGGAATTATAGCTTCAAGTTATGGTGAATTCGATTTAGGGTTTCCAAATAATCTAATTTTTGGGTTTGTTCATAATGATCTTGAAGACCGGTTTGATTCTATAGTTTGATGTTGCTGCCTTCGATCACCATAATCTAGTTAAAGGGATTTATCATCTTGTTTAAATCTTAACCTAATTTTTATGATGGTTACATATGATGATATTAGGGTTTTACACCAAACCCTAAGTACATTAAAGGAGTTCTTGCCGATGATTGTTATTAGTGATGAACGTGACTGAGTTGAAGGCACACAAGAATCCTCTAGTATTTGCTTTTGCTATATGATTAATGATGTTTATGTTTATGCTGTAATCGTTTTTCAGCTTTTAGGTTTTAGGGTTAAAACAAATACTATGGTTTTGAATGGTGATTATTTGTAAGCAAGTAAGATGTTTACTGAGTGGTGGAGGGTTTTTGGTCGACTGATGATACTGGTTATTCAAACCCTCGTATGGAATTAATGTGTCTACTGGTGGACGCATGGTGTGGGAGTAAGACTATAATTCTACTTTACGAAGGTGTATGGATATGTTGAGTTACAACTTCTCGTTCCTAATTTTATGTTGCTCCTAAATACTTGTTACTGATGCAAGTTATTGATACTGCTGATCGATTCACAGTTAGTACTGCTGACCATTTGAAAGGTTAGTACTGCCTTCGCAATGTTAAAACTGCTTGTGTTCATCGGTTAGTACTGCTACATCTCGTTCAATGAACATTAGTACTGCTATTCGAAGATTGGTACTGCTGGTCCTTCCTTTGATTGTTTGTACAACTCGAAGGTATTATTTGTACTGCTACGCTTCATGATGTGTTAGTACTATTGTCGTTTGCTGCTATTACGTATGTACTGCCAACAACTTATTAGTACTGCCAGTTCAGAAATGGTTTGTACTGCTCACTTTCTGATTGGTACTATTTGAAGAATATTTGTACTGCTCTCGTTCTTATCAGTTATTATGGGCGTAATTTTAAGTGAGTCGGGCTGATATTTGATTTTTTGGATTTGCGCTTGATGGGCTGAATATTATTTGTCAAATGATAGTTCGAATACTATGAAGATAGTAGCAAATGTTTTTGGAGCTGCTGATTGGTTTTTGTTCATGACTTACTGGAGATTTGGATTGTTGACACACACAGGTGTTTGGTTTTGGATTTTGAGGTTTTGGTTGTGACCTAATGTTCATTATTATTGAATACTCTTATGAATCAGGTTCAAGTTAAAGAACTATTCTTCATGTTACTACTGCTTGGTTTCAAATGCTATTATAGTCATTTTTCGTAAGCTATTTGATGCTCGTTTATTGATGGTACTACATGGTGTTTGTTGCTATGGTGGTTAGTTATTCGAAAGGTTCTTTCAAATGGTTAACATACGGGTTTCAGGGGAAGCTTAATGTTAAAATGTTTAACCATTTGTATGCTACATCGAGGTGAAGGTTTTTACAACTGCTAGTTGCTATTATTACTATTGGTTTAGGTATCTTTTGTCTTGAGTTCATTTATAGTAAGCTTTTTGGTGTTCTTAATGGTGGGTAATTCGAGACATTGGAAGACTGGATTGGAAGTATGATAGTAGTTCGTGGTTGTGAAGATCAATGTTGCATTTACTTAGAGGCTCCTAATGGATTATGACAAAAAAGGGAAGAAGTAATACATTGAAGCTTTGCAACTTGAAGATCCTTGGTGGTATAGCATGGATTAAGGGGAAGTCTGTTTCTTTTATATATATTAGCTTTAGGGGAAGTTCGTGCTTATTTGGTTTTGTCATTATCAACTAGGGGAAGATTGTTGGGTCGTGTATTTGAGTTGATAAGACAAAACATATGAAAGATGAAGGACTTAAGAAGACAAAGGATGAAACTCTTCAAAAAGATAAAGATTACAGATGATCTTTTAAATATTAGGAATATATCCTTTGTAAACCTAATTCTCTAGTATATAAAGAGAATACAGGTCTTTAGTTTTATGAGTGTCAAGATGTAACACCAGTAAAAGTGTGTGTTAGGCATGTAGGCTGTAGAATACGCCTATGGTGTTTGTGTTTTTTAAGCCTCAAGGATCATTGTTCCCTGTTAGATTAGGTAACCGTACTACACTTGATCACGTAGTATTGGGCTTGTGAGTTTTGTATGTAGTTGTTAGAGATGATGACGAATAAACCTTTAAATAATAACATTGTTTTTATTTATTCCACTGTTTATGATTGTTATTCTTTGTTATTGTTAATCCCTAGTGCTCTAAAAGATCCATGGAGTTAATCTAAACTCCACATGAAATAAAAGAAAATAAATGTGTACGAGATATAAGTAGAGAGAAACGTGCTAGCCTAATTACTAATCTTGTTATGCCATGATCATGTTTTCTAATTAAGGTTTTCTATCGCTTCATATAGGGATTTAAGTCACTAGACTCAGTTGAGCAATTCGCCTAGCCTATCTTCCATAGCGTCCTATTCCGTAATCTAATGATTACGAGAGGTCGTGGGTATACCCTATGACAGAGTCATTATGCACCACTACAATCTAAGACTTATTCTACAGGGAGCCCGGCCTGTCAAAACTTAGACTCCCCCTTAACTTCTTAAGTACGGCCGCTTGGTAAGTGATTCTTTGGTCCAGTCTTACACAAGATAGTGGGCATCCTATGTTCAATTCTTACCATTATTTCGCAATCTACTTCACTAGGCTCCTATGGTCAATTTTCCCGTGTCTTAGATATTACCAAGCATCCATAATACCAAAACAAAGGTGTCAAGAATAAACAAAGAAAGCATACATATAAAACGAAATGAAAACGAGAAAACTAACTTATAGTAATAACAATTTCATAATTAGGCTAACACCAAAGGTGTTTAGCCGATCATATTAAACCATGTAATAAATTCAATGTTTAACATTATAAATGAAGACATGGAATTGAATACACGAATGTAATATAAAATAATAAAACTTATGAATTATGTGCGTTGAATTCTCCCTTGGAAATGGCTTGTATGCTGCTGAATAACGTCCTTCTTCAAGCCCTAATTTGCACTCTGGTTTTGTGTGGTGAAAAGATATGTTAAAAATGCAGAATTAGGGCTGGTATTTATAGCCTTGACTAAGTTACGGCGTAAACATTAGGGTTAGTTACGCCATAACCTTTGAATCATGGACGATCTTATCCTCAGTGATGCCTCTACGGCGTAACCTAGAGGTAAGTTACGATCGTAGAACTTTCGCACATGGTTTTACGCCGTAACCATGTGGATGGTTACGCCGTAACTTCTTTAGGTCACGAAATTCTTCTAACTCTTGGAGACATATATACGGCGTAACCCCTAAGTAGGTTACGAACGTAGAACCCTCGTACACGGGTTTACGCTGTAACCTTACAGGTGGTTACATCATAACTTCTTGGACTACGAAAATCTTCTAAGTCATTGAGAAATATATACGGCGTAACTTATGTAGGAGTTACGCCGTAACCTTGTTCAGTGTTGACTTGGGTCTTCCAGTGTAAATCCTTGTTACGGCGTAAGTAGAGAGTGGATTTACGCCGTAACTCTTGTCCGGTCAGCATACTCTTGTGTATTTTCATTAATAACCTTCCAAATCCGCGTCTCTTCGTTTCAATGCTCATTATTAACCTAAAAATGAAATATAAATGAATAAGAGTATATATTCCAATAAAATGACACAAATGATGAGCATATTAGGGGGAAATTGACACTAAGATATCAGGACTATTTAATGTTATCAAATATCCCCCCACTTGAACTCTACTTGCCCTCAAGTAGACCTTATTAGAATAATTCTTAAAAAGATATCTCCCAAAAGACTTGGAAAATATGAGTTTAAAAATTTCTTACGCTAGAATTTATCAAAGCCGAACACCTCACCAAATGGGAATAAAACACTCATACTCTCTCTAATCTAAGTGTCAATTTCGGGATGGTCACTCATTGCACGGTCGTAGCATGTATTATATCATAGGCTTGGCAGTTACATAAATCTCCACCACTAGAGCTAAGGTCAAGACAATCCTTAAAGGCAACGTTGTGTGACAAATTTATAAGGCTATGGGTATTACTAGCATACTATGAAGAAGGCTAAAAAGACCATCGATACATGACCAAATCCATGGCTAAGACACCAATGACTGCTTACTCCCTCACCTAAGTATGGTTCATGACTAAAGGGTAGGATAAGACATAGGATGGACATAAATGGTGAAAAATAAAAATAGAAATAAACAAGCAAATAGTCTTAGCCTATAACCGAGTTGTCACCGCACACCGTTCATCCAAGGTCCAAGCTTCAAGACGCAAAAACCGGATCATGATGTACCAAGTTAGTGTGCTAATGTAGATGTCATATGGCGAGGTGCATACTAACTTGGTATTCAACAAATAGTTGATGTAGATAAGCCACCAACTTTAATCTTCAATCATATGTGATCAAGGTAGGATCCTCGATTCTAGTCCAAGAAGCTCAAATACTAAGGAATAGTGCTACTGATACTTGCACCATCCTTTATACAACAATATAAATAAAAACCACTACTTTTTTTTAACTAATATATACAAATAAAACATCCCCCACTTGATATGAATCATACATTAGGAATATGCGGGGTCTTCAATGATCTTCAAATATATATTCAATGTAGGCGTGATTCCCGAATCTCTCTACCCAAACTCGGAATATGGCAGCAGAACGGTGCTTGAGGTACTACATGAGGGCTAAGACAGTGACATCCATAGAAAACGATCTCATAACGAGACATTTTAGCAAAAACATATCATTCGAATACAAAATTAAACATTTAGAGTTTAAAAGGCTCTCAAACATAAGTTGCAGTAGAAATAAAACAGAGTTTGCAGCAGAAATAAAAGACATAGTTCAAAAGGTTTTTCGAATGATAAAATAGTAAAAGATAGTAAAGATAGATAGTAAAAGCCAAAGATAGCCATCAAAAGTCTTCAGCCAATCCCAGTGCCCACAAGTATGCATCAATTACCTAAGATAAAACATGCTAAAAAGTCAACACAAAGGTTGAGTGTAATCCATAGGTTTAATAAATAAAGCAGTTGAGCACAAGATTTTAAGTCTGGAAGATATAAGTAAAAAATACAGATATCGGGTAAGCGTCAAATAATTTTGCTAAGCTCATGACACACAAAGCGTTAACCGGTACCAATAACCTTGGCGTAAGTCGACAGTAACCACGGAATTTCATAATATAATAGTTGCCCCCAAAGCTAGGTACTTTGCCAGATACCCAGTGAAATTCGAATATAGTACATCACATGCGGACCGAACTTAGTCAACATGGCGGGAGGGTCAATTCCTATAGGCCTATAAACTAAAATCGCGCTCACTCGCAAGTGATTAATGGTTCATGATCAAGGGACTTGCTTTTGGCAAGGACGTTACTTAGCATTATCATTTAAGTCAGGAAAATCATACCAATAAACAATTGTGCTCGTAAAAATAAGTAAATAGCATGTATCTCCCCCATGGGTTTATAAACAATTTAAAAGTAAAAGTGAGGCTACGAATCACACCTTAGTAATAGAGAAACGAGATATCACAATTAATCAGATGGTATAGCACGGCAAATGAACCTCAGCACAACCTAACAATTAAACGGCATGTCTCTGAAATAATCCTCGAAACGATTTATAAAGAAATACTCGTATTTGAAATAAAAATAGTTTAGTTTCAATAGCGTTTAAAAGAAAAGAAACGTTTAAGACTCGTGTGGATAGTTAAGAAAAGAAAATAATAAAAGTTGGCAAACACAAACGAACACTTAAGAAAAGATAAAAGGAAAGAGAGAAGGAATAAGAAAAGAAAGAAGAAATAATAATAAGAAAGAGAAAATGAAACAATTAAACAAGAAAGAAAAACATCAATAGGTAGTTTCGTTATTTTACCCAATTCCCAAATAGTTGTTATATCGTCATGATTTAGGAAGAAAACGTACAAGTTTTGAAAAGGTTTTTGGACATTAAGTAATCATAAATGATTAAGTTATAAAAGATTTTATCGAAATTTGGACATGATGCGTCCGTTTATAAAACATTTCCGAGTCGTTACGACTCTTGAGTAATATCAGTTTTATCGTCACATTTACAAGTTTTATATACATAATTGGACACTATCATTCGCGTATATATTAGTTTTCAAGTTTTGATGTGCGTGTGTATTGCTCTAATTCTTTTATATCCACGGCAGCGGCTCCAAGAACTTGGTGCGCGCGTGATGTCGTTGTGGTTTTAGCAGTATTAATGCCTACTCAAGTTTTAAATTTATATTTAGCCGACTTATCAATAAAACACACACTTTAATGAGCAGTGTACCCGGTCAGTATGAATATAATGGTAAGTAGAGTGTCGATCACTAAGAGTGGAACGTATTATCTAGTTATTCTAATCAGTATTTTAATATCCTAAATTAGCTATACAACCTAATCTAACGCAAAGGGGTTCAGCCTGAGAGACTGGCACGGTTTGGTTATGATTAAATATAAACTAAACTAACGAGCACGAATCAGCGATTAGCACACACGTACACAGATAGATACTTGAGACAATAAGAAGACCTGTCCTGATAATTAAGTAGCTTGTCACTTGTTTTATTGCTAGTTTTATATGAAGTGTATATAATTAACCCTTTCTCGTTGGCTCTAATCTTATCGGCGAGTAAACCATTAATGATCACTTATGTCTATCCCACTATCCTAGAAACGATAGAATAAATAGGCGAGGAAGGGGCATGGCGACCCAAGCAATGCTCAGCTAGACACAGAGGTTATCAATGCACTAATAAAAGTCACCAAAGACATCAACATATAAACTTTAATTAATGGGAAAGCAATTTTAAGGGGTGCCCATGATTTTCCATAGTCACATGGAATCGGCCCATCAATCCTGATGAATTAAAGTGTACTAATACAATAAAACAAAACTACTTAATGAATTGAATACATGCAGGACCTTCTTACAGCTCTTGTATCTTCGTTTAGGGTGTGTCTTGTGTTGCTAACACGTCTGAATTCGGCTGTCTTTCTCTTCTGAGTTTAGTTAAGTCTCGTACTAGGTGTCTCGAAATTCGTCTGGCCTTGGGGTATTTATAGTTTCTGTCTGAGGGTTAGATGCGGCGCATTGAATAAGTAGATGCGGCGCATTGACTTAACTTCGCGTGGGGTCCAAGATTAATATATTCAGGAATATTCGTACACCGCCAGAAGATGCGGCGTAACTCCATTTCTCTATGCGGCGCATGTCCTTTGCCGTCTTGGATTGTCACTTGTGAAATCTTGATAGTGATGCGCCGTATGTACGAAGTGTGTTGCGGCGTATCTGGAGCAGAATGATCTTGATCTTGTACATTTCAGTAGACTCTTAACATCTTGCTTGTTTTGCTCCATAATTAGTCCAAAATCGCCAAGTTTCACATAATACTTGTTTTTACCTGAGAATTACAAAAGTAAACATTAACGTATCAATTCTCATATATAATATAATGAAACAAATCAAATAAATAGGATAAATGATGATAATAAAATGTACTTATTTGAGTTCATCAAATATCCCCCCACTTGAACTTTACTTGTCCCCAAGTAAACCTTAGAATAAATCTTATGAAAATGTATCCTAAAAGATATTAGGATTTATTTTTATATTTAAGCATGTATTCGTTTTGTCATAATCACACAACCAAACACTTAACGAATTAGAAATAAAATAAAATATTTTGATAAAAGCAAATCTAATCGTTTAACTGTCCAGTCGTGACGAATATTCTATCATAGGCTTGGCAAGTATACGCATCTCCCCCACTAAAGCCAAGGAATAACAAGTCTAAAGCGGTAAAAAGGGTTTTTAGGTTTATGGGTTAATCATCCTTCTTAATCTCTATCGATCTCATATTCCAGAAAAGGCGACAAAATCACAAATACATGATCGAATCCACGACCACGATACTTGCAATTGCTCAAATCCTTAACTCGAATAGGCTAAAGATAGGACCAAGTAATCTTCACCAATAATATTATATCAAAAAGGGCGACAAAATCATAAATACATAGCCGAATCCACGACTACGATACTTAAGATTGCTCAAATCCCTAATCTCAATAAATCAAAGGTTTGGATAAAGAATGATATAGGGTATGGATAATATTTTGGTATACAAATTGGTGTAAAATGAAAAATAAACAAAACAGATAAATTAAAATCCTAAGTGTGGTAAATTACTTTCCCAACCATCCCATGAATAAGACTCATATCATTGAATAACTCACGCTTTAACACTTGAAACACACGCTTTAGGTAGACACGAATTATACTCAACAAGATCTCAATCAAAGAATAACCTTAGTTGGCGTTCCCATAACGGCCAACTCCCATTCAATCCATAAATATAATATACAACAAATAGTGGTGATATCTCCCACTTAATACAAAACTTTACATAAGTTGGTTAAAACAAACTTCCAACTTTTCCTTTTTCTTTTTCTTTTCTATTTTTTCATTTTTTTTTTAGTCAACATATGTGTAAAATTTCACAACTTTTCTATCACTATTTTTCTGGATAATTTTTCCATAGTTTTCATACTTTCAGAAATAACTGTAATAGCAAAAGTAGTAAACACACGAAAAATAAACTCAAAGTTATACAATATTTACTTTCATACCAATTGCATTGTGCAATTTCCCGACCTAACCAAAGATAATGAATTACGCACGCGAACACAGGTAATGTAAGGAAACACACTTTGCCTAAAGCAATTAACCAACCACGGATTTTAATCTACAGGGTAGGCTAAGGTGTAAGGGTATAACAAAGCATTATAATAAAGGTGTAAGAAACGAAAGGAATGACTCTGAGTGTTTTTCTAGGGGTATCTTACTCTAAAAGTGAGAGTAACAAAAGGTTTATACGCGGGTTAACTAACCAATGTAGTTAGTTAATATCACATAACATATAAAGGCTATTGGGGTGTAATCCTAGAAATTTATCAATTTAGACAGGTCATTCCAATTATATAGATAATACTTATTATGGTGGTCTCGAATAGTATACAAGCCAAGTTCTAAAGTTTACAAGTCACCGGCACACTCATAGATTTGTGAATTTTGAATAAGTTCACAATTTTTGAAAATAATGTTATGTGTGCAGCTATGTAATTTAGACTTTAAACAAAAACATGCTAAAAAATTCTAAATTTTGATATATTAAGCGCATTTTAAGCATATTTTGAAAAAGTTTAGGACAAGTAAGTGTTCTAATTCTCCAATCCCCCCACTTAAGTTAAACAACGTCCTCGTTGTTTGTGTCAAAGATTAAAAACTGGAAATTAAAAGAATTAGAACAGAAAAACTCCCCTGAGATTTGCTCGGTATGATCCTCCATTATTCGTATAAGAGCAAAAATCAACTTTCTTGTGGATGAGAACGTTTAAGCTTCATAGATGATGTATCCACAAGAATGCAGGAATCTATAATACCATTAAGACTTTAACACACCTGAGTTAAGAAGGTTCAAACTTGCATAATACATTAGTAGTTAGTAAAAATAAAACTTAAAAAATTAAAATGAAAATCATCAGGTCAGTCGATACGCCGTATCTTATGGAAGAAGATACGCCGTATCGAGCCTTGAATAAATACGAATCAGAATAGAAGATGCGTCGCATCCTTAACCAGGGATGCGCCGCATTAAAATAAGATATGACCAGTGCAGGCGATGCGTCGCATCTTATGATTGAGATGCGCCGCATCTTCTGCAGGTCTGACAGACTCGACATAAAATCAGAAAATAAAATAAAAGATAAGCATGGGTTGCCTCCCACGAAGCGCTTGTTTTTGTTCGAGTCACGAGCCTGACTCCACCCTTATTTACTGTGTATTAAGGTGTTGTTCCCCCCACTTGGGATCAAGTGCGGGTGATAATAGCAATAAACACGAAAAGAGTGTAAATTTGCTAGTAAAGATGGAAGAAATAAATAAAGATCATACCTTGGCAATATATGTACATCTTTCCTATCCTTACCCGGTTTGGTTGATAAATTGGATGACTTGACCATTCCATCTGAAAGAGTAGTGTGTTGAGGAAAAATGAGTCTCCTTTCTTCTTGGTTAGTCTCCTTGGTAGTAAGGCGTCCCTTGACTTCCGCAGAAGATGAGAAAGGGTCTTTGGCAAGTAAAAATTCGAGTTCCTCTATATCCTTCATAGGGTCAAAATCATCATCTTCATCAATCATAGCAATGTTTAAGAGCTCATCACCAAATTCTTCCTCGAGCTCCACCAAAAACGGGTTGATCACAGGTGCTTCATGTGCTTCAATAGGTAGTGTAATAAATTTCACCTCATCATTTTTTTGTTTTGCAACCTATTTAGGAAAACTAGCAGGATTATTAGTAACGGGATTAATAATATTAAATAAATTTGTACCACTTTGTGTTGTAAGTGACTCCAATTCATCTTGTGAATCTCCATCTTCAACTAGTGGTCTTGCAATTTCATAATCGTCCCGAATTTCATCCTTAAATAAGTAATCCCAGATTTCTTCAAAATCCCTCGTTGGGTCAAAATCTGGTTGAGGTATGTCATCATAAACTATGGCGTCAAATGGTTCGAAATCAAAATTAGAACACTTTTCATCTTCATCCGTTGGATTGTCTAATGGTGGTAATACGATTGCAAAATATTCTTCAACGTTGGGTTCCGTATACACATCATCTTGTGCAATCTCCGGAGAAAAAGTACTATCAATAACAATTGCCGGAATTGGTTTCACGGTATATGAATCTTTTTCATCATCACTTGACATACACCAAGTGTGTTGAAATGGCAATTTGTTTCTTTCTTTCCTTGACTTTTCTTGTCCTAAAATCAAGTATTCTTCCATAGTGATTTCTTTTGTCTCAATGACTTTTGCACCATATCTTGCTCTTTTCCAGTTATACACCTGATTATTGCTCAAGGCTTTTTCCTCTTCAAACCTAATGTATTCTTCCATTGTAATATCCGGATCGTCCATCTTCCTGAAATAAAACTTACTCGTGCAAAAGAAGAGTGAAACAATCAAAGTAAAATAAAAGTTGCTGATATCAGTAGACGATGCGCCGTATCCAAAAAGTTGGATACGCCGTATCTTATTTCGTTAAAATTTAATCCGACTTTTATTCAGAAAACAGATACGCCGCTTATAATTTTAGAATGCGCCGTATCAGGTTTAAATTATCAAAAATCGATTATATTTATTAAAATTAAATGCGTCGTATTAACAGAAGCTAATGCGCCGTATTTTCGTTACGTTTCAAAATACAAGATTTTTGATTCAGAAGATGCGCCGTATCGATAAAAATCGATGCGTCGTATCTGTTTAAAAAATTCGAAAACTGTTTTTAATTTAAATCGAAAATACGCCGTATCTGTGAAAACAGATGCGTCGTATGGCGTTAGGGTTTAGAAAAATTTCTTATTAAAAACAGAATACGCCGTATCTTGGGGAAAGATGCGTCGTACTCGAATTTATTAAACGCGTTGTATTTTATAAAAATTAAAAGCAATACGCCGTATCTGTGAAAACAGATGCGCCGTATCGTTTGTATCAGTTCAATACAACGATAGCAGAATGCAGAAAAATAGAAAAAGAAAAACAAAAATTAAAAACAAACAAAAAAAACCAAAATTAAAGAAAATAAAAACACACAAAAACAGAAAATATGCAAATAATACAATGAATGCAATTTATCTCATATATAACAGGGTTAGCGGTTAGAATCTAAAAATTAAAAAGAAAAACCTAATTAAAATACTAATAAAATTAACAGATAATAACAATTCACTCCCCGGCAACGGCGCCAAAAACTTGATGTGCGTATGTATTGCTCTAACTCTTTTATATCCACGGCAGCGGCTCCAAGAACTTGGTGCGCGCGTGATGTCGTTGTGGTTTTAGCAGTATTAGTGCCTACTCAAGTTTTAAATTTATATTTAGCCGACTTATCAATAAAACACACACTTTAACGAGCAGTGTACCCGGTCAGTATGAATATAATGGTAAGTAGAGTGTCGATCACTAAGAGTGGAACGTATTATCTAGTTATTCTAATCAGTATTTTAATATCCTAAATTAGCTATACAACCTAATCTAACGCAATGGGGTTCAGCCTGAGAGACTGGCACGGTTTGGTTATGATTAAATATAAACTAAACTAATGAGCACGAATCAGCGATTAGCACACACGTACACAGATAGATACTTGAGACAATAAGAAGACCTGTCCTGATAATTAAGTAGCTTGTCACTTGTTTTATTGCTAGTTTTATATGAAGTGTATATAATTAACCCTTTCTCGTTGGCTCTAATCTTATCGGCGAGTAAACCCTTAATGATCACTTATGTCTATCCCACTATCCTAGAAACGATAGAATAAATAGGCGAGGAAGGGGCATGGCGACCCAAGCAATGCTCAGCTAGACACAGAGGTTATCAATGCACTAATAAAAGTCACCAAAGACATCAACATATAAACTTTAATTAATGGGAAAGCAATTTTAAGGGGTGCCCATGATTTTCCGTAGTCACATGGAATCGGCCCATCAATCCTGATGAATTAAAGTGTACTAATACAATAAAACAAAACTACTTAATGAATTGAATACATGCAGGACCTTCTTACAGCTCTTGTATCTTCGTTTAGGGTGTGTCTTGTGTTGCTAACACGTCTGAATTCGGCTGTCTTTCTCTTCTGAGTTTAGCTAAGTCTCGTACTAGGTGTCTCGAAATTCGTCTGGCCTTGGGGTATTTATAGTTTCTGTCTGAGGGTTAGATGCGGCGCATTGAATAAGTAGATGCGGCGCATTGACTTAACTTCGCGTGGGGTCCAAGATTAATATATTCAGGAATATTCGTACATCGCCAGAAGATGCGGCGTAACTCCATTTCTCTATGCGGCACATGTCCTTTGCCATCTTGGATTGTCACTTGTGAAATCTTGATAGTGATGCACCGTATGTACGAAGTGTGTTGCGGCGTATCTGGAGCAGAATGATCTTGATCTTGTACATTTCAGTAGACTCTTAACATCTTGCTTGTTTTGCTCCATAATTAGTCCAAAATCGCCAAGTTTCACATAATACTTGTTTTTACCTGAGAATTACAAAAGTAAACATTAACGTATCAATTCTCATATATAATATAATGAAACAAGTCAAATAAATAGGATAAATGATGATAATAAAATGTACTTATATGAGTTTGACATACTCTTCCGTCTTAAGTACCAAAATTGTCCACAAGGTCCATCGACTAATATCGTAAATCCAATATCGTCCAATTCTCAATCCAAGCAAAGGGTCAATATATATCCAAGTCCAAGTCCAAATTATATCCCATATTGTCCAAATACTTATCTGAAACACCAATCGATAAACAAATAAATAAATAAGTAACAGAAAATAAAATAAGCGACAAAACTAATGTATAGTTAACTCGATAAAACCAAACATAATGACCATTGTCGTGACTTCCATGAGTCACGGCTCAACTCCATCCGAACCTATGTGGTTCTCAGCTAAACCCAACTCACCCAAATCCAATACCAAACAAACACAAACAACAAACTACTCTTCAACCTTTGCCATGACTCGCCTTGAGTTACGGCTCACTCCCCGTCGAGCCTAGGTGGCTCTCGGCTACACCTAACCTAAACCGAATCAAAACAAATCCCAAACAAATCCAAATCTCCACAAAACAATAACCAAACCCAAACCTAGCATAATGCCGTGACTCACCCCGAGTCACGGCTCGACTCACATGAGTCGTAACCCATGTCAAACACAAAACCGAGACCAAAACCAAATCAACTCCAAATCCAAGCTACAAAATATCAAGAACAAGTTAGAAAATGAAGAAATAAAATAAAAATAATCAACTCACCACGAGTCAACTCGAGTTGACTCGGTGAGTCACGCAACTCGGACTGAGTTCGAGGGTTTCACGGCAAAACACTTTAGATCCACACAGTTTTGATTAAAAACAAAATGTTTATTAAATAATATTCGGTTTTATAAAAATATAGAAATTAGGGTTTGATAAAAAGTGGTTAAAAAGAAAGAAATAGGGCGCGTGTGTTACCGAAACGGAGAGAGGAGGTGGCGGGGAAGGTGCGGTGCGATGGTGGTGGTGGACTGTGGCGGCGGTGGTCGTACGGTGGTGGTACCAAATGAGCTCCATGTGAGCTCAAAAGCTCCAGAAATATAGAGGGTGGCTAGATCTACGTTTTGGTGAAATTTGGAGGTTGGTCGGAAAATTTTCCGGCGACGGTGGTGGTTGCCCGGTGTGGTGTTGAGAGAGAAAGAGTGAGGTGTGTGTGTGAGTTATGAGAGGAGAGAGAGAATGAGAGGTTTTATAAATTTGGGAGGGGCTAAACTTGGACAAACAAAAATAGGGGGCGCGGGGTAACTGTTGGACTTAGGGTGTAAAGTGTCAAGTGGGGTAAACTTTGGTAATATTTATCGCGGGACTCATTTGACGTACCAAATGGACTCGAAAAGTTACGAAACTTGCGCCATTGTTCTCGAAATAATTTCTCCTATAGAAACGAGTATAAATACGCATAACTTTCTCGAAGTTAATTTATTTGGCAAATTCGATCAATTTCGTGATTTATAGGTTGTGTCAGTTCAATAAAGGGACAATGTTCTCGTTTCTCAAGTTCAAATAAGTTCAGGAAAATTTTAAATACTCAAGTGATGCAAAAATAAAATATTTGACTAGTAAAAAGGTTTGGAAAATTACTGGATGTTACAGCACATACATCATATTGGGAAATCCGTCCCGGATTTCAGTTAAACTTATCAGTCCTGGTTTAAAAAAGGAAAGGGTACTTGCGCTTGAACTCGTCATCGCATTCCCATGTGAACTCGGGTCCTCTCTTGGAATTCCAACGGACTTTCACAATGGGAATACGGCTCCTCTTTAGTCGTTTGACCTCATGTTCCATAATCTCGACGGGCTCCTCTGTAAAGTTCAATTGCTCATCAATCTGAATTTCATCGAGTGGAATTACGGCTGTCTCATCGGATAAACACTTCTTCAAATTTGACACGTGGAAAGTGGGGTGTACTCTACTAAGCTCTGGTGGTAGTTCTAGCTTGTAAGCCACTGGACCAACCCTGTTCAAAATCTTGAATGGTACCTAGGGTTCAGATTTCCTCGCTTGCCAAATCGTATCACACCTTTCTATGGCGAAACTTTCAACATAACCTTATCTCCAACTTGAAACTACGTCTCACATCTGCGTAGCTCTTCTGTTGGTCTCTGGCAACCTTCAATCGGTTCTTAATCAGTTCAATCTTCTCTGTTGTCTCACGAACAATATCTGGTCCAATAAGCTGAGCTTCTCCCACTTCATCCCAACAAATAGGTGATCGGCACTTACGACCATACAGTGCTTCAAACGGTGCAGCCTTAATGCTAGCGTGATAACTGTTGTTGTATGAAAACTCAATCAAAGGCAAATGGACATCCCATCCATTTTTGAAATCAATCACACAAGATCGAAGCATGTCTTTTAAAGTCTGAATAGTCCTTTCACTTTGACCATTGGTCTGTGGATGGTATGCGGTACTCATGTCGAGGTTCGTGCCAAAGGCATCCTGAAGTGATTGTCAAATGTTAGAAGTGAATCTGCTGTCTCGGTTAGAGATGATAGATATCGGTGCTCCATGTCTCGATACTATTTCCTTTACATAAAGTCTAGTCAACTTGTCCATACTATAGTTCTCTTTGATAGGTAGAAAATGTGCTGATTTCGTTAGTCGATTGACTATAACCTAAATAGCGTCAAAACCTGTTGAAGTCTTTGGAAGTTTGGTGATGAAATCCATTGTAATCCGTTCCCATTCCCATTTAGGAATCTCGGGTTGTTGCAGAAGACCAGATGGTTTCTGATGTTCGGCTTTAACTTTAGCACACGTAAGACACCTGCGAACATAATCGGCAATGTCGGCCTTCATGTTTGGCCACCAATATAACTCCTTGAGATTGTGATACATCTTGTCGGATCTTGGGTGTATATAGTACTTTGACTTATGAGACTCGAGCATGATCAAGTCTCGCAGTCCTCCAAAACGTGGTACCCAACTTCTTCCCTTAAAACACAAATTTCCATCGGAACGCTTCTCAAACTTCTTCTGTATCATACCTTAAAGATTCTCACTCTTGAGGTCTTCTTGTTTCACGGCTTCTTGTTGAGCATGGAGAATTTGGGCGGGAAGGTTTGAATTGATAGTCAAAACCAAAGCTCGAACTCGTAGCGGCTTCAACCATTCCTTCCGGCTCAAGGCATTTGCCACGATGTTCGCTTTTCCCGAGTGGTATCGAATTTCACAATCATAGTCGCTTAAGATTTCCATGCATCGTTGTTGCCTCATATTTAACTACTTCTGATCCAAAATATGTTGTAGACTCTTGTGATCGGTAAAGACAATACACTTCGTCCCATATAAGTAGTGCCTCCACATCTTGAGTGCAAAAACCGCTGCTCCTAACTCCAAATCATGTGTGGTATACTTCTCCTTATGAGTCTTATGTTGTCGGGAAGCATATGCTATGACTTTCCTTCGTTGCATTAAAACTGACCCTAACCCTTGATATGATGCATCATAATAAACTACAAAATCTTCAACTCCATCTAGTAATGCCAAAATCGACGCACTGCAAAGTTTTTGCTTCAGGGTTTGAAATGCTTCTTCTTCGTCCTTTCCCCACACATACTTCTTATCCTTCTGAGTCAACGTGGTTAACGGTTTAGATATTTTGGAGAATCCCTCGATGAATCTCCTGTAATATCCAGCCAATCCCAAAAATTGACGGATTTCTGTGGCGTTAGAAGGCGTTGGCCAGTTCTCAATAGCTTCGATCTTCGCGGGATCTACATGTATCCCTTTGCTGTCAATCACATGACCAAGAAATTGTACCTTGCGAATCCAAAATTCACACTTAGAGAACTTTGCGTACAATTTCTCTTCCTTGAGCAACTTAAGAATTATCGTCAGGTGTTGCTTATGTTCTTCTTCACTCTTGGAGTAGATCAAAATGTTGTCGATGAAAACTATAACAAACTTATCTAAATATGGTTTACACACTCGGTTAATGAGGTCCATGAATACAATAGGTGCGTTTGTCAAACCAAAGGGCATCACTTGAAACTCATAGTGGCCATATCGAGTCCTGAACGCTGTCTTGGGAATATCCTCTTCCCAGACTCTGAGTTGATAATAACCTGACCGTAAATCTATCTTGTAGTAATAACCTGATCCTTGTAGCTGGTCGAACAAATCGTCAATTCTAGGTAATGGGTAGCGGTTCTTCACTGTTAGCTTGTTCAGTTCACGGTAGTCAATACACATTCTAAATGATCCGTCCTTTTTCTTCACGAATAACACTGGTGCTCCCTAGGGTGAGGAACTAGGTCGAATAAACCCTTTATCCAATAACTCTTGCAACTGCTTAGACAACTCTTCATCTCCGTCGGAGCTAGTCGATACGGTGCACGTGCTACGGGTGCAGCCCCCGGAACTAGGTCAATCAGAAATTCCACTTGTCGAACCGGTGGAAGTCCAGGCAGATCTTCAGGAAATACTTTAGGAAAATCACGCACAATCGGAACATCCTCGAGTCGCTTCTCTCCCGACTCCTTCTTAGACACATGTTCTAGGAATGCATGACATCCTTTCTCGATGTATTTCAAGGTCTTAATACAAGATATGATATTCAAATGGTCTCCGCGAACAACCAAGGTTTCGCCATTGAGAGGGATATAAACAACTCGTTCACCACAAACAATACTCGCATGATGTTTGGATAGCCAATCCATACCAACCACTACGTCGAAGCTTCCGAGTTCAATGGGCATGAGATCGATACTAAACAGGTGATCTAGAAGGTTTAGGGTACAGCCTCGGATTACTGTACAAGTGTTAACTAAGTTGCCATTAGCTAGTTCAATACTATAGTTGGTGTCTAAAGAGGTAGGGGTGAGGTTAAGTAGTGGTGAAATCGTAGAAGATACAAAACTCATATCGACACCAGAATCGAATAAAACTTTAACACAAAGATTGTTGAGTAGAAACGTACCAGTGACTACATTCGGATCTTGCTGCTGCTCCCCATTGCCCATCACATATGCTCTACCACGAGCATCTTCAGTTCTCTGACCAGTGTCCTTTGGGAAATGACACTTGTAGTGACCACGCTCTCCACATCCAAAACAAGTTATCACTGGCTGGGTGGCATTCCCATTAGTCACAAGTATGTTCTTACAATTCTTAGCAATATGCCTTGTCTTCTGACATTTTTGACACTTAGCTGCGCATGGTCCAGCGTGATGTTGATTACACTTGTCACAAAATGGATGTGGCCCAGCATACCATCCAACTTGTGCTGGTGCAGCCACATAAGCCTTAAGAGTCTCTTGTCTTCTGTTCTGGTGGTGATGATTGTTGTTACGGTACTGGTTGTTGTTGTTGTTGTTATGGTGGTGATGGTTATGGTGAGGGTGACTGTTTTTGTTGCGGTTGTTGAAGTTGTTGTAGTTGTTGTTCCTCCTGTTGTCGTTCCACTTTCGTTTGTTGTCATAGTTGTTACCCTTGTGAACAGTGCCATGCTTAACCACTTGATCCATAAGTCATTCAGATATGCGAATAGCATCATCTAGAGTCTGAGAGTTGTTAGATGTCACGTGCCCTTCAATACTGGAAGGTAAACCACCAATGAACTTCTCCAGTAATTTCTCATTATCTGGCACATTGTGAGCACAGAAAACCTTCAATTCTTGAAATCGACGCACATAAGTAGCAAGATCAACACCCTTCACAGCCAAATTGTAGAACTCAGTATCCAACTTCCTCATATCACTACGAGAACAATACCTCTTGACCATATCCTTCTTAAACTCTTCCCATGAAGTATTATAAGCATTCTTTAACCCCATATCCTGAGCATAAGCGTTCCACCAAGATAATGCATGCTCCACCAAGGTACCTGTCGCATACTTCACCATGCAATCCTCAGAACAGTTAATCCTTAGAATCACCGACTCCATTTTCTCAAACCACTGAGTTAAACCAACAGATCCTTCAGTTCCCTTAAAGGTAGTAGGCTTACAATTCATGAAATCCTTATAAGTACAGAAACGGTTGTCATTGACAGCTTGTACTCCTGCTTGTCCAACATTTGGGTTGCCAACACCCGCTTGCTCGACAAGCGCCACGGCAATGCCATCATCAATCAACTTCTGGATCGCAGCTGGAGTCATCTTCCTAGGCGGCATAATTTTATCAATCATTACAAATGTACAACAATGTAAGTATTTGATTAACGTAACAGAATCACATCACAAGATAAACAACACCATGATATCATCATAATATAGCACGCATTCAACATCAATAATAGTACATCACCAAAATACATCATAGATTTAATACTTGCTATAAGTCTTACAAGATATGCAAACCGATTACAAGTTTCTGATAAAATCTACTAACTGAAACTATTCAGTTTAGCACGTACAAAGGTAAACCACTATCATGATACTAAACTACCTTAAATAAGATGATCACTACACTCTCACTGACGATCCCCACATACATAGCCAAAACATCAATACTGTCATCAAATAGAAACGCGCCATCCTATCATAGTACGCTTGCCACTGCATGGCATGTAACTCGTCCCTCATATCCTGAATATTACGCTGGTAACGATGACAATCAATATCAATGAACACCGCTCCAAGGTCCAACTTCTCCACAATCTTCTCGACCTCTGTCATCCTCTTCTCTAATGACGCCAAATGCTCTCGAATCTCTGTATCTGCCTTCTCTGTAGAACTCAACCTCGCAGCCTGCTTATATAACTCCACATACAAATCACCTATAGCTCTCCTATCTCCCTTAATCTCCTTCCTCAACTCTAAAACATCAGACTGTCACGCACACAATCGCCTAGACATCGACACATAACGGCCCTGACACCAAGAGAGATCATGCCTCAAACGTGTTCCTACAAATATTTTTTCATATCTTCTTAAAGTCTCCATATAGGTCCTTTTTAACTCAAACACACACACGTAACAAAGCTAATAAACAAGAACTACTACTAAACAATAAGCTACGAATGAGAGATAAGCTAATAAGGTGAAATAGAGAATAAGAGAAGAAGAGAAAGATGGAAGGAATTCATTCATACATTACTCGGACATAGCTTACGCACAATACAATGAAAACCAACAAGGGAAATGTTGCCTCATGCCTTCTATTTATAGGCTCAACACTAGGGCAACATTTCCTTACAAGTTTCTAGAAGGAATAATACATAAGAGGCTGGCCCATGGACTCCTAATGGACCGGACATTTAAACACTAATATAAAGTCCATATTGAGCAACATATTATCGATATGAACAAGACTTGAAATATTAATAAAACGTGTTCCTAACAATCTCCCCCTAAGTCTTGGTCATCAATGTTGCTCGACGTCATCTTTGCTTCTTTGGCTTCAGACGTCTTTATAATCTTTGTTCTCTGTTCTTGATGTGAAATGATATGGTGTTGTCTCGATCTGCCAATCTCCAACGTCTTCTCGTCTTTTCCATCATGCTCATATATCTTTGACTTTTGTTCTGCAGCTTGTTCTCACTTTTCAATCTTTAACTTGAGAAAGGTTGTAGTGCTTGAACTTTTGACTTTACTTTATCATTTGTTGAACTTTTGTTATTTCTTAGTCTTTGAGAGAACATATCTTCAGGATATGAGCATGATGGAGTCTTGATGGTTGAACTCCAGATCCTCAGCAGCAGCAGCAGCAGTAGCACGAACCAACCGGCACTTACAGGCTCAGACTTTGAGATTGTCAACAGCATAGTGTGAAGACTTTCTCTAATCCTCACCCAGGCCGTTCTGAACCGGATACCCCCGAAAGGGCTAACACGGAGACACCGAAGTGCACCCACGATTCAGTGAGTCGCTGGAGATCACCCTGCGACTGTAGACCGTTTGGAGCAAACACTAAACGTAACCCACAAGGAGTTACCTAAGTGACCTGCTGTCAGGGCTGTTTGATGTTGACCCTGGCAGGATTTCCATTCAATCATTGATAATCACAATTGTGACTTTTCTCATGAATGTTCTAGGCAGATTGCTAAGATCTGCGAAGGACTTTTTCTTAATTTTACAACTGCTGCCCATGATGTAGAACAGCAGAGTAATACTAAGTGTTCCTAAGAGATCTTTGATGAATCTCATGGCTCTAGACTCAATTAGGGCATATTTGTTTGGTCGTCGGAGGCTTGGAGCAGAGTGCCTCCTTTTCTATATCAACACCCTTGTAGTGAGAGGTCGATAGGTTATGAAGGGTTCTCCGTGTGAAATGAAACAAGTATCTTTTGAGAGACACTTGAGTGGCTAGAAGGTTTAGTGCAGTGCGTCACTGGGTCCATGACGTCTTTTGTCTTCAATACCGGTGATGCTCAGTCAACCAGTAGATTATGTATTGAACCCGGTGTCTGCCCTAAGGTTGAACAAATGGAGGGCTATTTCTTTTCACCCTTTTCTTTGCATTTCTTATTAATTCTTCAACCCCTTCTTTCTCCTTTCATTTCATTTCTCCTTTTTTATATCATACCTAGGACTTTCTAGTTCTAAACTATGGGATTTGTCCTTGGGTAGATCCCTCCGGATCTGGCGGATCATAGGACGGTTTTCCTAAACCTTAGTCACCTTATTACTCCATGACTATCCTATGTTGATGCCATTTACCAAAACCTTTGAAAATCTCTCAAAGTGTCGATGATTGGAAAAATATTTTATTGACACCTTGAGAGTTTTGTGTTTTTCAGAAAGACTCCCCCTTAACATGTGCTCATAAGTAATTAATTTGAAATTTGCACATGTCGGGAAGAGTTGGCACTTTTGAATTGATTGATTTTCAATGAATATGATCATTGCGAGACACGCTTACATCACTAGTAAACTAGCTTGAAATTATTACCCGTCCAGATCACATTCACGGAAAATCGCTCGAAATTGGTACATTCTACTCAGACACGTCCTTTGCGAGACACGTTTACATCACCAGATGAACTGGCTTGAAATTATTACCCGTCCGGGACATGTCCTTTCGACTACTGACTTTTGCTATCGTCAATTCGAGGGTCAATTCTGAGTTGAGCACTTATGAGATTCCAGCATTGAGACACCATATTTCAATCATATTTTACTTCTCCCCCTCAAAAATAGCATACTCATGATGTTTTTGAAAAACTTTATGATTAAAATATGCTGTTTTTGAGTTTTAGGGAAGAATTTCAAGAACTTTTGTGTTTCTGAACAAAGATTATATTTTCAAATACTCCCCCTTGACGAGGGAATACTTGTCCTTATGAGCAGAATGTTTGAAAAACTTAGAAAACATTCCGGTTTAATTCTACTCATAAGAAAGAAGCTTTCGCTCCTTTGATCAGGATTGAGGCACTGAAGCGTACCTCAGGGTCCTTTCTTTAGGGTCCGGGTTGTACACTGTTATGTGTGCACAAGCCGTTGTCATATAAAAGCAAATGATGAGATACTGATAAAATTGTGACAAGTAATACCATTGAGTTTACTTTGGATGGCAGAAAGTGAGAATGTTTGTAATTCTCGCTCATCCTCCCACGTAACTCTCTAGCCTTCTCATCTGCATCCGATATTGAAGTCGGGGATCTTCAGCTGCAGACGTAGAAGTAGAAGCTGTTTGATCTACTGATGATGAAGTTTCTGGTTGAGGTGCATCTTCAGCAACTGCTGTGGTTGTAGTTACTGGTGTATCAGGTTCTTGATTATTGACGAGTGGTTGTGCAGCGGAACTGGTGGATACATCTGATGGACGACTAACAAGATAATCATTGAACAATGGAGCAAACATGTCTTCCAAATCTTTGTGGTTAAGAGAGAGAGGTGCAGCTGAAGGATCAGGGAAGTTGTGATGGTTTGAAGCTGGTCCTAAGCTGTTTTGCTCAGAAGCCATTACATTAAGCTCGGGTCCGAAACTGAGTTATTCCGAAGCCATAGTCATATCTGAAAATCAAGAAGAGACAAACAGAGAACATGGATCCCCAAATGAAACTGGGTTCCAGATGTTAGAAGCATAAGGTTGTAGTGTCAATTATCTTCTTGACACCTGAGCACATGATTTCTATGGTATTCTTTCTAGCCTCAGAGACAGATGTTGTGGAATTCACATTCGTTTTGGTGCAAATCTCTAAAATCTTTCCTGGAGGAATCCACATAAGACCAATCGTTTTGAAAATTCTACCTGTGGGAACCCACCTACGGTTAGATCTAGGAGAAGTTTTCCTTTCAGATGCAGTTGAATGACATGTGGGAGCATCACTTATTTGAGAAAACCTCCATCCTATATTGATCCAATTTTTAGGTTTCTGAATCTTTTCTTTTGCTTCAATGGGTTTGTTTGGTTTGATTGTCTTAGTCGATTGTGCCTTTGCACGTGAATTTACTTCTTGATGATATTTTGACACACAGACATTGCAACTACTCTTAGATGCTAGCCAATTCCTATTTGTTTGTAGAGTGCTCCTAGGTTTTGGTTTGCTACTACTAGCAGTGTTCTGTAAAACAGTGGAAGGCATCACACAAGGTTTTGACCCTAGAATTCCATCCTTTTGAAGCAGTGCATTCTTCCTAGCTTTTTCTAGATCATAGTTCCTGTACATGTCATTTATGCCATAAGACTCTTTACTTTTAATGCTCGTTTCATACACTGTTTTTGAACTAATCTTAGATGAGCCAGGAATAATCACATGTTGAGGTTTAGCAGAGACAGATGCATTATTCTTAGGCAAAAAATGTGGAGTGACTGGTTTTGTCAAATCCTTTTCCTCAACAACTTGGGAGGCAAACCGAGATTTTGAAAGTTTAGGTCGTTTAGATTTAAACGCAGTTGGTTGTCTAACCACTGATTATTTTCTGATGGGTTGTAGAAACGGTTTCCCCAAGATTGATGGTTTTGCAAATTTAGTATCCACTCTCTGACCAATCAATCTTCTTAACTTGTTTTGCAATGCAGCATATGCAAATACTTTTGCTTGAATTTTACCTTTTAACAACTCATTTTCCTTAATTAATGTATCCATACGTTTACTTTCTTCATTCAAAGATTTACCATTGTTGCCCGAAGTTAAAGATTCGTTTTGCAGTTTAAGTTCAAGTGAGATGCAATGTGCCTCTAGTTTTGAAAAATCTTTTTGAAACTGGGCAATGGTCTTTTTGAGACAAGTATTTTCAAACTCAAGAGTTTGGTTTGATGGTACATTTGTTTTGTTTTCATTTACTGGATCAGGCAAAGGTTGTTCGTCCACATTCTGATCAATCCCTCCTTCATTTCTGAATTCAGGTTGCTCAGTTAGTTGGCAATCATGAGCAGATATACTATTATTGACAATTGGTTGTACCTCAGCCATTGGCTCTTTGTCAAATATGGGCTCTGTGTCATATGTATGTCCGACATCTGCACAATCCGCATCTGTATCATTCCTTGATTTGCTGCTATCATCCTGCTTTTCAGATTCTGTCTCACTGCTTTCTGTTTCTATCCCACTGCTTTCTGTTTCTATCCCACTGCTTTCTGTAACACCCAAATTAGCTTCCAATGCATTAATCGTATTAGCTTGTTCCTTGAGCACTCTAAAGGCAACCGTGGATTCATTCTCATGAAATTCTTCGTTTTCAAGTTGCTTCTCCAGTTGATCCACGTTGAGGAACATCGTTTTTGTGAACATCTCAATGTCTTCTCCAAAGAGTGATGGAAATGCCCGTTTAAATCCATACTCGGTACGAGTTTTCGCTAAGTCTTTGTTTGAGAGGACCTTAAGGTGTGAATGAAGTAATCTAAAACATGCCATGCATTTCTCTCTCGATTCTCTCTCTTTTGCTTGCATTAATAGCTCTTGAGTATCTCTCTCTTTTGAACTTGATTCCATTTAATTTCGTTCCGATGTGTGATAAAGTTGATCTTGGATCGTTGCAAAGAAATAGGAGTTGTGGTAGTTTGAAGGTTAATGTTTGAAAATTTGTGACATTTGTTCATTCATTTGATTGATACATTTTCTCTCCCCCGTGATTGTTGCGATGAAATCGGAAGAATCAAACCAAAATGTATCACACGTAAGGTTGAACTCAGTTGTTGTTGTGAAGTCTTGATCCTTAGCTGAAGATCGATCAAAGGATTTCTTAATGGTGATTTCTGGTTTCCCTCCAAAATTTGAATTTGAAAAATTTCTTTACCAAAATTTGAAATTCTCCAAAAAATGCAACTCTAAGGTTATTAGAAAATTTTGAGTTTTAGAAATTTTTTACGCCAAATTTCACCGTAAAAATTCGAATTTTGACCTAAAAATTTGAATTTTCGGCCAAAATTTTCACTCTTATACCAAAATTTGAATTTCGCGTAAAAATTGAAAGTTTAGTCCCGTGTAAAAATTAAATTTTAATCAATTGCGAGGGCCAAAATTGTCAATATGGGAAAGTTCACAAAACTGCCTCAATTGCGATAAGGGACGAAAGTTGTCAATCTGCGAAAGTTGCCTTGTCCGAGAACCATTTGCGATAGACTGTCCGATATCGGATTGTGATAAACTTCTCGGATAAGCTTGAGTTTGATTTGCGATAAACCTGATGAGTTTCAATTTCGATAAGCAGACAAAGACCAATTGCGATAATTCTGTCGAAATTGAATTTGCGATAAAACTACCCAATCTGATTTGCGATAAATTTGATCAACCCCAATTGCGATAAACTGACAGACTTCCAATTTCGATAAAGTTAAAGATACCAATTTTGACAAACCCTAAACTATCGCAAATTAAATTGCGATAAACCCTAATTTATCGCAAATGGAACTTGTATCAACTTTCTTATACAAGAAAGTGGATTTCACACGTGACGATGAGAAGCACTTTTTATCAATTTCTTATACAAGAAATGATAAAAATCCAGTTCGTAGAAGTAGAGAGTCGACCTTGAACCTTTTGAATACTTTACCCTCGATCACAACTTCAAAACTTGCGTAAAATCCAAAAAAAAATTCACAACTTTTTCCCTTAAACTCACGTAAAACCAAAAAAACTTACAACTGTTTCGCTAAAACTGTCGATAAGCACAAAAAGCTATAGGCTTTTTATCTAAAACTCACGTTAAAATCATTAAAGCTTCAAGCTTTTTGTTAACAACTCACTAAATATCACGAAATAACAAAACAGAATCAAAAGAACACGATATACTAGAGAAAACACGCAACTTTTAATCCTATATTGGCTGTAACGTACCACAACTAATACCTATAACTTTGTTTGGCTCTTGATAGCACTTATAGGTCCTTTTTAACTCAAACACACACACACACGTAACAAAGCTAATAAACACAACTACTACTAAACAATAAGCTACGAATGAGAGATAAGCTAACTACTACTAAACAATAAGCTACGAATGAGAGATAAGCTAATAAGGTGAAATTGAGAATAAGAGAAGAAGAGAAAGATGGAAGGAATTCATTCATACATTACTCGGACATAGCTTACGCACAATACAATGAAAACCAACAAGGGAAATGTTGCCTCATGCCTTCTATTTATAGGCTCAACACTAGGGCAACATTTCCTTACAAGTTTCTAGAAGGAATAATACATAAGAGGCCGGCCCATGGACTCCTAATGGACTGGATATTTAAACACTAATATAAAGTCCATATTGAGCAACATATTATCGATATGAACAAGACTTGAAATATTAATAAAACGTGTTCCTAACACTCCATATTCTCTGCCAATATCTATATCACTTGACTTGTGCCCATTTTAAAATGATATGTCGACATATATATACCATTTGATATATATATATATATATATATATAACCGAAACCACCCTCCCTAATGTCTCAACCACTTGTGCAATCTAAATTGTGATTTCTCAAACCCTATCCTACTGACACCAAGGGAATATGTTGTCTCCTTATCTTGCCAAGTGATCACCTACTTGCATTTTAAAACTACACCATATATACGATACATGATAGCATGCGTACATACACATATAATTCATACACTTTTTCCCTTGTTCACACCTTAGCAAACATCTCATTTTTCTCTCCATTTGTTACTGTCGAGACCTCAAGAAAAGATTAGGAGCCATTCTATAATCATTCGAGCGCATTTCAAGTCGTATAGCACTCATTCGAAGCTTAGGGTTATAGTTCTAGCAGGTTATTTGAATTCCTTTCGATTCCTAGTCCATATTGAACGTTAAACTCCCACCCTTTGAGGTGTAGTAAGTCTTCCCATCTCATTTTCATTCTTTCCTACGATTTTATTCATTTCATGCATCGTATATATTTTGTTTCGAACGTATATAACTTTCTTTTGATTTATACGCTTCCCATTATATTTATTTTCACGTAAAACTTGGTTTGCCTCCTATGATGGAAGGCTAGAGATCATCAATACACCATCACACAACATTTACTTATTCATTTTCATACTTATCGAACACAATTTATTTTATATGTTGCATCGTATAAATATATAACACTTATATAAGTCATGTAAATTTTATTAAACCAACTCATTATAGCGACTAGAAATCACCTTGTATAATTCAAATCATGTACACGACATATATATTTTTTTGCACATCTCGATTCTACTCAAGTTCACCTAACAAATTGATGTTATGAGTTTTCTATGATAAGCTAATATAAGCTCTTTCTAAACACCAAAGCTAAAGCTACTCGAACGGTATTAAAACTCTTTATATATGTCGAATTAGGCTTATTTTTAAGCAATTCGTATAAGCTAGTGGAATATGCTCAATTTTTATGTTTTTTCTAACCTTAAAATAAGCCCAAACATAAGCCACTTTGTCTTAAAACGCCATGGTCATAAACTCTTAACGGGCCTTTAATTTCACTCGTTAAGCCCATTAAGCTTAAAATAAGCTCTTTGACCGATAAGCAGTTGAACTTGACTTAAATAAGCTTTATAAAGTTATTAAAACTTTCAGAAATCTTTTCCCATTTTTTTTTTGTGATTTTTGGACTAAGTTTGTAAAATATTTCAACCTTAGGGACTGAAACTGCCAAGTTTGCTAAATTGTGTTCAAAACTGCCAAACTAGTAAATTAAAGGTAGAAAATGCTAAAAACAGTAAGTTGGAGGTTTAGAATGTAAAGTTTGATCTTTTTGGACTAAAAGTATAACCAAGGACTAACGGTGCAACGCTAACTCCGTTAGAATAGAAACTATAAAAAATATAAAAGTACAACGACCAACAGAAACTTTATTTCATTTTCATTTCTATTTCGTATTTTACACTTTTCCATATTATCACGTGCATTTTTTTTACGTTTCAGTCATATATTTAATCACGTTACGTTATATTTATATATAACGAATTTTAACGATTTAACTTAATGTTTCGTTTTACCACTTTCGAGGAAACGATATTATTGGATTTAAAAACATATAAACAAGATAGTATTATACATAATATTATTTTTGAACTTTAAGCATTTTAAGCATATTACACTCACATCACCAATCAAATCGTTATCCGTTACTCACTTTCACAATCACTATTCATATTAAGTCAAATTCTCATACTTAATTATTAATTCAGGTCATGTGTTGGAGCCGTTTCCATAACTTACTTGATTTCATATTTTCACCTTGCTGGTTATACTCAATGTGAGATCTCATAGCCCCTACTTTTGATACGTTTTGATTTACTTTTGGGGGAGATACATGCTCAACTATATTTATTTACTTTTATAAGCACTCTAAAAACTTTCACGGTTTACCGTGAGTCATAGCCCCACTATTACTTTTAATACTTGTTTTAAACTACTTGGGGTGAGAAACATTGTTTACTTTTATGGATCATTGAAACAATGCTTTTGTTTGTAAAACAATTACCTACTGGCCTAAGTACTGTATTTATGCCCATGAATATGTAACCGTTAATTCCCTGCTGGGAAGCACGAGTGACATAAATAGATCTATTGAGGGTGACAACTTCATCCGTGTTACGATTCAACAGTCCCGATTGGAGAAACGGATGTATACCATGTCGAATTACACGTGACTAGAAATAGCACACTTGCCAGGTTTTATTATAATATGAGCACTTTTCATTTAAACTGGTCATAGCTTCGGTAACATGAAACTTAGCGTAGCGTAATAGCCTTTCGTATAACATTTCGCACTTCGTAATGTTAATTCATGAACTTATGATCCAACTTTACTGCTTTATATAAACTCTATGAACTTACCAACCTTTGTGTTGACACTTTTAGCATGTTTTTCTCAGGTGTTTAATTGTTGATATATGATGATGCAAAGCAGTGCGTGGCAGGGGCATAGGCACACTTTTGGAGTGTACACATAAAACTCATGACCAAAGTTTTTGTACTATAGGACAACTAATAACAATAATGAGCCTTGTTTTCCGCATTTCAATAATGTAAAACTTATGTTCTAATTAATGAAGCTTTTAAAACGAATTTGATAAATTCGTTCTCTATTACTTATGTTATGATCCAATTAAGTAGCACCTCAGATATTATTTTCGCTGCGATATGATTTTGGGGGTGTTACAGATTGGCATCAGAGTTAAGGTTATAGAGAACTAGGTACACGTAAAACCTAGACTATAACCGCTTTTTACAAAAACTCAACCTATGATCGCCAGTGCCAGCCTGCCTTACTTGCCACTTTGCATGCTACTCTACTTATTGTTTCAGCATGCCTAGCATATACTATGTGTTACTTTGATAATCCATACTTCGTGTTAATGCTTAGCATATAATTACGTGCTACTTTGATAATACATGTTTACGTGTTAATTGTATACATATACATATGTACTTATTTGATGGCTTATACTTTTTGTCACATATGATATACTATATGTATCTTCTATATACTTACCGCTTTGTCACAAACTATGTCTTCCCTTATGATATCTTACTATTCAACTCTGAGTTTGACCACGCATTTTATACCCTTGAAACGTGATGAGTGTCAGTTTACTCATCATTTTATGCCCATTTTAGACCATAAAAATACTGAAAACGGTCAAATATACCTATTTATACCGCAGATATCCTTGGTTTATGTTTTTATGTGTTTCAGGTACAAAAGGATTGAAAACGAGGCAAACCAGGCAAAAACCGAGAACAAGATTGGAAAATCGTGAAAAGCTGAAGCTGGGAAAGGAATTTACGAGTTTGGATCACATTTATGTTCAAGTTGTCAAGATTGACCCTTGGAATTATTTTTGCACAAATGACAAGTTGGTCCCTGGATTTTCAGATTTGGCAAGTTTAGTCCCTAAGATTAAACCTAAATCTAATTCTAAATCCTAACTCACTACAACCGGATTTCAAATAACAAACCCAACCCAAACCAAATCACCAACCCAGCCCACTTTCTTAAACTAAAAACCCAACCCAAATTTAAAAAAAAAAAAAAAAAAAACCCAACCCCATGCCTTTTTTTTATTTTAGCTAAATAACCAGGTTTGACCTGGTCAACCCTATCCTCAATATCACAAACCCGCCAAAACCTTCACCATCACCACACTCCACCTTCCCTGACACCACCCCATGCTTTTTCACTGATACACTTCACCTCCCCACTCCTCTAGCTCTTAGCTAGTACAAGCTTCACGTGAATCCCACCCCCACGTGGTAAATCCCACTAACTGATTTTCCCGCCAAAATGGCCATGGACGGCTGAGATGACTAAAAGCCAAAAGGAATGGTGGGATTTGATGAGAGGGATCAAAGGAAGCTTTTGGGATTGCTACTTAAAGAAATGAAGACACATACATAATTTTTTGTCACTGTTTTAGACCAATTCGTAGTGTAGAATGCTTATTGTTCTATTTTCAGTTTCAACTTCAGTTCTTAAGTTTAATTTTAGTTCATTTAAGCTTATTTGTACTTAATTTAATCAGCTTTGTTTCAATTTAAAAGTTTAATGAAAATTCATGTTTCCACTTATTTCAGCTAATTCGAATTTAAAGCTATTTACTATTAAATGCATAACAAGCTTTCCTTTCTGTGTCATTAAGCTCTTATGAGCTTATTTTAGCTTTTGTTAATGTCAACTTGGATCAATTCAGTTTAATTTTAAAAATAGTCAAAAAGTCAAAAATAGTCAACAATCAGTCAGCTGCTTAACTAGCTTATTCCTAGTGCTTAATTTCAATTGAATTTTACTCAATGAGTCTTATTATAGCATACTATGTATCTGTCTTTCATGTCTGTAGCTTAAAAGTGGAATTTGTTAGTTTAAGGTCAAACAGTCATCTCCAAAGGGTTGTTTGGCTTATGGGTTAAAACGGGTAAGAATTGCATTTCATTGTTCAATTGCCATTTTATCAGGTTTAGTCATTCTTAATTTGATCTCTGTAAGTTGTTTTGAGAAGCCCCTTAATTGTTTTGAAAGTTTTTGCCTTGTTGATGTAGGTGTGTGAATCTCAGCCTAGAAGCTGAGCTTATAAGCTCTTTATAAGCCCAGGTATTATAAGCCCTTATTTCTGGTACAAATAGGTTCAATCTAGTGTAAACAAGTATTGTTTGAATCCTCAAATCCCTAGTTCAAAATATTGCAAAAACAGTCCATAGTAGTTGAGCAGACTCCATTTTTTTTTGTTTTTCCCCATTTCCAGCAGTTTTCTTTGATTTTTAGTGTGTTGGATATTAGCTGTTATAAGCTGATATTTGGCACAATTAGATTTAGCTTGCTGTTCTAGTTGTTAGTAATTTTTCTAGAATTTTAAGAATTTATTTGGTTAGCTTTTTCATGGCTTGAATAAGCCCACTCTTCCCCTGTGCCACTGCTGCGTCAGCAGCCCTCATAGGGCTTTTTGAGCTTATTTCTTAAGATTATGGCACATTTTTAGATATTTGATTAATTTAGACTTTGCTTAGTGTGCTTTATCTTATTCAGTTTCATTTTAGCTTAAATTTAGCTTTTTAGATAATTGCTTTAGCTTATTTTCATTTTTTATGCCTACTGATCTGTTTCACAGCTTATTCTGTTCTTAATCTAGCTTATTAAAAATAGTTGTAGTTATAAGTTTAGCTTATGTTGTTGTGCTTATTCAGTTTCCATAAAGGAAAAAAAAAGAAATGAAAAAAAGAAAAAAAAAAGTTTAGAAAAAAGGCTGAGGCCAGGATTCGAACCTGTGACCTCCAGCCCTCCCAAGCCTCACAACACACCCACGCTACCAACTGCCCTTGGGTCTTCCCTGGGAATTTCTTGCACTCTTTTTTATTTAACCCATGTTTTTATCTTGTGCTTATTTCCCTTTGTTGCTTAATATCAGCTTATTTGAATAAGCTGGTACCCCACTTTTATTTTTCCTAGGACTAAAATATAGTTTAAGACTTTCCTGTAATTTTTCATAATTTTCTCATTTCGTTTAGTATTTTTAATTTATTTTTCTTTTAAATTTAGTTTTTAATTCGTATTAAATTAAATAAAAGTCAAAAAAATATAATTCTTTTTTTCTAAAATTTTCTTTTATTATTTAGAACTTTGGAAAATTATTTTGGTACCCGTAGAGTTAATATTTCATCATTTTGACATTTTAGGCTCGGGTTTTCCCGGTTTAAACGTCTTTTCAGTTTTCCTTTACGTTTTTAGCTACCTAAGCTTTAGATTATCGTTTTCCTTACCTTCTTAAATCGTTTTTAATTCATGTTCAATTATCTTAGATTAGAAACCTAAATTCCCTTCCTTTCCACCATTCAAACATGTATTCACGAATCGAGATCACAAATTCCATTCATCCTTCGTTGGGGATAACGACTCGGGTTTACATATTTCCTTTGTAAATCCTTGGAGAAAAATATGTGTTGATTCCAGCGAATCAATTTTTGGCGCCGCTGCCGGGGAAGGTTGAAGCGAATTTTTAATTCTCGGTTGTCATTGCGCGTTTTGAAGACCCTTCTTCGTGAAGTTATCGTTTTCACTCGTAAATATTTTTCTTATAAAATCCTAAAAAGATTTTCTTTTCAAATTTATTTTCCTTTTTCTTTTGTGTTCATCAAATGTTTCTAAATTTTAAAAAATCAAAAATATTCTTCTTATTCCTCTTATTCGTTTAATTCTTTATCTCTCACCCTCTATTTGTTTAATTCTATCTTCTTATCCCCCTTTAATGTTTAATTCTTATGTCGTCACTCGGATATCACTGTTTTCATTGTAAAAGTCCAGTGGGTGATGATTATCGTTGTTACAAGTGTTTGTGTGAGCGGTGTGGAAATAATTGTAGAAACGGATTTTGTAATTGGTGTGAATTACCAATTGATCCAAATCCAAATTCCTTCAATTCTTCTCAAAGTTTTTCCGACTACCCTCCGCACTCCCAGCCATCTCCAATCAATCAGCAAAATTGCTTTATTTGTGGAGATCCGTTGGGAGATAATTCACTTTGTGAACGATGTTTTTGCAAAGGATGTGAGTTTACTCACGGACTTTGTATGTGTTGCACTTCTGAAATCGGAAATACTTATTCAAATTTTCAAAACGATTTCAGCCACCTTCCTCAGAATTCATTTGAGCAAGAACCGTGCTATCAAAATTTCAATGATACATCGTTTCAAAATGCTCCGAATATTCCTTGTGCAAATTGTGGGGGTCCTCATGACGATTATGAATGTCAACCGTGGAATCAAGAACCTAATCCTTGGTTTAATACTCCCGGTTTTGACAATGTCCAACCCCCACAGTATTCCATCATTCATGAAAAATCTATGGCAGAATTGCTAGCCGAAGAACGAGCAGCGGAAACGCGTGCCAAATTTCTTAAGGCTGCCATTCTCGATGAAGATGATGAGGATACTATTCAAATAAAGGAATATTATGAGAATTCTTCAACTGCAATCACACCTGTCCAGAAAAGGCAGGAAGACAAGAGTATTGCAGAATTGCTAGCAGAAGAGCAAATGGAACGTATAAAAGCCATTTATGCTAGCAATAATGATGAGGAGGACGACGAGGAGAGTGTTATTCCTTTGAGTGATATTATTTCTCAACTCCCTCAGTCTATTGCAACCACATCCACATCACCTACTTTGGACTCCGAAGACTCTCTCATTATGGGGGATGAGCATTTTAGCACTATTCCTGAAAAGGAATCGAACGAATTCATAAAGTCTAGTGTTGAGAACCTTATCCCAATCCCAAGTGAGTCTGAGGATATGTCCGAAAGTGAAAGTGATGATTCTTTTTGTAGTGATCATCCTCTTGACACTACTGATGATTCTTCCGGGATCTTCTCTAACCCTCTTTTCAATTCAAATGATGATTTTTCCTCTAGTGATGACGAATCACTTTATGATAAGGACGTTTCAAATGAAAGTCTCAAAGTCTATTTGAATTCTCTTTTTGAATTTGATGATGAGTACTTTTCTAGCAAAATAAATCCTCTCTTTGATGAAGAGTTAGAGAACGATGAGGTCAAGGACTCTATTAGTCCTAAACTTGATAATATGACCTCAATTCTTGATCCCGAGATTCATATGGACGTTCTTTCTCCGACATATGTGACATTGCCCTTTGAGGATCGCCATTATATTGATTTCACATATGTCGTTCGAGTTTTTCTACCTTTCTTCTCCTATACGGTAGATTGTCCTTTTATTCACTCGTTCGGGAGTGAAGACAAAGTTTTTTGACCCCGGCATCTCCATTTATCATTCTTTAGAGCCGAGGGTATCTCATCGGAGTGGAACTTTCAAGAACTTCAATGTTTATCCAAACATTTCGAATGAAAGTCCGATGGAGATTTTCTCTTCCACTTGCTTCCCCAAGAACAAATGAATTCGGGGTCGAGTCAAGCTAGTGACTCGGTTAACAAAAACATTAGCACCACATGGGTGACAACCCGTGTTTCTGACTTCTTTCTACTTTCTAACAACTAAGTGTGGGGGAATTCCTCTACTGTGCTTTGTTTTGTGTGTTGTTTGCTCTTGTTTGCAGGTTTCCCTTGGATCGTGATGATTGATGCGCCTGTTTTCAATCCAGCCGCCCAATATCCGATCTTTTTACTAACGTTTATCTAGGGATATCTTTTTAATCCTGTTTGTGAAAAATGAGATTTCTGTTCCACACTTGGCTATTAGTATTACCTTTTTACGTTCTAAGTGGCGGCATAATAGCCGGTACTTTGAATATTGAGGGCAATATTCAATTCTAAGTGTGGGGGGGAATTCTCGCGAATTTTGTCACATGTGTACCTTCTAGTGCCCTAGTACCCCCGTTTTGGCCAAAAATTTTAATTTTTTTTTTCGTTTTTAGATAAGAAATTGCAATAAAAAAGAAGTGTTTAGTCTTGATTAGGTTAGAACAAAGGGAATCCTGACTCTGCCAGAGTGTTGATCTGGCTGCTTCCTTAACGGTTAGACTAAGGTTTTACGATGTGTGCAAATAAAAATGCTAAGCGTAGAATAGTTGGCTTTCTCTAGAGCTTATAAAAGTAATCTATGGCTCTTCCTCCCAGAAGATAACTAATCTGATTTAATAAGTGCTTATTTTCAAACTTTTGAACACACAAAATCATTTTTTCATACGATTTTGAAAAATACTAGTTCAAGGCTTTATTTAAACTTCGGAACAAGCATATGTTAGAATAATGCAAAATGAAAGTGAGACGTTGCTTGAAAGTTGCAAAAAGTTAAGTAATAAATAAATGTGCTAAAAAACTAAGGTTCAAGATCGGCCCTTGGATCCTTATTTCCGGAAGGCGTTTAGGTCTTGGCTACCCTCTTACACCGGCCCTTGGACCCTTAATTCTGAAAGGCGTTAAGGTATTGGAACTCTCCGTTGTAACGGCCCTTGGATCCTTTATTCCAGGAAGGTGTAAGGTCTTGGTTCCCGTGAAACTCCGTTAGTTTATGTTGCACAAGTAAAAAAAATTAAAAAAAAATAAATAAAAAAAAACAAAAACAAAAACAAAAAAAATAAATAAATAAATGATGAAAAAATGAAAAGAAAAAAATAAAATAAAATGGAATGATATTGCAAAATGAAATAAAGTTTTGAAACTTGCTTGTTGTGAATTTTAAATCTGTCTTTCAACTAGTATTAGTCAAAATTTTATATAAACGTCGATTTTTGTGATCAAAATTTTGAAAATCAAGCGCATTCACCTAACTATAATAAATATGGGAGTGAAAAGTTAAGTCTCGACTTACATACATTATTAGTATAAGTAGTGTTAGAATTTTACAAAAAACGTTTGCACATTGAGTTTAAGCTTAGTTGGGAGTATAAAAAAGAGGATGACGATTTCAATTCCCTGGAGACACCCATTTTGTGTGAATCCCGTTCCATGATACCATTTTTGAAAATCAAGCATGTTATCTATTTTGTTCTAAAGTTTAAATTTCTCGCATTGAATAAAAAGTCGAAACGGGGTATCCTTGGTATTCTTTTGATCCTTTCATTACTTCATATGATCGGATTGCTAGGGACTAGCAATAGCTTAGTGTGGGGGATTGATGAGTGTCAGTTTACTCATCATTTTATGCCCATTTTAGACCATAAAAATACTGAAAACAACCAAATACACCAAATTATACTGCAGATATCCTTGGTTTGTGTTTTTATGTGTTTTAGGTACAAAAGGATTGAAAACGAGGCAAAACAGGCAAAAACCGAGCACAAGATTGGAAAGTCGTGAAAAGCCGAAGCCGAGAAAGGAATTTACGAATTTGGACCACATTTATGTTCAAGTTGTCAAGATTGGCCCTTGGAATTATTTTTGCACAAATGACAAGTTGGTCCCTGGATTTTCAGATTTTGCAAGTTTAGTCCCTAAGATTAACCTAAATCTAATTCTAAATCCTAACTCACTACAACCGGATTTCAAATAACAAACCCAACCCACACCAAATAACCAACCCAGCCCACTTTCCTAAACTAAAAACCCAACCCAAATAAAAAAAAACCCCAACCCCATCCCTTTTTTTTATTTTAGCTAAATCACCAGGTTTGACCTGGTCAATCCTATCCTCAATATCACAAACCCGCCAAAACCTTCACCATCACCACACTCCACCTTCCCTGACACCACCCCATGCTTTTTCACTGATACACTTCACCTCCCCCCTCCTCTAGCTCTTAGCTAGTACAAGCTTCACGTGAATTCCACCCTCACGTGGTAAATCCCACTCACTGATTTTCCCGCCAAAATGGCCATGGACGGCTGAGATGACTAAAAGCCAAAAGGAATGGTGGGATTTGATAAGAGAGATCAAAGGAAGCTTTTGGGATTGCTATTTAAAGAAATAAAGACACACACATAATTTTTTGTCACTATTTTAGACCAATTCGTAGTGTAGAATGCTTATTGTTCTATTTTCAGTTTCAACTTCAGTTCTTAAGTTTAATTTTAGTTCATTTAAGCTTATTTTTACTTAATTTAATCAGCTTTGTTTCAATTTAAAAGTTTAATGAAAATTCATGTTTCCACTTATTTCAGCTAATTCGAATTTAAAGCTATTTACTGTTAAATGCATAACAAGCTTTCCTTTCTGTGTCATTAAGCTCTTATGAGCTTATTTTAGCTTTTGTTAATGTCAACTTAGATCAATTCAGTTTAATTTTCAAAATAGTCAAAAAGTCAAAAATAGTCAACAATCAGTCAGCTGCTTAACTAGCTTATTCCTAGTGCTTAATTTCAATTGAATTTTACTCAATGAGTCTTATTATAGCATACTATGTATCTGTCTTTCATGTCTGTAGCTTAAAAGTGGAATTTGTTAGTTTAAGGTCAAACAGTCATCTCCAAAGGGTTGTTTGGCTTATGGGTTAAAACGGGTAAGAATTGCATTTCACTGTTCAATTGCCATTTTATCAGGTTTAGTCATTCTTAATTTGATCTCTCTAAGTTGTTTTGAGAAGCCCCTTAATTGTTTTGAAAGTTTTTGCCTTGTTGATGTAGGTGTGTGAATCTCAGCCTAGAAGCTGAGCTTATAAGCTTTTTAAAAGCCCATGTATTATAAGCCCTTATTTCTGGTACAAATAGGTTCAATCTAGTGTAAACAAGTAGTGTTTGAATCCTCAAATCCCTAGTTCAAAATATTGCAAAAACAGTCCATAGTAGTTGAGCAGACTCCATTTTTTTCCCCATTTCCAGCAGTTTATTTTTTTATTTTTAGTGTGTTGGATATTAGCTGTTATAAGCTGATATTTGGCACAATTAGATTTAGCTTGCTGTTCTAGTTGTTAGTAATTTTTCTAGAATTTTAAGAATTTATTTGGCTAGCTTTTTCATGGCTTGAATAAGCCCACTCTTCCCCTGTGCCACTGCTGCGTCAGCAGCCCTCATAGGGCTTTTTGAGCTTATTCTGAGCTTATTGCTTTAGATTATGGCTCATTTTTAGATATTTGATTAATTTTGACTTTGCTTAGTGTGCTTTATCTTATTCAGTTTCATTTTAGCTTAAATTTAGCTTTTTAGATAATTGATTTAGCTTATTTTCATTTTTTATGCCTACTGATCTGTTTCACAGCTTATTCTGTTCTTTATCTAACTTATTAAAAATAGTTGTAGTTATAAGTTTAGCTTATGTTGTTGTGCTTATTCAGTTTTCATAAAGAAAAAAAAAGAAAAGAAAAAAAGAAAAAAAAAAGTTTAGAAAAAAGGCTGAGGCCAGGATTCGAACCTGTGACCTCCAGCCCTCCCAAGCCTCACAACACACCCACGCTACCAACTGCCCTTGGGTCTTCCCTGGGAATTTCTTGCACTCTTTTATTTAACCCATGTTTTTATCTTGTGCTTATTTCCCTTTGTTGCTTAATATCAGCTTATTTGAATAAGTTGGTACCCCACTTTTATTTTTCCCAGGACTAAAATATAGTTTAAGACTTTCCTGTAATTTTTCATAATTTTCTCATTTCGTTTAATATTTTTAATTTATTTTTCTTTTAAATTTAGTTTTTAATTCGTATTAAATTAAATAAAAGTCAAAAAAATATATTTTTTTTTCTAAAATTTTCTTTTATTATTTAGAACTTAGGAAAATTATTTTGGTACCTGTAGAGTTAATATTTCATCATTTTGACGTTTTAGGCTCGGGTTTTCCCGGTTTAAACGTCTTTTCAGTTTTCCTTTACGTTTTTAGCTACCTAAGCTTTAGATTATCGTTTTCCTTACCTTCTTAAATCGTTTTTACTTCATCTTCACTTATCTTAAATTAGAAACCCAAATTCCTATCCTTTCCACCATTCAAACACGTATTCACGAATCGAGATCACAAATTCCATTCATCCTTCGTTGGGGATAACGACTCGGGTTTACATATTTCCTTTGTAAATCCTTGGAGAAAAATATGTGTTGATTCCAGCGAATCAAAATGCTTATATTGCTATCGTATAGGAAATCACCCATTTACCTGAACGCAACTTTAGCACTACTCGAAACATTTACTCTTAGAGCCTATTTTTCCTACTACTCACTTTCCTTTACTTATTTTGAAGAAACATGTCACCTGAGAGGCAAAACCTAAACTTAGCAACCACGGAACAACTCATAGCCCAGCTAGTCGTAGAGGCTATCAAGGAAGGAATCCACATGTCTTTAATGGGTCGGGAAATACGCCCGAAAACTAACAACAAAAGGAAGTTTGAGGAAGACTCAAAGTCTAACCACCTGCCAGATAAGCGACAAGAGGTCGCCAAGGTTTACTCTGCTAGACCCAGTTACCAGAAAGTCTATGCTGGAAAATCACCACTGTAATCGTTGTACGCTTCATCACAACGGACCATGCTCCGTGAGGTGCTGAAATTGTCGAAAAGTCGGACATATGACCAGAAACTGCAGGGTCCCTATTCATACTACTACTCAGAGAGCACCAACAGCAAGTCAGAAAACTCCTACCACCAACGAAAAAGCCTCCATTACCTGCTTCGGTTGCGGAGAGAAAGGGCACTACAAGAATGAGTGCCAAAAGAAGGAAAGCTCGTAAAGACTCGAACATTAAGAACGAAGGATGAGCATTTCCTACCCTACCAAGTGAGACCTAAGTTTAGATTCTCTTAAGTTGTATCCCTGTAAGGTTACATTAGTACTTTCCTACGAACCTTGTTATATTGAATAAATCCCGTGTACGTTATCTTGAGTTATAAGCTTATTTGACTCACAACCATCTAGAAAATCGTGTCAACTAAATGTATCAACTGTCGCTCATTGCACTCCATACTTTCCCACCTATTTTATAAACTATTGTGATTCTCGTTTTACAAACTATTTTATTACTATGTAATAAACTGAATTGATACCTTACTATTGTTTCATAAACCAACAAACGGTTCACTGACATCTTATAAAACTATATTTTGTTCCTGTACGAACTACTTTAGCCACTGTTCTATAAAACAATAAATTGCTTTGCAATCACCCTACAAACCATTTCGCGGTTCCTTTGCAATCATTTTACCATCATCCTACAAACTGTTTTATCACAACCAATTGTGACTTTACTACTACCTTGAAAATAATGAATTTTTTCCTATTGTCCTACAAATTGTTTTGCAAAATCATTTGACAAACTAGTCTGCTATCACCCTGTGAAGTAACTTTTACTTCTTTGCAAACAAATTTGGCCACTATCTCATAAACAAGAAATATCAAAATATTTTCAAACTAAACCCAGCATTGTATCGTTGGAACTGGATTATACAAAGCCTGATCACCTGTGTATAATCCCGGTAGAACCAAGCTATGCTAGGAATGGATACCCTTAAATTTTTATCACAAGTCAAATTTTCTATTTCTACTTTCGAGAACTCAAAAACTCATGTGTATGTACATAAAGGTAGTGCAACTTATAGGCATCCACGCTAGTAAACACCCTAACCAAGTAGGTTTCTACACAACCCTAACGCATAAATTCAGGTTTACCCACATCACTTTCTTTAAATCTGAGAAGACAAGCTACACCGCTAGCCATTGTAACTTATCCACCAGAAACGATATCACTAATGAGTACAACTTTAAGACCTACCTACGAAAACCTAACCATAAGGGAATATGTCCTTAGTCACAATAATCACGAGATCGTACCTAGCTAGATAAGCATCCCTAGATACGTAAGTTTTGGGTGTAATTACTTTAACCTTACCCATCGACTATTCGTCAGCATCATTTTTACAGATAACACAGACTGAATCTTGGGACGAGGTTCAAAAATAAGGGGTAGGTACTGTAACAACCCGTAACATTCCCTAGTTATTAGTGAACGCTAATCTATTATTAATCCCTCGTTACTGTTCATTTAACCATTTTTACGAGCAAAATTGAAATTTTTGTTTATTACATTTCTAAACAAACACGTTAATACGTGATTCACCAAATATTGGAACGAGCTCACACGCGGACCACGACAAAATTAATATATTCAATTTTTAACTAAACGGATCACATTATACTCAGCCCAACTCTTATGGCCAGTTACTATTCATCAAGCCCACCAAAGAAACAAGATGTCAACTTTTACATTTTATTTAGAAGGTTTTTTCGCTAAACTTTTCGCTTCATCAGAGAGGCAAAGTAAGTCTCACTCAAGACTTGCATCAACACACATCATATTAACCAAAAATCAATTCAAACTATTTTCCTTTAACTCTTTTAATTATTTTTGATCAAATATAAGTTCCTAAGATCATTTCTCACATTATTGCACAATCTCACACGACACATAATTGTTTTGGACTTTTAAATCAAGTTGACATACACTAATATATATACCACTCGACACCACCACTCTAACACACAATATCCTTACAAATATTTTTGCATATCTTCTTAAAGTCTCCATATTCTCTGCCAATATCTATATCACTCGACTTGTGCCCATTTTAAAATGATATGTCGACATAATATATACTATTTGATATATATAACCGAAACCACCCTCCCTAATGTCTCAACCACTTGTGCTATCTAAATTGTGATTTCTCAAACCCTATCCTACTGACACCAAGGGAATATGTTGTCTCCTTATCTTGCCAAGTGATCACCTACTTTCATTTTAAAACTACACCATATATACGATACATGATTGCATGCGTACATACACATATAATTCATACACTTTTTCCCTTGTTCACACCTCAGCAAACATCTCATTTTTCTCTCCATTTGTTACTGTCGAGACCTCAAGAAAAGATTAGGAGCCATTCTATAATCATTCGAGCTCATTCCAAGTCGTATAGCACTCATTCGAAGCTTGGGGTTATAGTTCTAGCAGGTTATTTGAATTCCTTTCGATTCCTAGTCCATATTGAACATTAAACTCCCACCCTTTGAGGTGTAGTAAGTCTTCCCATCTCATTTTCATTCTTTCCTACGATTTTATTCATTTCATGCATCGTATATATTTTGTTTTGAACGTATATAACTTTCTTTTGATTTATACGCTTCCCATTATATTCATTTTCACGTAAAACTTGATTTGCCTCCTATGATGGAAGGCTAGAGATCATCAATACACCATCACACAACATTTACTTATTCATTTTCATACTTATCGAACACCGTTTATTTTATATGTTGCATCGTATAAATATATAACACTTATATAAGTCATGTAAATTTTATTAAACCAACTCATTATAGCGACTAGAAATCACCTTGTATAATACAAATCATGTACACGACATATATATTTTTTTGCACATCTCGATTCTACTCAAGTTTACCTAACAAATTGATGTTATGAGTTTTCTATGATAAGCTAATATAAGCTCTTTTTAAACACTAAAGCTAAAGCTAATCGAATGGTATTAAAACCCTTTATATATGTCGATTTGGGCTTAAAGCCCAATAAGTCATTTTTAAGCAATTTGTATTAGCTACTGGAATAAGCTCAATTTTTATGTTTTTTCTAACCTTGAATTAAGCCCAAACATAAGCCACTTTGTCTTAAAACGCCATGGATCATAAACTCTTAACGGGCCTTTAATTTCACCCGTTAAGCCCATTAAGCTTAAAAATAAGCTCTTTGATCAATAAGCAGTTGAACTTGACTTAAATAAGCTTTATAAAGTTATTAAAACTTTCAGAAATCTTTTCCCCTTTTTTTTTTTTTTTTTCTTTGTGATTTTTGGACTAAGTTTGCAAAATATTTCAACCTTATGGACCGAAACTGCCAAGTTTGCTAAATTGTGTTCAAAACTGCCAAACCAGCAAATTAAGGGTAGAAAATGCTAAAAACAGTAAGTTGGAGGTTTAGAATGTAAAGTTTGGCCTTTTTGGACTAAAAGTATAACCAAGGACTAACGGTGCAACGCTAACTCCGTTAGGGTAGAAACTGTAAAAACTATAAAAGTACAAGGACCAACAGAAACTTTATTTCATTTTCATTTCTATTTCGTATTTTACACTTTTCCATACTATCACGTGCATTTTTTTTACGTTTCAGTCATATATTTAATCACGTTCCGTTATATTTATATATAACGAATTTTAACGATTTAACTTAATGTTTCGTTTTACCACTTTCGAGGAAACGATATTATTGGATTTAAAAACATATAAACAAGATAGTATTATACATAATATTATTTTTGAACTTTAAGCATTTTAAGCATATTACACTCACATCACCAATCAAATCGTTATCCGTTACTCACTTTCACAATCACTATTCATATTAAGTCAAATTCTCATACTTAATTATTAATTCAGGTCATGTGTTGGAGCCGTTTCCATAACTTACTTGATTTCATATTTTCACCTTGCTGGTTATACTCACGGTGAGATCTCATAGCCCCTACTTTTGATACGTTTTGATTTACTTTTGGGGGAGATACATGCTCAACTATATTTATTTACTTTTATAAGCACTCTAAAAACTTTCACGGTTTACCGTGAGTTATAGCCCCACTATTACTTTTAATACTTGTTTTAAACTACTTGGGGTGAGAAACATTGCTTACTTTTATGGATCATTGAAACAATGTTTTTGTTTGTAAAACTATTACCTGCTGGCCTAAGTACTGTATTTATGCCCATGAATATGTAACCGTTAATTCCCTGCTGGGAAGCACGAGTGATATAAATAGATCTATTGAGGGTGACACCTCCATCCGTGTTGCGATTCAACAGTCCAAATTGGACAAATGGATGTATACTATGTCGAATTACAAGTGACTAGAAATAGCACACTTGCCGGGTTTTATTATAACATGAGCACTTTTCATGCAAACTGGTCACAACTTCGGTAACATGAAACTTAGCGTAGCGTAATAGCCTTTCGTATAACATTTCGCACTTCGTAATGTTAATTCATGAACTTATGATCAAACTTTACTGCTTTATATAAACTCTATGAACTCACCAATCTTTGTGTTGACACTTTTAGCATGTTTTTCTCAAGTGTTTAATTGTTGATATATGATGATGCAAGCCAGTGCGTGGCAGGGGCATATGTACACTTTTGGAGTATACACATAACACTCATGACCAACGTTTTTGTACTATGGGACAACTAATCACAATAATGGGTCTTGTTTTCCACATTTAAATTATGTAAAACTTATGTTCTAATTAATGAAGCTTTTAAAATGAATTTGATAAATTCGTTATCTATTACTTGTGTTATGATCCAATTAAGTAGCACCCCAGATATTATTTCCGCTGCGATATGATTTTGGGGGTGTTACATAAGTGCATGACGCAATGCATCTGAAGTATCTGACTCATAAGTAATGTCCGACACTGCTGGTGAAAGTGGTATAGTGAGGTCCTCTGGCTCCTCTTCGTCATCATCGTTATCATCATCCATCTCCTCATCATCATCCATCTCATTATCAACCTCAATTTCATCATCATCAACGGGGTGTGGGTCCTCCTCTGGACTCGGTGGTACAAGTGGGTGATCAATGGGTGCAACTGAAAACTGACCGGTATGGACTGATCTAGACATATTACTCTACAAGGAATATCAGAAAAGTACAAAAATTCTTGCCAATTTTTTATTTTATTTTATTTTGTTTTATTTTATTTTTTATATAGAAATAGTTTTTATATGAAGTAAGATAAAAGCAGAAAATCCAAGCATATAATAGTGCAAAAGCATGCACACATAAAAGTTTAAGTAAAGCAATTAAAGAGCGAAGTGGTGTTGGGAATTATTCACTAACAGTTTGTACTCCTAGGTTTAAAGTTTGTACTGCAGAAGAATAACACTAATAATACTAACTGAGTTAGTACTGCTAGTGTAAATTGTTAGTACTGCTAGAAGAAAGTTAGTGCTGCTGAGACTGCTGAAAGAAGATTTGTACTGCCAGTTATGAAGACGTGTAAGGAGATAAGTATAGAATAGATTTTGTGTGTATCTTATATAGTTAGACTTATACGAATATTGTACATGTTTAGAATATTATACTTATCTTGTAAAGGACTCCTTGTGCCTATAAAAGGAGGTCTTAGGTTAGATGATAAGATGTATGTTTTGTTAAGCTTCAAGGTTGTAAATTCTAGTGATACTCAAGATCACTCGTATTATACTCAATAATATTGAAGCATTTGGTTACATCATAAACTGTTCATACAATACATTACTGTTACATTGATAAATCTTCTAAGTATCAAGTAGTAGATTCCGCATACTATTTGATATACATTCAAAGTATCCTCAACACAATACACGTGTGTTTAGATCCTCTCAAGTGGTATCAGAGCCAGGTTTCTGATACTTTGATTTAGAAGATCCTTAGAGAAAGAAGATGGACATGGAGACTACTCAAACCAACACTGCTGCGAAGTTACCTATGCTCAAATAGAATAACTTTGAGATGTGGAGGCTCAGGATTGAGCAGTACTTTCAAGTACAAGACTATGCTCTATGGGAAATCATAGAGTATGGCAACTCCTTCAAACCATCAACAACTGAATCAACATTTGATGGTCATAAAGTTACAACAGTGAACACTTCTCCTGTTACTGCAGAAGAAAAGCTCAAGAAAAAGAATGATGTTAAAGCAAAGAGGTTATTACTAATGACCATCCCTAATGATCAACTTCTGACCTTCAGCAAATACAAGGATGCCAAATCCTTGTTTGAAGCTATAACTACCAGGTTTGGTGGTAATGAAGCCACCAAGAAGACACATAAGACTTTGCTGAAACAGAGTTTTGAGAACTTTAGTGCTACTAGCAATGAATCTCTTGATCATATGTTCAACAGGCTGCAGAAGATAATCAGCCAACTGGCTATATTGGGTGTTGAGATCCCATAGGAGGATCTTAATTCCAAATTCCTAAGAAGTTTGCCTGCTGATTGGTACACTCATGTAGATGTCTGGAAAAACAAGTCAGAAATTGATACAATGAGTCTTAATGACATGTACAACAATTTTAAAATCATTGAACAGGAGGTAAAGAAGTCTGGAAACTCAAATTCTAGTTCTGGGAACATGGCATTTGTGTCATCTCCTAGCAATATTAGTCTAGAGGAGGTTAATGTGGCTTCAGGAGTTAGTACTGCTAACCCTAATGTTTGTACTGATAGTTTACAAACTAGTACTGCTGGCATAGGTGATGCTACATTCTATGCTTTCCTGACCAGTCAAGCCAATGGGTCTCTGCTATCCCATGAAGATCTTGCACAAGTAGATGAAGATGATCTAGAAGAGATGGACTTGAAGTGGCAGGTAGCAGTGCTAAGCATGAGAGCCAAGAAATTATGGAAGAGAATAGGGAAGAAGATCACAATCAGTGGTAGTGATACAGCTAGGTTTGATAAACCAAGGTGGAGTGTTTCAACTGTCATAAGTTGGGACACTTTGCTAGAGAATGCAGAAGACCAAGGCAGCATGACAACAGAAGCAAAGGGTATGGGAATAAGCAGGAAAATAGGAAGGTTGTGGAAGTGGATGAGCCTTCTTCAAAGGCAATGGTTGCTATTGATGGTTTTGGATATGATTGGAGCTTCATGGGTGATGAGGAAGAAGCACCAACTGAGATGGCACTGATGGAATTTTCTGACTCTGAGGTACATTCAGTAAAAACTTGTTTAAAATCTTGTTCTGCTTTAAAAGATTATGAAACACTTAAAAATCATTATGATGAGCAAAGAATAGAGCTAACCCAAACTAATTATAATTTAGCAAATCATAAAAGAGGTTTACCTGTATTAGAAGAACAAATATTATTTTATAAGAAAAATGAGTCTGTCTTTTCTGAAGATATTGTTGTGCTTAAAAGAGACATTTTTCATAAAGATGCTGAGATAAGTGTGCTTAGAGATGAGTTGGAAAAGATTAAGAAAGCAAAAGATAACATACAGTTAAGTGTAGACACTCTAGAATATGCATCTAAAGGAGTTAATAAGGTCATTGAGTGTTAACTTGTTAATAAAGCTAAGTCAGATTTAGGTTACAAAACATGTCCACCTCCACATAGAGGAATACCTTCACCCCAGGTATTGTCTTCGAACACACTGGTTTAGATGAATTTCAAGAGCCTAAATTGGAATATGGATCTAAGGCTAAGGAAAGTGTTAGTAAACCTGATGAGGTTAATGAATACTTTGAGAGTGCCAGTGACACCTCACTTGTTAAGAATAAGATGTCAGAAGATAAGATGAATTCAAATGTACCAGTTATTGAAGATTGGGAATTTGATAATGAGGATCAGGTTGAGTCTAAACCTGAGGTAGAAAAGTAAAATGTTGTTCCTAAGGTTGTTAAGGTAGAAAAGGTTGCACCTAGAAAACAAGTAAAATAAGCTAGGCCAACATTTAAATATGCAGAGTTGTATAGGTCAACAAGTAGGTCTCAATGCCCTAGCGGAAACCAGAGAAACTGGGACAATCTTAAGTCTTAACAACTTTGGCAATGAGTTTGTTATGTACAATAAGGCTTGCTATGTTTTTGGTAGCTTTGATCACTTGTAGGATTTTTGAAACAACCATCAAGGGAAAAGGATGGTTAATGGGAATACAAGGGTGAATGGGAATGCTAATGCTAGGATGAACATAAACTGTTTTTCAAGAAATACTCACCCTAAAGTTAATAGTAATATGACTCCCAGAGTAGTTTTGATGAAGTCTGGCCTTAAATCTTTTTGTACTGCTAGACCAATTTAGACAGTTTACCCCAAACAAACAGTTTCAAGTGCTAGACCAATAACATGTTTTACTAAAACAGCACAACAAACTGTTAACAGGCCCCTTTATAAGAAAACAGTGTTTCATAACAAAATTTGAACAAAATTCATAGTCAAAAAGTTAAAATTGCTAGGCCAACAGTTTGTACTGCTAGGTCAGTAGTTAGAACTGCTAAGTCAATGAACACTACTAGTGAAAATGAGGGCAATGCTGTTAAGGCCACAACATGTTGGGTATGGAGACCTATCAAACCTAATGGTGCATCAATCACAATGAAGAAATATGATTACATTGATGCAAGAGGCAGATCCAAGTCAGTAATGGCTTGGGTCCCCAAAGGAAACTAATTTCCTTTATTGTATGTGCGGGGATATCCACAACAAGATGATGAAGAAGATCAAGGATATGCCGATAGTGGATGCTCTAGGCACATGGAAGGGAACATGTCCTACCTTTCAGATTTTAAACCTATGGATGGAAGATATGTTACCTTTGGGGGAGGAATTGGTGGTAGAATTAGTGGTAAAGGTACACTTAAAACCGGTAAACTTTGATTTTGAAGATGTGTATTTTATGTAGGAACTTAAGTATAATCTCTTTAGTGTCTCACAAATGTGTGACAAAAAGAACCAAGTTCTTTTTACAGACACTGAATGTCTTGTCCTATCTCCTGACTTTAAGCTACCTGATAAAAGTCAAGTACTACTTAAAGTTTCTAGAAAAGGCAATATGTACAGTGTTGACATGAAGAAAATTGTTCCTAAAGAAACTCTAACTTGTCTTGTAGCAAAAGCTACATTGGATGAGTCAATGCTTTGGCATAGGAGACTTGGTCATGTTAATTTTAAAACCATAAATAAGATTGTTAAAGATGGTTTGGTAAGAGGCTTGCCTCAAAAATGTTTTGAAAATGAGCAAACTTGTGTTGCTTGTCTCATGGGCAAACAACACAAAGCTTCTTGTAAGCCCAAGACCCAAAACTCTATTACTCAACCATTATTAATGCTTCTTATGGACTTGTTTGGTCCTACTTCTGTGAGTAGTATACAACATAAGAAATACTGTCTTGTGGTAACTGATGATTATAGCAGGTTCACATGGGTTTTCTTTCTAGGAACTAAGGATGAAACAAGCAGCATGCTTAAGAATTTTATAACAGAAATAGAAAACCTAGTTGATAAGAAAGTGAAAATCATCAGGTGTAACAATGGGACAGAATTTAAAAATAGAGTTATGGATGAATTTTGTAGAGAAAAAGGTATTAAGAGAGAGTTTAGTGTAGCTAGAACTCCTCAGCAGAATGGGGTTGCTGAAAGGAGGAATAGGACACTAATAAAGGCTGCTAGGACCATGTTAGTTGATTCTAAGCTACCCATTACTTTTTGGGCTGAAGCAGTTAACACTGCTTGTTATGTGCAGAACGGGGTTTTAGTGGTCAAATCTCACAACAAGACACCATATGAACTCTTTAGAGGTAGAACACCTACTTTAGGTTTTCTAAGACCATTTGGATGTCATGTCACTATCCTCAATACCTTAGATTATTTGGGAAAGTTTGATGGAAAGTCAGATGAGGGTTTCTTTGTTGGATACTCTTTAAATAGCAAAGCATTTAGGGTATACAACATAAGAACCAGGAATGTAGAAGAAAACCTGCATGTTGAGTTTTTAGAGAATAAGCCTAATGTTACAGGTGAAGGTCCAAAATGGCTATTTGATCTTGATGCTCTAACACAATCTATGAACTATGTACCAGTTCTTGCAGGAACAAATTCTAATGATTTTGCAGGTTCAGAAGATGGTGTTGATACAGGTGAACCAACCATGGAGAAAAAGACTGATCAAGATCACATTTTGATGCCAATTTGGAATAATGTTTCTTTACTTGATTCCTCTTCAAAGGATGATAAACCTTCTGATGATGCAAACAAGAAGGGCTCTAAAGATGGAAACAAAGAAAGTGGTGTTGAAGAACAAGAGAATCCTGAAGATAGTACAAATGGTGTTTGTACTGCTGAGCCAAAAGATAATACTGCTGGGCCAAATGTTGAATTTCCTAGCCCACCAGTTACTACTGCTGATGATTTCTCTGAGGATGAAGTGAAATTTAAGAACATGCCACCCACTTATCAAGTTCCTACAACTCCACAAACAAGAGTTCACTAGAATCCCTCCCTTGAGAATGTGATTGGAGATATACAGTCTGGTGTTAAGACAAGAAGACAGACAATGAATTCAGATCAACAAGGTTTTCTCAGTGCAGTTTATGAAGAGAAAAAGCATGAAGATGCAAATACATGTCTATTTGTATGTTTTCTTTCACAAGAAGAACCCAAGAATATACTTAAGGCCCTACAGGATTCAAGCTAGGTGGAAGCTATGCAAGAAGAGCTTCTACAGTTCAAGATTAGAAAGGTTTGGGTGCTGGTAGATTTGCCTAAGGGTGTGAGGGTTATTGGTACAAAGTGGATTTTCAGGAATAAGAAAGATGAAAGAGGGATAGTGATCAGGAATAAACCAAGGTTTGTAGCTCAGGGTTACACTCAAGAGGAAGGAATTGATTATGAAGAGGTTTTTGCACCTGTAGCTAGGATTGAAGCTATAAGATTGTTCTTAGCTTCTACTTCATTCATGGGGTTTATGGTATATCAGATGGATGTCAAAAGTGCCTTTCTTTATGGTACTATTGAAGAAGAAGTTTATGTTTCTCAACCTTCAGGTTTTGAAGATCCTGAACATCCAGTCAAAGATTCAAAAGGTTTGGGTACTGGTAGATTTGCCTAAGGGTGTGAGGGTTATTGGTACAAAGTGGATTTTCAGGAATAAGAAAGATGAAAGAGGGATAATAATCAGGAATAAAGCAAGGCTTGTAGCTCAGGGTTACACTCAAGATGAAGGAATTGATTATGAAGAGGTTTTTGCACCTGTAGCTAGGATTGAAGCTATAAGATTGTTCTTAGCTTATGCTTCATTCATGGGGTTTATGGTATATCAAATGGATGTCAAAAGTGCCTTTCTTTATGGTACTATTGAAGAAGAGGTTTACGTTTCTCAACCTTCAGGTTTTGAAGATCCTGAACATCTAGACAAAGTATACAAGGTGGCAAAAGCTCTTTATGGCTTGCATCAAGCTCCTAGAGCCTGGCATGGAACTTTAGCTACGTATTTTTTAGAAAATGGGTTTCATAGAGGCAAGATAGATCATACCTTATTTATCAAAAAGCAAAAGAGATATATTTTTCTTGTACAGGTCTATGTGGATGACATCATTTTTGGATCTACTTAGAAGGAGATGTGCATTGAGTTTGAGAAGCTTATGCATGATAAGTTTCAAATGAGTTCCATGGGTGAGCTCACTTTCTTTTTGGGGCTACAAGTGAAGCAAAAAGCAGAAGGAATATTTATCAGTCAAGATAAATATGTAACTGAAATATTGAGAAAGTTTCAATTTACAGATGCCAAAATAGCAAGTACTCCTGATGATCCATAGAAACCTTTGCTCAAAGATTTAGATGGTGAAAATGTTGATGTACACACCTACAGGTCCATGATTGGGTCCTTGATGTACCTTCCTTTATCAAGACCAGATATTATGTTTGCAGTGTGTGCATGTGCAAGGTTTCAAGTTACACCCAAAGCCTCACATTTGATTGCTGTGAAGAGAATCTTTAGGTACCTCAAAGGTCAGCCTAAATTGGGTCTATGGTATCCTAGAGAATCTCCTTTTGATCTGATGTCATATAGAGATAGTGACTATACTGGTGCTAGTTTGGATAGGAAATCAACAACAGGTGGTTGTCAATTCCTAGGTTGTAGGCTAATATCATGGCAATACAAGAAGCAGACTATTTTGGCCACTTCTACAACTGAAGCTGAATATGTGGCTACTGCTAGTTGTTGTGGTCAAGTTCTATGGATTCAGAATCAGATGCTTGACTATGGGTACAACTTGATGAATACCATGATTTTCATTGACAATAGCAGTGCAATTTGTATTATTAAAAATCTTGTTCTACACTCTAAAATAAAACACATAGAGATTAGACATCGTTTTATTAGAGACTGCAATGAGAAAAAGCAAGTTCAGGTTGTAAAAATTCACACTGATAACAATTTTGCAAATTTACTCACTAAAGCTTTTGATGTTGCAAGGTTTCAATACTTGGTTGCAAGTATTGGAATGCTTAATCCCTAAAGTTTTTAATCTTGATGTTTTTGTAAATGAAAAGGATTTGTACTGCTAGTTGTGTCAATTAGTACTGCTATGTATAATTTGTACTGCTAGTGCAAATTAAGTCTGTTGTGATTGAACTGTTAGTCATAATTTATATTGTTATTAAGCAAATGCTTTGCATTGTGTTTTCTTGGTTTTGGACTAACATTTGCAGGTTATGAAACAATATGATTGGAGTTTGCAATGTGTGAGAAACAAATGTGGTGGAATGTTTGCTGTTATGATTGATTCATGATAGAAGGAATTTGGGGATCACTTGACAAAGTTTTTACACCTAAGTTGGGAGGTTCTTTAAAATCTCCTTCTTGAAATCAATCTATGGTCTTTTTGAACATGAATTGATGGCATAGTTAGTCATATAGTAACTGAGCTAACTCACTCAATACCATTCTATCATTTGATAGTGTGTTAGTCTAAGGACATCTGGTATAGAGAACAGCGAGTAAAACCGAATCTAATACATTTGTGTTAGAGGCAACACCTGCCACGAGCTGGAAACCCTGTCAAGAAAGCTCTTTGAATGAGTTTATCTGATCACAGGCAGTTTTTATAACTAAAATTATTGGTTCTCACACAACCAGAGGTTAAATGCAACCAAAATTTGATTAAGTGTCTTCCTTTACACTTGATCCTTTCAAAAGTTTGTGGGCAGTATGGTTATTAAAAGAACATTGCGTCAATACTGCTAAGAAATTGTTTTTGCAAAAAGTTTGTACTACTAGCCTTAAGTTTGTACTGCTAGTGTAAATTTTTGTACTGCTTGGTAGCCGTTGTACTGTTTGGTTTTAACCGTTTTTCTAATATAGCTGTTGATTAATTTTCGCTCCTATACCATACTTATAGGGTTACTATTTTGGATAATTCTTTTACTTTCTTAATTCTCAGATTTCTTCTTTCTAAAGCTACACATTATCCATTCGCTAAAATCTCAAACTCTAAAGTATACTTTTTAAATTCTCATTTGGCCTTCCCACCTTATAATTCACTTATTAACAGTCATATCCCAGCAGTCTACTCAAACTTTTACTAATATTATGGCTAATTTAGCTTTTGTCGACACACATAACATGGTGGCTTTCTTGGAAAAACCAGAGGGAAGCAATGCTTTTCATCAGATAGTAGACTTTCTAAACTCCTCTCATATAAGGTATGCTCTTACTGTCAACCCTACTATCTATGTCTCTCAAATCAAACAGTTTTGGCAGACAGTTACTTTCAATACTCTTGAGAATAGAGACGAAGAGTTAATTGCAACAGTGGATGGCAAGACAATCACTCTTACTGAATCATCTGTTAGGAGGCATCTCCATCTAGTAGATGACAATGGTATTAATGTTTTGCCAAATACTGAGATTTTTCACTATATTTCCAGAATGGGGCATGAGCCAACAGATGACAAACTGACTTTTCAAAAAGGTCAATTTGCCCCACAATGGAGGTTTTTCATACATATCATTCTTCACTGTATGAGTCCAAAGAAAACTTCATGGGAGCAATTCAGTAGCAATATTGCAACTGCTCTCATATGATTATCAACATATAGGACTTATAATTTTTCAAAACTAATTTTTGATGGTATGGTCAAAAATGTGGATAACAAATATAAATTTTTTATGTATCCAAGGTTTATCCAAACAATTTTGAAAGACAGAAAAAGTTTGCTATTATCCCATAAAAATGTTTATCCAACTCCCTTCCTACAACAAAAACTTTTCAAAAACATGAGTATGGCATCCAGGGGGTATAATGGGGTAGTAGTACCATTATTTGAAGAAATGCTTGTACAGGTACAGGGTGAAGGATCAACAATCCCAGTTGAGTCCCATTACACACCCATTGTGATTCCATCTTCATCACACACCTCAATTGTTACACACACACCTATAGGAGAAAGACCCGACAGGAAACTGTGGTTCTTCAGCCCAATTCTCCTACTCATCCGATTGTAGTAGATGAGGCTGTCTATGACAATATAGGAAGGGTTGCCCCTACTGTCTCTAGCTTAGAAGCTGGGCAAGACAGGGGTAACATACATAAGACCCAACCTATGGCAACACCTAATGTATCTAGTACTCATGGACTTGATGCAGGTGGTGGAATCCCAAGCTACATGGATACTATGGGTGGCTCAGGTACTCATCCTTTGGTTGAGCCTGAGTCCTTACCCCATGATGCACCTCTCCCAGAAGGTAACACATCTAGAAGTCCTGAGGGTAGTGTTACACTAAAAGAATTAATGGTTATCTGTACCAACTTGACATCAAAGGTGACTAGACTTGAACAAGAATTGAAGCAAACAAAAGTTCTTTATGGTGCTGCTTACAAGAAGTTAATTGAAAAGGTGAAGAAGTTGGAGACAAAGGTCAAAGCTCTTAAAGCCAAGAGCAAAGCTAGTATTGTAGAGTCTACAAGTTCAGAAGATCATGATTCTGATGGTGACTTGGATGATTCTCCCAAACAGGGGAGAAAAACTGATGATCAGACTCAGGGGAGGAAATTGCAATTTGATGATCAAGAAACAGGTGGTAATTTTGATACAAATATGGGTGAAGATATGCAGCAAGATGCAGAGCCTGTCAACCTTGCAGAAGGTACAAAATTAGTGAATCTAGATGTTGAAGATGTTGTAGACACAACTAGTACTGCCAGTCAAATTTTTAGTACTGCTGGTGTGCACACAACTAGAAGTGCTGCTGACAAAGGAAAGGGTATTTTGATAGAGTCTGAGCCTACAAAGAAGAAAATGATGGATCAAGCTCAGATTGATTATGATGCAGAAGTGGCACAGAAAGCTCATGAAAAAGAAGTTTCAAAATTTATGGAAGCACAAAGACTTACAAGAGAATCAGCTAAAGCACAAGAGCTTTCAGATGTACTTATGGCCCAAAGACTTTATGAAGCTGATAGGACAACTATTTCAGAAGCAGAAAGAGAAGATGCTTTCAATGACTTACTTGAGGTGATCAGAAAGAATCAAAGTAAGAAGATGGCTGCTAAGAAGAAACCTCCAACTAAGGCTCAAAAGATGAAGTACATGAAGGAGTATTTAAGACATCAAGACGATTGGACTGATAGACAACTTAAAGGCAGAACTTATGAAGAAATTAAAATTTTGTACTGCACAGCATATAGGAAAGTTCAACAATTTACTCCAGTGGGTACAGAAGAGGCAAGCAGAGCTACAAATAGGGCAGGATTATACTTGGAATCTGAATCTTCAAAGAAACAGAAGGTCAGTGATGAAAAGGAAGAAGAAGATGCAGTGTTGACAGATGAAAAACTTAAACAGATGATGGTTGTGAGTCCTGAAGCTATGAATGTTGATCCAATACAGGCAAAGCACCTAATCATTGACTGGGAAGTTCACACAGGTGAGTTTGGAAAGGCATGGAAGATCTGTTAGGAATTATTAGAATAATATTTATTTCATTGCTGCTGTTAGTGTTAGTGGTTCCTGCTGGCAGGTATGTAGTTTCTGCTGGTAGTGGTTCCTGCTGGTAGTATTATTTGTGTCTGCTGTTAGTTGTCATTGCTGCGGGTAATACTGTATGTTTAGAAAGTTTGTTAGAGTTAATTTATGAAGAGATAGTGTATATCTCTTTACACGTTTTCTTAGTAATGCTCCATTAGGGTTTCTTGTAGTATAAAAGAAACATGCGGCTATGAGTTTTGTAATCGAATTCTTAATATCTTTAGTGAATAAAAGATCCATAGAGGATCAAAGTCTTTATAGTTATTCTTCTTCTTTATTTGTTTATATTCAGAGATTCTCTTGTAGCGTGCTTGTGATTACATAGGCATTCTACCGATCCACAAAGGCTCAAAGATCTATCTAGCTGGCCTAGATCCCACAAGTGGTATCAGAGCCTGGTGAGGATCTTTGTCGAAGAAGAAAACTTATTTAAGCAAATCTCTTAAACCCTTTCACAATGGCTGACGTTCATTCTGATGAGTCTGTCATCAATAATGAAAAACCTGAAACTTCACAAGTCCAACAACAAATAGTCACAACCACTGTGTCTAACAGTAATGCTAAATTCTCATACCTCAAGAAAGATGAGTACGAGATTTGGGCTATGAAGATGGAGTACTGGATCTCAAACAGTGATCATAACTTATGGAATGTGATCCTGAATGGGAACAGCAGGAAGAAAACTGGGAGAGATCAGAAGGGGAACATCATCATTCTTCCACCTGTATCTGCAGAGGAGCAGGTTGCTGTACAAAGGGAGACCAAGGCAAGAACTCTTTTGCTTCAGGCTCTCCCAGAAGATCATATGGGTTACTTTCATCACCTGGATGATGCTAGGGAGATCTGGATTGCTGTAAAAGCTAGATTTGGAGGGAATGATGAGTCCAAGAAGATGAGGAAGTCCATGCTCAAGCAAGAGTTCCAGAAGTTCAAGATCTCTGAGGCTGAAGGGATTCACAAAGGTTATGACAGGTTTCACAAGATCCTGAGCCAACTCAACCAGTTGCAGGCCAGGCCAGACAATGAAGACTGCAACACCAAGTTTTTGAGGGCTCTGCCTCCATCCTGGTCTCAGGTCTCCATCACCCTTATGGCCAGAGGTGGGCTCGATTTCATGAGTTTTGATGATCTTTACAACAAGCTCAAGACCCTTGAAATTGACATCAAAGGGGTTTCAACCTACTCATCTCATACTCCAGCTCATACTGCATTGGTTAGTGCTATCAGTACTAACAAGGTCTCATATGGTGATAGCCCAACCCCCTCTTCTTCATCAGTTTCCTTTTCCCCTGCAACACCTAGATCACAGTCAAGGTCTGGCAATGTGCTTGAGGAAGTTCTTCATTCGTTTGTTGCTGAAAGTGCTCCACAACAGCAAATTGCCTATGAAGACTTTGACCAGATTGATCAACTGGATCTAGAAGAGATGGACATCAAGTAGCAGATGGCTATGCTGTCATTGAAGGTTAACAGATTTGAGAAGAAGGCAAGGAGGAGGATTAAATTCGATGGACAGGAAGGAGCAAGGTTTGACAAGAGGAAGGTGATATGCTACAGATGCTCACAACCAAGTCACTTTGCTAGAGAATGCACAGATAAGAAGGTGGATGACAAAACAAGGTATTCTACTTTCAAGATTCAAGAATTGGAGTCAGAAGAACCCAAAGCCTTGTTGTCTGTGGATTCCATGCTGGATTGGGAACAACATGAGGTAGCTGATGTAGTAAGAGGAGCTGCAAAGGTCTATGGGATGATTGCTGGATATGGTGCTGATGCATAAGTGGCTGGGGAATTTGGTTTGATGGGCTACCCATCTCAGGTACAAAATTGTCCCTTTGGTTGTGAAATTAAATATGCTGAACTGAAAAAGGAATTTGATGATATAGATAGTCAATATAAAGATTACTATATTAAGGTGCAAGCCTATGAAAATGCTCTTAAAACCTTAGAAAAACAAAAGGCTTGGTACCAATCTAATCAGTTAGCATATGAGGAAAAGATTAGGGTTTTGGAGAGAGACTTAGAAAACACCACTAATTTGTTAAAACATTCTGAGAGAGAATTTGATAAGGTAATTTTAGAAAAGCAGGATTTGCAGGCTAAGTTAGAAAGTGAAGAGGTCAAGTGTACTTCATATAAAGAATCAACTAAACTTGTAGATTGGTTGAATAATAGTACTCAGTCTGTAAAGTCTAAGAGAGGTTTGGGGTGTCATAAAATAGATGACCCTACTGAGTCAAGAAGCTTTGACCCTACCCTTAAGGAGGTAAATTACCAAATTCCTGTTATGTATGTCAGAGAAGGAGAAATGCATGTTGTTCCTCCACCTATAAGAGGAGTGTTTAAACCTGTCTCTATCCATTCAGACCTTGACACAGACTTAGATGAATCACATATGTCCTATGGCAAAAAGTCCAATGACTTGCCTGTTTCTGACTCTGAATCTAATGACTTTGTCTCTTGTTCTAACAGTGACAAGTCCTCAGAACCCAAGACCAATGACTATGCCACATGTGATTCAAGTGACAAGTCTACCTCAACCAAGTCAGAAGATTTCTCCTCAGAAGTAGCTGATGATGAATCTCATTCAAAGACAGCTGCATTTGAAGATATTTCTTTTGATTATGTTAAAAACAATGATGTTTCTAGTTTTGATTCTGTTTCAAACAATGATGTTTCTGGTTTTAATTCTATTAAGAATACTTTTGTTTCATCTTGTGGTTGTGATAATTTTGGTTGCAATAAGAAAAGTTATGCTAAGAATAAGTCTTCTAGGAAGAAATCTTGTTTTGTGTGTGGTAGTTATGCTCATCTTATCAAAGACTGTGATTTTTATGAGAAAAAGATGGGTATGTATGCTGGTCAAACAAGGCCTATGTGGAACAATGTTAATGATATACCCCCATATGTTCCACAAGCAGCAAGAATGAACTCTTGTAGAGCTTCTTTTCCTGCTGGTAGACCAGTTCCTGCTGGTAAGCCTGTTGCTGCTGGTAAGCCAGTTCCAGCTGGTGATACCAATTCTGCTGGTTGGAGGAGGAATGATGCTAGACCATTTTACAGACCTACAAGCACTTATTTTCAGAATGATCTTAGGCCTGTTTATTTTGACACCATGCACATGGGGGGGGGGGCAAGATGGGAAACTGCTGTTAAGTCCTCAGCAGGTTGTTCTTGGAGAAACAATGACCACTATATGAGAATGGGGTCCAAGAACAATGGTGGATCTCATCAATCTCCATGGTTTAATTATTATTGATCCACTAGGCAGGCCCAAGTCAGTGATGGCTTGGGTCTCCCATGTAACTAATGTTGTTGTATGTATTCTTTTGTTGTAGGTTAATCCTCATAGAAGTAAAGATGTAGGTATTGTTGACAGTGGATGTTCCAGAAGTATGATTGGTAACCTAGAGAGACTGCATGACTTTATACCCATTAATGGAGGGACTGTGACATTTGGAGGAGGAGATGGCAAGATAACAGGGAAGGGAACCATTAAGACATCCAAGCTGGATTTTGAGAATGTTTTCTATGTAAAGGAACTCAAGAACTTCAACTTGTTCTCTGTCTCACAAATATGTGATAAGAAGAACAGTGTTCTCTTCACTGAGACTGACTGTCTTGTGTTGTCCAAAGACTTCAAGTTGCCTGATGATAGTCAGGTTGTACTCAAAGTCCCAAGAACACACAACCTTTACAGTTTCAATCTGAATGATGTCCAGCCTGAGGGTGATTTGGCTTGCTTGGTGGCAAAAGCATCTGTGGATGAATCCAACAAATGGCATAGGAGGATGGCACATGTGAACTTTAAGACCATCAACAAGCTGGCAAAGAATGGATTGGTACAAGGGCTCCCTCTCAAGACCTTCACAAATGAACACAATTGTGTTGCCTGCAACAAAGGATAGACCATAAGTACTACTGCCTGGTGATTACAGATGACTTTAGCAGGTTTTCTTGGACTTTCTTCTTAGGTACTAAAGATGAAACCTATCCTGTGATTAGGGACTTTATTGCCTTAATTGAAAACCAGCTAAATAAAAAGGTTAAGAGTATAAGGTGTGACAATGGGACAGAGTTTAAAAATTCTAACCTAATTGAACTCTGTGGGCATAAGGGGATTAAAAGGGACTATAGTAATGCCAGAACCCCACAACAAAATGGGGTTGCTGAAAGGAAAAATAGAACCCTTATAGAAGCAGCTAGATCAATGCTGGCTGACTCTAAGTTGCCAACCATGTTTTGGACTGAAGCAGTTTGCACTGCTTGTTATGTTCTGAATAGGGTTTCGATCACTAGTCCTCATAACAAAACACCTTATGAGCTTTTGTCTGGGAAGGTTCCTAACATTAGTTATCTTAAACCTTTTGGATGTCATGTAACTATATTGAACACAAGTGATCACCTAGGTAAATTTGAAGGGAAGGCAGATGAGGGGTTTATTGTTGGTTATTCTGCTCATAGTAAGGCCTATAGGGTATATAATTTATCTGCTAAGAGGATAGAAGAGACACTCAATTTAAGATATCTTGAGGATAAACCTAATTTACAGGGTGCAGGTCATGAGTGGTATTTTGACCTTGATTATCTGACTGATACTTTAGGTTATTCTAGATTCAAAGCTAATCAATCTGTAGGTACACATGATTATGAAACTAACAATGCAGGTACCTCAGATGATGATTCAGATTCAGAGTGTGATGAACAACCCATTGTTGTTCCTTCTTTTCCCTCTAACCACTTTTCAGGTTCTGAGCTCAAAGATTCTTCTGAAATGGCTGAAGAACATAATGCCAAGGAAGCTGCTGAAAAGTTTGGTTTCGAATTCTCACAAGAAACAGAGGAGATCTTAAGAAAAGCTTATGATGAAGCCCGCAGGAATCTGGATTCTGCTGGTGGTGTTCCGGTTCCTGCTGCTACTACCAATTCTGCTGATAGTTCTTCTGTTCCTGCTGGTGTCACCATTCCTGCTGGTCCTTTGTCCACTCCTTCGACTGACACATTGGGTTTCATTGAACCTCCCACAAGATACCCAAGTCCATCTGACCTTGGGAATTCACTCTCTTCAGGATCTAAGCTGGAAGATCCTCATCATCAATCAAGAACAGGCATCTTCACTTACTCTTCCTAAGATGATGAATTCAATCCTTCTATTACTAATCAAGCCTCAACCGTTGATGTCAATCCCACTGCTACCAAGAGGATAAACACTGTTCATCCTCAGTCTTTGATTCTTGGAGATCCCAATTCAACTGTTCAGACAAGAAGCAAGTTGAAACAACCTGGTTTTGGAGAATCTGCATTTGTTAGTTATATTCAAGATCAGCTAAGGAATAATCACACAGACTATCTACATTGTCTCTATGCTTGTTTTCTGTCTCAAATTGAACCAAGCAGTGTAGCACAAGCCCTTGAAGATTCTGATTGGGTTGAAGCTATGCAAGCGGAAATGCAACAGTTCTACAATCAGAAAGTCTGGAAGTTAGTACCTTTGCCTGAAGGAAAGTATGCTATTGGGACAAAATGGATTCTCAAAAACAAAAGGGATGCTCGGGGTATTGTGGTTAGAAATAAAGCTAGATTGGTAGGTCAAGGTCATAGGCAGGAAGAAGGTATTGACTATGATGAGGTGTTTGCTCCTGTGGCAAGAGTTGAAGCTATTAGATTATTTTTAGCTTTTGCCTCATACATGGGATTCATTGTCTATCAGATGGATATGAAGAGTGCATTTCTCTATGGTGAAATTGAAGAGGAAGTGTATGTGACTCAACCTAAGGGTTTTGTGGACCCACAGAATCCTGATTTGGTTTACAAAGTGGTGAAAGCACTCTATGGACTTCATCAAGCACCCATGGCATGGTATGATAGGTTGTCTACTTTTCTGCTGAAGCATGGTTACAGAAGAGGAGCAATTAACAAGACTCTCTTCATCAAGAAGAATTCAAAAGATATCATCCTTGTTCAGGTTTATGTGGATGACATCATTTTTGGTTCCACAAAGGAAGCTTGGTGTAGGGAGTTTGAGGTGCTAATGAAAGGAGAATTTGAGATGAGTGCTATGGGAGAGCTTACCTTTTTCTTGGGGTTACACGTCAAGCAAAAGCCTGATGGCATCTTTCTCATCCAGGACAAGTATGTACAAGACATACTTAAGAAGTTTGATTTGGAAAGTGTGAGGACTGCAACTACACCATATGAAGCTCCAAAGCCTAATTCCAATAATGAGCCTGATACTGCTGTTAATGTTCACTTATACAGATCCATGATAGGTTCACTAATGTATTTGACAGCTTCTAGGCCGGATATCATGTTTGCAGTCAGTGCTTGTTCTAGACATCAAGTTACACCATTAACTTCACACTTGAATGCAATCAAGAAAATCTTCAAATATCTAAAAGGACAACCTAAGTTGGGTCTTTGGTACCCAAGAGATTCTCCTTTTGTGTTGGAAGCTTACAGTGACAGTGATTATGCTGGTGCTAACTTTGATAGAAAATCTACTACTGGGGGATGTCAGTTTCTGGGAAGGAGGTTGATATCATGGCAATGCAAGAAGCAGACTTGTAAAACCCAAAATTTATCATAATATGAATTGACAATAATGCCCTCGAATTTAAAATTTTGAGAACTTAAGAAATCATATAAGTAAAACAAATTATATTTAACTTAAGGTACATTATATATTAAACTACCAAAAATTTAACTACTTAACTAAATACTTTTATGCTAATCAAAAATAAAAATGTCCTAATCTTCACTTGTTCAAACAAACGCCTAAAACATGTACACTAACTAGGATTTATGACTAAATTCATTTGGTAACAAGGCAACTTGATAAAGCCCACAATCTCTTCTAATCATAACCCATATTCGATCCATCAAGCCCAAAAAGTACCACGGTTTCTTTTGTTTTGTTATAACCGAATACCACAAACACATAAAACCCTAATTCCCTAAAAAAAAAAAAAAACAAGTCTCGGCTCTCTCTTGTCCTGCTGCTGCCATTCGATCCAAACACCACAAAAAGGAGGCTTAATCTTGATTCATTCTTGTTGTCATTCATCCCGTAAGGTAAACATGTTACACTATATTAAATCTATTCGAATTCCAAGCAAAAAAAACCCTAATCGAATTCTTGCATTGTTTCCCTTTTTCTGTCGATCTACCCAAGAAGAAGAAGAAGGAGGCTCGTTGGTGAATGGTTGTGTTGTGTCCTTGTTCTTTGTGTGTTCTTAAAGGGTATTCGTATCTTTCTCCCTTGGTTAATCCTTGAACCCATGTTGTTGCTCTTGTTAATATATCATCACATGAAATAATAGATTGTCACATGAAATAATAAACCTTAAAAATGATATATGAACCGAATGGGTGTATAAATCTGAATATAAATGGTTATGATCATGTATTGTTATGTGAAGATCGATTTAAAAGGTTCATAAACACAATAAAAATGATTGTATGGCTAGACATGATCACTTGTATGTCAAAACTATAAAAGACTACATGTTATGATGAAGACTGCTACTGACCTGAAATTTTGTCCAAATTAAATCGATTGTATCTATGTGATAAAAACGTAATTTTGGGGGTTTTCTGAGTCTAGATTATAGTTTAATGAAATAGCTTCCTGGAGAAATTTTCTTGTAATTTTTAGAGGCCTGGAAGTCCACTTTTTGATTTTTGGAAAAACAAGTGTTAAATCGAATTCGTGTATCTGGAAAATTAGTCAGTGTTTATGATTTTTAATTTTCAAACCGTGTGAAATTAGAAGGTTTCCTTTGAACTGGGTAATTTTTGGGATGTCTATTAGTAAGTGGAATTTTTATAGATTTTTGTAAATTTATCTGAATGGGTAACAAAGTGAAAACTTATTTGGTGTTCCATCAGATATGATTCTGGAACATGTTGTAGAAATGGATTTTTCATTCGTACTTAAACTAGCTAATAAAATCTGGAAAAATTAGGTAAAATACTAGGGACATTGAGGTATCCCTGTGAATTGTTTTACATTTTAATTCGAAGTTATAATATGATTTATAAATTATTTGAAACAGGTCTAGATCATACCAAAAACCTGATAAAGTGTAATAAGACATTTAAAAGGTGTTAATTGTTTATGTTCTAATACTAAAGAGTCTAAATTGTTATTTTGCTAATACTAAGGACTTAACTCGTAAGAACCTGTAACATTACAATAATTACACTTTATACCATAATTTTATGATAATTGCATAATTGGTCCTTAAACTTATCATAATTACTTGATAAACCCTCAAATGTATAAAACTACCATAATAACCTTAATCATGTGTAAGTAACCTTATGAACCTTGAACTACTAAAATGGTCATTCTAAATACTTAAGTTGATAAACTTGAATGTTAATAACTAATGTTACTTAAGATGGAAAGATAAACTAAAATGAGTAATCTGAATTAAGAACCAATTGTAATTTTGTCTTCTACTCCCTTAGGTTCGAGGAAGGAGTAACTTGATCTCTGTCAGCTTTTATCTTGTGTTCTTGTTCTGCAAATAAGGTACAGATATTCTGCCCTTCTTGTAAGGTGCCTTCGTTTCTCTTGATCTCTTGTTTTGATTCGTTTAGGATTCCCCAAGCCATTGCTATGTTTCCCTCTGTATTGTGCACCTTAGATATGATTCATTTGACTTGAACCTTTGTTTTGAAACCTTGCCTTGACCTTTTGTTCTAAACCTTGCCTTAAAACCTACCATGAACCTTGATATGAACCTCGCCATAAACCTTGACTTGAACTTTGGTTTACTTGATATTTTATCAGGATGAGAAAACCCTTTTAAATTAATTATGGAAATGTTTTAAGAAAACCATTTTTAAAACTATCTTATTGGAAACTATTTTTAAGACTATTTTTCTGAAAACCATTTTAAAAATACTATTGTTATGAAAAACCATTTTAAAGGATTATTTTATGGAAACTATTTTAAAAGGATTGTTTTCAAATGAACTTTTAGATTGAACCTTTACTATGAACATTTGTTACGATCTCTTGTCTTGACCCTTGACCTGAACCTTGATAAACTTGATTGGAAACTTGACTTGAACCCCTGATATATGACTTGACTTGAACCACTTGTTAAACCTTGAACTTGACACTTGATACTTGGTACTTGATACTTGACCTTGACCCACAGTTTGAGACTACGAGCCATACTTGGCATGAGGGTTTCATGTCCTTGTCATTGTTGCACTAATGGCTTGACTTTTGGGTAGGAAAGTGATTACCTATCCCGTCCCTGCCATGACTTGATACTTGACTTGCGCGTAGATGAAGACATTGTGGCAGCCTACAGGGGCGCATGGATGCATCCTAGATTTGTATTGTACATGACTTGATTTACTTGTATTGTTTAGTGACATGATGGGTGTGTGCGATACACGTCATTCACTCTTGGGAGCACGCGACTCCAACCCTTGGAGGTATCCCCTCATATTATACTTGGCATACCGAGGTCACCCCTCCGTATACATGTATACTTGTTTACTTGATTGATATGATATGTTCTGGGCTCGTAGAGGATTTCTGTTTCTGTTACCCCATAACCTATGCTTGATTTGACACTTGACTTGACTTGAATTGAACTTGGGCTGGTGGTGGGTTATGGTTCCCTTTACACTTAGCCATTGTAACCAATTCTTGATAACCTTTTTCCATTCCTGTCCTGACTCATGTTACACCTTGTATTGTTCCATTTACTTCACTGTCCCTTTATTACTGCTTTGTATCGTTATATCTGTTCACTGAGCTTTCGTAGCTCAGCCGCATTTCTTTTCCTGCGGCAGGTTTTAGTTGGAAGCTGGGAATGAGTGGAGAATTACTTGGGATTTTAGAAGACCCTACTAGCTATGGAAGATTATTAGAAGAATTTATATTTAGATTTAGAGTTATTGTATTGTAACCTTGTAGTTTCAGATTTTCCTTTGTAACCCTTGAATTCCTATTGTATTATTAATGTCAAATGCTTGTGTTTGTTCTGATATGGAACAATCGTTGTGACATCTTTACCCTTGTCGGGTTGGGGTGTTACAATTTATGGTAACAGAGCAACAGGCTGCGACTTGTAATACTGTTACCCTTGACCTGTGAAGTTTGGACCATTAATTTTCCACTGTAGGCGCTCATAAGATAACCTGTAGGAATTTGCTTTAGGATTTCCCTATAGGAACTTAAGTTCTGACCGGTGAGGAATGGGTAGACTTTAAGGCATTTGTTTAAGTATCATTGCTTCCGCATCACTCTGATTCGTGCCTCGATTTTGGTTAAAGCCTCTTGAGATCACTTTTGGAAATTGAAAGCTTATGCCTTGCACCACCTAAGTTTTGAAACCCTAAATAAATCTTGAAAGCAATTGAGAATTGCATAGTAATTGCCTGACACTATTTGATCCTTATCTTCAGATTCCGACTCTGACCTCTGATCCTTTTTGTTAATCATTCTGATGCCTCTTGGGCATTTTGAGAATTTCCATGGCGAGTAGTTTGGCTTTCCCTCTTGATTATGACATTTGGTTTTGTTGACCTCTGAGACTGTAGAAGTACTAGGTGGATTAAGATAGGTTGTTTTACTCAACTCGAGATAAAGTATGATCATCATGAAGGCATAGTTATGTGGTGCTAGTATTATGACGCCTGATCAACGTGATAATACTTACACCATATAACGTGCACTCATTGTGGCCATAGGATATCTTGGGAAGTACCTAAGAAATTTAGAATTTCACCTTCGTTGGATTATCCGTGATTAGTAAGACTTTAGGTTCATTCTACCTATGCGTATACCATGCCTTCGTTCATTAGATATCTGGATGAGTTGAACTCTCGTTTTCATTCTGTTGACCTCAGTTATAAATCTTGAACTCTTGTAGAGCTCTCTACTGTTGATACAGTTATTTTAATCTGAAATCTTGTCCGTATTTCCATATGAGCTTCCCTCTTTGGAAGAACCTCCCCGGGCGTGAGAATGTTTGTAACGATCTTTTGCGAATTGCGATGATGCGACTTCAATTTTCGAGGACGAAAATTTTTCTTTTAGAGGGGAAGAAGTTGTAAAACCCAAAATTTATCGTAATATGAATTGACAATAATGCCCTCGAATTTAAAATTTTGAGAACTTAAGAAATCATATAAGTAAAACAAATTATATTTAACTTAAGGTACATTATATATTAAACTACCAAAAATTTAACTACTTAACTAAATACTTTTATGCTAATCAAAAATAAAAATGTCCTAACCTTCACTTGTTCAAACAAACGCCTAAAACATGTACACTAACTAGGATTTATGACTAATTCATTTGGTAACAAGGCAACTTGATAAAGCCCACAATCTCTTCTAATCATAACCCATATTCGATCCATCAAGCCCAAAAAGTACCACGGTTTCTTTTGTTTTGTTATAACCGAATACCACAAACACATAAAACCCTAATTCCCTAAAAAAAAAAAAAAAAAAAAAAAAAAAAAAAAAAAAAAAAAAAAAAAAAAAAAAAAAAAAAACAAGTCTCGGCTCTCTCTTGTCCTGCTGCTGCCATTCGATCCAAACACCACAAAAAGGAGGCTTAATCTTGATTCATTCTTGTTGTCATTCATCCCGTAAGGTAAACATGTTACACTATATCAAATCTATTCGAATTCCAAGCAAAAAAACCCTAATCGAATTCTTGCATTGTTTCCCTTTTTCTGTCGATCTACCCAAGAAGAAGAAGAAGGAGGCTCGTTGGTGAATGGTTGTGTTGTGTCCTTGTTCTTCGTGTGTTCTTAAAGGGTATTCGTATCTTTCTCCCTTGGTTAATCCTTGAACCCATGTTGTTGCTCTTGTTAATATATCATCACATGAAATAATAGATTGTCACATGAAATAATAAACCTTAAAAATGATATATGAACCGAATGGGTGTATAAATCTGAATATAAATGGTTATGATCATGTATTGTTATGTGAAGATCGATTTAAAAGGGTCATAAATACAATAAAAATCATTGTATGGCTAGACATGATCACTTGTATGTCAAAACTATAAAAGACTACATGTTATGATGAAGACTGCTACTGACCTGAAATTTTGTCCTAATTAAATCGATTGTATCTATGTGATAAAAACGTAATTTTGGGGGTTTTCTGAGTCTAGATTATATTTTAATGAAATAGCTTCCTGGAGAAATTTTCTTGTAATTTTTAGAGGCCTGGAAGTTCACTTTTTGATTTTTGGAAAAACAAGTGTTAAATCGAATTCGTGTATCTGGAAAATTAGTCAGTGTTTATGATTTTTAATTTTCAAACCGTGTCGAATTAGAAGGTTTCCTTTGAACTGAGTAATTTTTGGGATATCTATTAGTAAGTTGAATTTTTATAGATTTTTGTAAATTTATCTGAATGGGTAACAAAGTGAAAACTTATTTGGTGTTCCATCAGATATGATTCTGGAACATGTTGTAGAAATGGATTTTTCATTCGTACTTAAACTAGCTAATAAAATCTGGAAAAATTAGGTAAAATACTAGGGACATTGTGGTATCCCTGTGAATTTTTTTACATTTTAATTCGAAGTTATAATATGATTTATAAATTATTTGAAACAGGTCTAGATCATACCAAAAACCTGATAAAGTGTAATAAGACATTTAAAAGGTGTTAATTGTTTATGTTCTAATACTAAAGAGTCTAAATTGTTATTTTGCTAATACTAAGGACTTAACTCGTAAGAACCTGTAACATTACAATAATTACACTTTATACCATAATTTTATGATAATTGCATAATTGGTCCTTAAACTTATCATAATTACTTGATAAACCCTCAAATGTATAAAACTACCATAATAACCTTAATCATGTGTAAGTAACCTTATGAACCTTGAACTACTAAAATGGTCATTCTAAATACTTAAGTTGATAAACTTGAATGTTAATAACTAATGTTACTTAAGATGGAAAGATAAACTAAAATGAGTAATCTGAATTAAGAACCAATTGTAATTTTGTCTTCTACTCCCTTAGGTTCGAGGAAGGAGTAACTTGATCTCTGTCAGCTTTTATCTTGTGTTCTTGTTCTGCAAATAAGGTACAGATATTCTGCCCTTCTTGTAAGGTGCCTTCGTTTCTCTTGATCTCTTGTTTTGATTCGTTTAGGATTCCCCAAGCCATTGCTATGTTTCCCTCTGTATTGTGAACCTTAGATATGATTCCTTTGACTTGAACCTTTGTTTTGAAACCTTGCCTTGACCTATTGTTCTAAACCTTGCCTTGAAACCTACTATGAACCTTGATATGAACCTCGCCATAAACCTTGACTTGAACTTTGGTTTACTTGATATTTTATCAGGATGAGAAAACCCTTTTAAATTAATTATGGAAATGTTTTAAGAAAACCATTTTTAAAACTATCTTATTGGAAACTATTTTTAAGACTATTTTTCTGAAAACCATTTTAAAAATACTATTGTTATGAAAAACCATTTTAAAGGATTATTTTATGGAAACTATTTTAAAAGGATTGTTTTCAAATGAACTTTTAGATTGAACCTTTACTATGAACATTTGTTACGATCTCTTGTCTTGACCCTTGACCTGAACCTTGATAAACTTGATTGGAAACTTGACTTGAACCCCTGATATATGACTTGACTTGAACCACTTGTTAAACCTTGAACTTGACACTTGATACTTGGTACTTGATACTTGACCTTGACCCACAGTTTGAGACTACGAGCCATACTAGGCATGAGGGTTTCATGTCCTTGTCATTGTTGCACCAATGGCTTGACTTTTGGGTAGGAAAGTGATTACCTATCCCGTCCCTGCCATGACTTGATACTTGACTTGCGCGTAGATGAAGACATTGTGGCAGCCTACAGGGGCGCATGGATGCATCCTAGATTTGTATTGTACATGACTTGATTTACTTGTATTGTTTAGTGACATGATGGGTGTGTGCGATACACGTCATTCACTCTTGGGAGCACGCGACTCCAACCCTTGGAGGTATCCCCTCATATTATACTTGGCATACCGAGGTCACCCCTCCGTATACATGTATACTTGTTTACTTGATTGATATGATATGTTCTGGGCTCGTAGAGGATTTCTGTTTCTGTTACCCCATAACCTATGCTTGATTTGACACTTGACTTGACTTGAATTGAACTTGGGCTGGTGGTGGGTTATGGTTCCCTTTACACTTAGCCATTGTAACCAATTCTTGATAACCTTTTTCCATTCCTGTCCTGACTCATGTTACACCTTGTATTGTTCCATTTACTTCACTGTCCCTTTATTACTGCTTTGTATCGTTATATCTGTTCACTGAGCTTTCGTAGCTCAGCCGCATTTCTTTTCCTGCGGCAGGTTTTAGTTGGAAGCTGGGAATGAGTGAAGAATTACTTGGGATTTTAGAAGACCCTACTAGCTATGGAAGATTATTAGAAGAATTTATATTTAGATTTAGAGTTATTGTATTGTAACCTTGTAGTTTCAGATTTTCCTTTGTAACCCTTGAATTCCTATTGTATTATTAATGTCAAATTCTTGTGTTTGTTCTGATATGGAACCATCGTTGTGACATCTTTACCCTTGTCGGGTTGGGGTGTTACAAGACTATTGTGGCTACATTTTCTACTGAAGCAGAATATGTTGCTGCTGCTAGGTCTGTGGTCTGGTACTTTGGATTCAAAATCAGTTATTAGACTATGGGTTTAATTTTATGAACACCAAAATCTTTATTGACAACCAAAGCACCATTTGCATTGTTAAGAACCCAGTGTTTCACCAAAGAACTAAGCACATAGAAATTAGGCACCATTTTATCAGAGATGCTAATGAGAAGCATCTTATCCAAGTGCTTAAAATTCACACTGATGACAATGTGGCTGATTTGTTAACAAAAGTTTTTGATGGGCCAAGATTCAACTATTTGGTGGTCCATATTGGGATGCTCAATCCTTAAGTGCTGATATTGAGGGGAGGCATAAGCCTAAGGGGAGGCTTATTGTTGTACATTTTTTATCTTTTTCATTTTCTTTCTTTCTTTTCTTTATGTTTATTTTCTTTATGTTTCTTTTATTTTGTTTCTTTATTAGTTAAAAAAAATAAATAAATAAAAATAAAAAATAAAAAAATCCTTGTCTATTGTCTACTAACTTGTATGCAGGTACAGTGTTGGTTTCTTACCACACAACAAATGGTACTCAACTCAGCATGTCTCACAGACAAGAAAGAGTTGACTCACCATGAGGGTACGGCTCTGGTGTGATAATCAAATCCGTTGACAGCTTTAATAGTTTGCTCAAAACTATAGGGTTATCAACTCACCCATGTTTCATTACTGAGAGTTGAATGGTTCTCAATTCACCATGGATTTTACCCTTTGGGGTTTCCAAAGAATTGTCTAGCCCACAAGAATATGGCTTGTGGTAAAGGCAGTGGAAAACCATATTTGGTACTCAATTCACCAAGGTGTTCTATGCAACCTAAGAATTGGCTAGTCCTGAGCAAATGGCTACATGTAAAGACAAATCAAATCCATTTATAGTTGATGATTTACTAAAAATCATATGGTTATCAATGTACCATGGTCTTACACACCTAAACATTGGCTACTCCAGTAGTGATGGCTATTGGTAAAGAGACATCAAATCCATTAATTTTCAATGATTCACCTCTCACAGGAGTTAACACACCTGGAAGTGATGAGAATAGTATGACACTTAAAAGATTTGATGTACAATATGTCATGGTTGCTGTGAAGATCAAGTACATTGCCTTTCAGATGGTGACCAGATTCAGATGATGTGTTTTCCTGTTGCTGCTGATACATAGAGCTTGCTGCTGGAAGTTTGTGCTTAAAGATGATGTTGCTGCTGGTTACTATCTGATGCTGCTGATTCAATCCTCTATCCCTGGACGTCAAAGATCTATCTGGAAACTTGAAGTTAACCAAGTCAAATTCAAGTTTAAGGGAGGATTGTTAGGAATTATTAGAATAATATTTATTTCATTGCTGCTGTTAGTGTTAGTGGTTCCTGCTGGCAGGTATGTAGTTCCTGCTGGTAGTGGTTCCTGCTGGTAGTATTATTTTTTTCTGCTGTTAGTTGTCATTGCTGCGGGTAATACCGTATGTTTAGAAAGTTTGTTAGAGTTAATTTAGGAAGAGATAGTATATATCTCTTTACACGTTTTCTTAGTAATGCTGCATTATGGTTTCGTGTAGTATAAAAGAAACATGCGGCTATGAGTTTTGTAATCGAATTCTTAATATCTTTAGTGAATAAAAGATCCATAGAGGATCAAAGTCTTTATAGTTATTCTTCTTCTTTGTTTGTTTATATTCAGAGATTCTCTTGTAGCGTGCTTGTGATTACATAGGCATTCTACCGATCCACAAAGGCTCAAATATCTATCTAGCAGGCCTAGATCCCACAAGATCATCAGAGTTGGTGTACATTCTGATGTGTATAAGCAGTTTGCAGACATGCTCAAGGCATTTGATAGAGAGGACTTGAATCAGCTTTGGAGATTGGTTAAAGAAAAGTTCAGGTCAACAGATCCTTCTGAAGATAAAGACAAAGAACTACGGGTTGAACTGAAGAGGCTATTTGAACCTGATCCAGAAGACAAGCTGTGGAAATTTCAAGCTCATACTCTGAATACTACATGGAGATTGTATGATACATGTGGTGTACATCATGTATTTACAACAGCTGGAGTGGATGTCTACATGTTAGTTGAACAAGAATATCCTTTGCATTCAGGAAGTCTCACAGTGATGATGTCTGTTAAACTCAGAGTAAAAGAAGAATCTGAGATGGCCAAAGAATTACTTCAACAGATTCACAATCAATGTGGAAGAGAGATGAAGCATGGAAGACAAAGAAGATAGAGTGTTTGGAAGAATCCTCCAAGATCAAGGTTGAAGAATAATTCAGAGAAACTTGATGATTTGAAGCTAAATCACAAGTTTAGGGGAGGATTGTTGGGAATTATTCAATAACAGTTTGTACTGCCAGGTTTAAAGTTTGTACTACTGAAGAATAACACTAACAGTACTAACTGAGTTAGTACTGCTAGCGTAAATTGTTAGTACTGCCAGAAGAAAGTTAGTGCTACCGAGACTGCTGAAAGAAGATTTGTACTTGTTGTTCCCATTACACAATTAGAATTAACTACAAAGTTAAGCTAATCATGTTCCATGACAGAGTAATGTATTGATTAACTAAGTAAAATAAGTAAAACGTAAAAGATAAACACAAGAGTTTTTCAACGTTTAAATTCTTAATAGAAGTTAATCAAAAGAATCTATACCCAAGTGTTCGAGGAAAAAACACTTGGGATTGAAATGACAAAGTATGGTATTGTCTCCTCACTAAACTTAAGCTAAGCTTAAGTGGCAACTAGAAATAAACCACTAAGCTATCTCAGGGACTAGGTTGCTCTTTGGAAGAGAAAAGTGGTTTTGTGAATGTCTAAGCATTAAGTGCACATAACTTGTCCTCTTTTCTCCCTTATGATCCTATTTATACACAAGTATACAAGAGCACCCGTGACTTAAAAGAAAAAAAGAATGACCTAGCTAATCAGGACAAAATACTTATGTATTTTGTCCCTGTTACAAGAACCTATTTTGGGTATAAGACAATTGTGCTTTCTGAGTAACAATGATGACACTGCTCTTGTTCTAAAGCCTTTCAGGGAAAGTTTGACTTTGGCCTGATAAGGACTTCTCTTTATCTTTTCAAACTCTTCCCGCCTTGTCCCGCCTTTTTTTCAAACTTCAGGCTCTTCAGTCTTGGTCTTCAGTCTTCAATCTTCATAGTTGTTGAGGAGACTAGGGTTCAGTGAGTTATTGTCATCACTCACTGAACCCATTATCTTCTTCTTTGGCTTAGGTCTCACTCAGGGAGTTCCGCCTTACTGAATGGTGAATTCATCTTCTTAGACTCGTCCTAAGCATCCTGAAGATAACTCACTGAGTGACTGTTCACTCAGTGACCTGAGAGCGTTCACAGTTATGACACTTGGGCTAATTTGTATTCAAATCCTTGTTTCAGGACGCTTGGGTACTGAATGGACCCAACAATCTCCCCCTATTTGGATATAAATTAAGCCTAAGTGTTTTGATCAGTGTAAGTGAGCAAATGGGCTTCTTACACTGAATATACTAGAAAGCTATTAAAGAACATTGATATAACAAAACGTGGGCCATCATTTTATTCATTTCATTACATTAGTCCTATCATCTAAACATAATACTCAGGGACATGTACTCAGGCTTCCATAATTCCCATGAGTTCCAATTTAGCTTTCTTAGACATCAACTTCTCCTTGTCGGGTCTTTCACTCATCATCTTTTCCATCAGCCTTATGAACTCTTCATTCTCAGGGCTCTTCACATGAAGTGTCATCAACTTGTATGCCAAAAGAGTTGTAGTTTCCACCAGATGAATATCACTACTCTTTGAAAAGCTTGTTGGCCAAACTCATCAATGAAGAAGATACCTAACTCAGGAAGCTTGATCACTTTGTTGGGAACAAACTTGACCCCTTCATGAGGAATCCTGTTGCAGTGAAGAGCAGCTATAAATTATTCAGGTTCTTGGCCTATAGCTTTCCTCTTCTTCCCTGTCTTCTAAGTTGGTTCAGGGATTCTTAGTCCCTGAGAAGCAAGTGCCTTCTGATGATCGATTCCCAAACTCTTGGCCACCCTTTCCAGTTCCTCATATTTGTTACTCAAGGCAGCCAGAAGGTCAGGAATACACTTGTTCTGCTTCTTCCTCAGGATGGGCCCCATCGTGTCCCATTCCTTGATCCCATATTTTAAGAACTTGAGAGGTTTGTTCTTCTTAGACTTCCTTGGCCCTCTATAAACTGTGATGGCGATGGGATAAGTGTTGGCATGAATGGTCATGTCAGTAATGGGACCTTCACCCTTTGTCTTCGTCATGTACTAGACATACTTCTCATAGTTCTTCCTATTTCTTTCAGTGTTCAGCTTAACCTTGAGGTTGTGTTCTTTGATTCGGTCAGCCTGAAGTTTGAGGAATTGTTCCCCCTGATATTCTGTTCAGTTTCCCTGATGACTTCTTTCGCCACTTCAGCAATCACTGGCCTACTGAGTCTTTCAGCCTTGAGCCTTTCCTCTTCATCCAAAATAGCGGCCACTTCTTCGGTGGTTCCCTTGAATCTTCTCCCATCATCTAAAATAATTTCCATGAGTACTGGTGCATCTGGGTCAGGACGCACATCTCTTGGTGCCTTAACCAATTCAGGAGGAGAATCTTCAGTCTCCATGATTCCCTTTATCAGTGGGAGGGGGTGTACTGAAGGAGGCTTCAGGGAACTCTGTAGTTGTTGTTGCTTCAGTTGTAATTGGATTTGTAGCAATAACAAGTGTAGAAGAAGTTGAGGTTCCTGGCATGAAGCTTTGGAGAGGAACAACTTCAGTGATATTGGTAGCTTCAGGTTCAGGAACTAGTTCATCAGGTTTCTCCCCCTCAACAGATGCTGGAGCTTCAATGTAAGCATCTGTTGACTGAGGAGCTGGGGGAACTGGAGAGGTCTGAAGAACTGACAGGATGGTGGAGACCATGTTCTTGATGTCAGTGGTCTCGTTCTTCAGGGTGGAGATGTCTGTGGCCATGCTGACTTGAGCTTCAGAGAGCTGAGTGACCTGGTGGTATAACGATTGACCAGCTCATTATGTTTAGCAGAGAGCTGGTCAAAGGCTGAGGAAATCTGTGTCAGGCATCCTTGGGTATCAGAACAGACTTTTGAAGGGCTTCCTGCTGAGACCTGATAGGTGCAAGATCCACCTCCTTGAGGAGCCTAAGAAGCTCAGTAATGTTGGAGGAGGTGGTCTTCTGAGAATCCATGAACTCAGTCAGCTTGGTTAGGACAGCTGGATCATCCTTGAACTCCTCCTGTATAGCACTAAGAGACTGCAGTACATTGTGGAATTGTTACTCCTGTTCAAGGCCCAGATGCTCAATAGAGGTCTTCAAGTCACTGACATGTTTGTCAGTAGAGGCAGTGACTTAGTTGATTTGACCTTGAGTTCCTTCAATAGCTGCCCTGAAGTCAGCATATGAGGCTGCTGCTTCAGTGTGCTAATCCCATTATTCTTTTGTAATCTCAGTGAAGATGGCAGTGTTGGATTTTCTGAGGAACTTTACCAGCTGCCTTTCAGTAAGAGGTAGAACATTGTCATACTTTTGCAGATATTCAGGAGTTGCAGGAGCAGAGTCTGAGGAGCCTGAGGAGTAGAGTCTGATGTAGGGTTGTGATGGGATTCTTGTTCCTGAGGAGAAGGAGATGAAGGTGATTGCTCAGTGTGCTGAGGGGAGTTGTAAGCTTCAGTGTCCATATCATCCCCAGCAGCAAAAACCTCATCATCTCCAAAGTCAACCATTTCCTCTTCTGACTCTTCATTTATCAGCATTTGAAGATCAGCAAGAGTTGGAACCAGGTGTGTATCCGGCTCCTCCTCAAAATAGGGTTCGCCTTCGTTTTGGCCAGGCCCTGACCCCTCTATTCTGGCAGACTGGGTTTTATCTGTCTGGTCCTTAGGGCCAGTTCCTGAGAGACTCGCAATGCCATGGGGGTGTAGGTTCCATATCAGCTGGTGGTTGCATGCCCCCTGAGTCTTTGTCCCCTGAGGTGCCTTCAGGGACTGGTGGGTTTTCTCCAGTACCATCACTAGGCAATGAGGTGTTGAGGTCCCCCTTTCTATCAGGGTTGTACTGCCCTGACGAAGATATAGGGATCGTTACTCCCTGAGACCCTGATTGTGATTGATCAGAGCCGTAAACAGGATGTTGAATATTGAGGTCCCCCTTTCCACCAAGGTTGTGCTGCCTTGATGAAGATTTAGGGACCAGTCCTCCCTGAGACTCTGACTATGATTTGTCAAAGCCGTAAATGAGATGTGAGGGTGTGTGGGTCCCCTTCTCGGTAGAGTAGTTCTGCTCTACAGAGGATATAGGACCCTTTTCTCCCTTGGGCAAATGTGGTGATTGACGAATGCCTTCATCGAAAAGTGATTGGTAGATGGTTTCTGACTCCACTAACTTGTGTATGCCGGCAGAGTCTTTAGGATCAGGTTTGCCCGAGGACACTGAGGGTGATTTCTCAGTGCCCTCCGTTGGCGGTTGTTCCTTGGCCAATTAGGTCTCCTCTATAGGTGTCTCAGTGGGCTTGGCCATTTTTTGCCTTCTTTTCTCAGGCTTTGAGGCAGAGGTCTCAGTGTCGAGTGGTTTGGGTTGAACTACCTTCCTGGACCCCCCCCCCTTCTTTTTATTCTTCTCCTTCTTGGAAGGAGAAGGCACTGGTGATATTGCGTCTGCACCCTGAATGACCATCAACATGTATGTGGTCAGGGCGACTGGTGTAACCTCAGTGAGGTCTCTAGAGTAATTGGCCTTATGTAAGACATCAGGGTCAGATCCCTGTGTTGGGCCTAAATATACTCACATCTTAATCGGTCTTGAAGCACACAGGAAATAAACCGAGGGTAAGACATGTGTCTTTTCCTGGATTTCCCTGATAGCTTGACTATGAGGTCTTTGAAGATTATTTCTCTAATATCTATTTTTCTACCCTCCAATAGAATGAACAATATCATTTGTTAAGCAGTGTTCAATTGCTCCGTAGAGGACTTGTTTCCACCAAGGACCTGAATAACAAAGGTCATCAGTATCCTCCAGACTGCAGGAAACCAGGTTTTGATGATGAGGCTTTGGCCAAAAGAGTCCCTGGGGCCACATCAGGGTGTTTGTCATCATGTGGCCCAAGTAAAAGCAATTCGGCTTTTTACTTCACTTTCAGTGGGGTGAGGGAAAACGTCTCAGGGTAATCAAGGCATGTGACTTTGATAAAGGTCTTGTAATCAAGGGAGAGGGTTTTCCTCCCATGGTTCACTGAGAAGGTGATAATGGAGTCCTTGGTGACATCAGGGTTGGTGACCACTACTGTGCACCAGAACTCCCTCAAGTAGTCATGGTAGATGACTGGGGGTGTCTTGGTAAATGACGTAGAGAGAAAGCAATTTTGCAGGTATTTTACCATATCCTTATAGGCCGGAAATTTTTTCGGATAGGCAAAATTCCTTACGACATTATTTTTGGTCAAATCCACGCCCTCTAGTTGGAATTCCACATTAGGGGCGCAGGTAATATCTTCAGAAGCAGCCATTATAAAAGAAGGTCTTGGTTTTGTAAGAAAAAGGTCTGGGTATAAGATGAAGGACACACACAGTTTTTTGAAAAAAAGGCAAGAGTTTGATTAATTTTACAAAGCGTGTGTGTGTTATTGTTTTTGTGGGTATTTATAGGGAAGTGGAGAGGAAGGGTGGTTTTTGCACTATTGCGAATTTTACTCAAAATTTGAAAACTGTTTTGTAAAAAACTTTTGATATCCGCATTAAATGCCACCTTTCCATTTTCTCGAGTTTTGCGCAACTGCCAAGGTGAACAGTTGTGCCGTCTGCAAAAAGTGTATTTTACAGGGTGACGTCACCACATAAAATATCAAAAGATATTGTATGTGAGGAGAGGCATTAAATGCCATGTGCGATATGTGGTGATGAAGTGGGGACCCAAGATGTGGATGCTAGAAGGTATAAGAACATATATTCCTATATTAAATAGGTGTTCAGTTACCAACCTCGGACATTTACTAACTAGATACTTAGAGCATTAAGTATAGCATTGAATGTCATTTATTGAGTCTTGAGGCCCCTGAATGACTTTTCATTTAGTATGAGGATGTTCAGGGAAGGTTATTCAGTGAGACATAAGATTCTTATTCACTGAGGAATTTGTTGAGTCAGGGACCAAGGGTTATCAGAATATACACTAAGTTGGATGGATTCAATCAGTGGACTGATTCTCAATATCCAATATTCCCAATTCAGCTTTCAGTCTTGTGAAAGTTGGTTCATCTAATGGTTTGGTGGAATATATCAGCTAGCTGATATTCAGTGGGAATGAAGTGTAATTCAATGTCACCATTCATGACATGGTCCCTAATGAAATGATATCTGATATCAATGTGTTTGGTTCTCTGATGAAGAACAGGATTGTTTGAGATAGCAATTGCACTTGTGTTGTCACAAAAGATGGGAACCATCTTGTAAATGATGTCATAGTCATTGAGTTGACTTTTCATCCATAACACATTTGCACAACAACTGGCAGCTGCAACATATTCAGCTTCTGTTGAGGACATGGCAACTGATTGTTGCTTCTTAGTACTTCAATAGACTAGTTTACCACCAAGAAATTGGCAGGAGCCTGAAGTACTTTTCCAATCCATGTTGCAGCCTGCATAGTCAGAGTCTGAGTACCCTTTGAGATCAAAACCTGAACATTTAGGGTAGTACAATCCAAGACTTAGAGTACCTTTCAGGTACCTGAGGATCCTTTTCACAGCTGTGAGATGTGATTCTCTTGGGTCAGACTGATATCTGGCACACAAACAGACTGAGAATTGGATATCAGGCCTTAATGCAAGTAGGTACATCAGTGACCCAATCATTCCTCTGAAAAGGGTTTGATTTACTGGTTTACCAACAAGGTCAGGACCAAGGTTGTTTGGGGGAAACCATTGGAGTTTTCACTGAGGCACAGTCACTGAGCTCATACTTCTTCAGTAGGCTTCTAGTGTACTTTTCTTGACTGATGGAGGTTCCCTTATCAGTCTGCTTGATTTGCAGTCCAAGAAAGTAAGTGAGTTCTCCCATCATGCTCATTTCAAATTTCTTTTCCATCAGTTTTTCAAACTGTTTGCAAAGTTTATAACTTGTTGAGCCAAATATGATGTCATCCACATACACTTAAACAAGAATGACATCTTCTTTTGTCCTATAGATAAACAATGTATTGTCTATCTTGCCTCTGACAAATTTATTTTGGATGAGGAAGGCTGAAAAAGTTTCATACCATGACCTAGGAGCTTGTTTCAGTCCATAAAGGGCTTTGTCAAGCTTGCAGACATAGCCAGGAAACTCACTGCTTTCAAATCTAGGGGGTTGTTGAACATAAACATCTTCTTTCAGTTATCCATTGAGGAAGGCACTTTTTACATCCATTTGATATACTTTGAAGTTCATGTAGGTTGCAAATGCAAGGAAGATCCTGATGGCTTCCATTCTTGCCACTGGTGCAAATGTCTCTTCATAGTCAATGCCTTCTTGTTGATTGTAACCTTTGGCAAACAAGTCTGGCCTTGTTTTTAATGACTATGCCATTTTCATCAGTTTTGTTTTTGAACACCCATTTCATGCCAATGACTGAAACATCCTGAGGACATTTGACCAAGGTCATTACCTTGTTTCTGTCAAATTGTTCCAGTTCATCATGCATAGCCTGAACCCAACTAAGATGTTTCAGTGCTTCTTTGACACTTTTAGGTTCAATGGTGGAAATAAAGTCCACAAACAGGCATTCATTGGCTGAGGCTGCCTTTAGTTTAGCAGCCATGCTTCTAGTAAGCATTCCTTAAGTGGGCTCTCCAATTATGTTGACAAGTTCTATATCTTTAGACCTAGTCCAGCTATCCTGAGGTCTTTGATATTGATTTGAACTTGTGGAGGCCTGATTAGGTGGAGGTGTAGGTTCTGATGCAGACACTTGAGGATCTTCAGGATCTTGAGTATCTGACTGACTTGGCTGATCACTGAGATTGATTGGTTCCTGAGCACTTTGTTCAGACTGATTAATTACATCAGTACATGTCTGTGCTTCAACAAACTCAGTGATGGTTGGATAAGGGAGGTTATGAGGGACAATGTAATAGGATATATCAGCATCTGCTTGATATTGAGTGGAAGGATTATAGTCAGGATGATATTCATCTAGAGGATATCTTGATGAATCATCAATTCCTATCTCTTCCATTGAGGTGTTCGAGAATCTGATTGCTTCAGCACTCTCATCAAAGGTGACATGTAATGTTTCCTCAGTTTGTTGTCTCCTTGTATTGAACACCCTGGAGGCTTTAGAGACAAGAGAGTATCCTAGAAAGTATCCATCATCAGCTTTTGCATCAAATTTCCCTAAGTGATCCTTGTGATTATGAATAAACAGAGGGCACCCAAAGACATGAAAATAGCTGATGTCAGGGATTCTTCCTTTGAATAACTCATAAGGAGTTTTGCTATGTCTCTTGACAATGATGGATCTGTTTTGAGTATAACATGCAGTTTAACTGCTTCAGTCCAAAAATGTTTGATAGAACTGATCCATTTAGCATTGTCCTAGCAGCCTCAATGAGTGTTCTATTCTTCCTTTCAGCAACACCATTTTGTTCAGGTGTGTAAGGAGAGGAGAATTTTGAGAAATTCCTTTCTCATCACAGAAACATTCAAGATCATTGTTTTTTAACTCAGTCCCATTGTCAGTCTGATTTGTTTGCTTTTATGTCATTTTGGTTTTTCAATGTTCCTGAAAAGGACATGATTGTTTCAGCTGCCTGGGACTCTTTTTGGTCAGGAAGTAAACCCAAGTGTATCTTGAGTATTCATCCACAATGACCAGAGTATACTTCTCATGATTAATGACCTAGGACTGATGGTCCAAAGAGATCCATATGGAGAAGATGAAGGCAGCTTTTGATGGAGAAGTTTTGTTTGGTTTTAAAGGATGCTCAATGATGTTTACCCTTTTACAGGCAGAGCAGGGTTTATCCTTTGAAAACACAAGTGATGGTAAGCCAAGGACCTTGTTTTGTTTGACAAGATTGTTTATGTTTTTGAAGTTCAAGATGGGGAGTCTCTTATGCCAAAGCCAGTTTAGAGTTTCAGTGGCTTAGCAAAGAGACAAGTTCCATTCTGAGTTAGAGTATACATATCTAACACATAAACATCTTGTCTTCTTGGTGCAATAAGAACTACTTCTTTATTTACATTAAAGATGGTACCTTGCTTATCATCAAATTGGAAATATGTATTTAGCATCACATAGTTAACTGACATGATAGATTGTACTTGAGACCATTAACATAAGCTATCCTAGTAAAAACTATTCCATTACAGTTTACTGAACCATAACCTTCAGTGAGACATGATGAATTGTCAGCAAATACCACCTGAGGTCCTGGTTCTTCAACATATTTGTGCAGATATTCTTTCACACCAGTCATACTCCTTGAACATCCACTATCTAGATGCCAAACAGGCTCCCTGGCATGTCTCTGCACAAATAGTAACTGTTTCAGTTTTTTTCTAGGATCCCTCCTTTTGGAGGGCTTGGCTTTAATGGCCTTTTTAAAAGTTACAATTGATACATGGTCAGTAGTGGTATGGACTGTGCTTCCACAGATTTTGCATTTGATTGCAGATGTAGACTCAGTAGACTGAGAAGATGATTGGTGATTCCTCTTCTAGCCTGAATGACCTTTTCATGTCCTGAGGTTCATGAGTGGGATTCCACATATGTTTCCAACTAGGATCCATTAGACAATCATCAGGAAGATGGTCATTAAGCCACAATGTGGACAAGTGGAAAAAGGCTTAGCCCTTTTGTCTTTGTTTCTGTTTAGAATCAGAAGGATACTGAAAAGCCTTGAGCTTTAAATGTTTGCAGCATTGATGAGACTGTGTATGACAGGTGATCAGAAGTCCTGTGATCTTTTTTTTTGCATATCATGCAAAAGAGGATTCTATAACAATCATCAGTGGAATGATTTGTATAGTTGACTAGCTCACATCTTTGCTAAGGTTTGGAATGGCTTTGGGCTTGGAGGTGCTTGAGGAAGTGGATTTGAGTTCCTTAACTCTTAGATTGAGGTTTTTCAGATGATTCAATCTTTTCACTCAGCTTCCTTACAAGCTCAGCCAACTGATCATATTTTGAATCAGGGCTTTCAGTGTTTACCTCAGTTGGGACTGAAGTTGCTGAGTCATCAGTAGGAACTGAGACTTCGGGTGTGGGCCTTTTCAGGATGGTTCTACCCATTCCTGACTTCTCCTTTGGAGAATGCTGAGTGTAGACTAATGGTGTAAGGTCTGAGCATGGTGCAGCTCCATGAAGGACTTTCAGAGGTGGGAGTGGTGCATGTGATTCTGATTCAGACTCATTGACAGACTCAGTGTTACTAAGTTTATCAGTGAGTCCAAGCATATCTTTTATAGCCTGACTTTCAGGTTGCAAGATTTTCCCAGTCTCAAAGTTAGGTAACTTACTGACTGGGTTGTTTCTTACAACCCAGTCACTAGAGTTGGGTTCCATTTCTTGCTCAAAAGATATGCCAGCTGGTATAAAAGACTTTTCACTATGACTCTCACTGAGGGATTCAGTGAGTTGGTCTTCTCCTATGACTTTCTTGTTAGAACTAGGAATAAGACTAATAGTTTCATAGACTTTAGGATTCTTTTTTGTCCATCTTTCAATGACAGCCTTTTCTTTGTTAAGTTCAGTTTGAAGAGCTTGATTTTGTTTCAAAATTTTAGTGTTTTGAATTTGAAGTGTAACAGCTTCTAGCTTGGCTTGTTTTAAGACAAATAATTCATCTCTACACTTGTTTAATTCTTGAACAAGATTATTATATTTTGAAAACAAATTTAGTCTTTGCTCTTCAACAAACTTAAGATCAACATTAATGTAATTCAAGTAAGATTACCAATCAGAATCATCATCCATAGAAAGTAAGATATTTACCTTTTTCATGGTGATGTTAACCCACTCTCCATTTCTTGCATGGCTTTTTCCAACTGCCAGTTGGTCATTATCTAAAAGTGACATCAGTGCACTGACTCTTACTTCTTCATCATCTGAGGATACCTCTTCTTCATCCCAGTCATAGGCTTCAGCTACAAGAACCTTGTTCTTTGTTTGAACAGGTTTAGTGGTTTGAGCAGCCTGAGATACTGAGGGAGTGGCCTCAAGGAGAGCAAGTTTAGCTTTAGCTTTTCTATATTTAGCTTCAAAGTCTTTTTGACCATTTTGAACAGTTTTGTTTTAAAAATGTTGAGTAGACTGAAGCATTTTTGGTTGAAACTTGCTAGTTCCTGAAGAAGAACTATTACCAGAGAATTTATAAGAGGGTTCTGAGGTGGTTTTAGAAAAACATTCTTTTGCAAAATGACCCTTTTTACCACATTTGAAACATTCAGTGGTTTCATTTGCTTTTGCTTTTGAAAAGTTTGACTGATTTCTTTTAATAAACCGTTTTGAATTAGCAAGGAGTGCCCTTTCTTGAAATTCTAAGTGTAAATCATTAAGGTACTCCTCACTGGTTCTCTCATCAGCCTCATCATCAGAATTCTCTTGGAAATCCTGCACAACACCATTAGAATAAAAGGCAGTTGATATGGGTATGGTTGTCAGGGCCTTTTTGGTCTCAAGAGCTTTCTTTGAGTCAGGGTATCTCCTAGAGATTAAGTTGTCCTCATAGACAAACTTCCCATAGATCTCAGGGAGCTCAAGGGTTTGAATGTGGTTAGCATTCCTGAGGCCCTGAGAGAAGTTTAACCACTTCTCAGGGAGACTGTTGATAAAGCCAACATTGATTTCATGCTTAGACAAAACTACACCATCATTTGATAGTTCATTTATCAAGATTTTGTATCTGGTATAGGTCTGAGAGAGACTTTTAGAGTCTTTGGCCCTGAAAGTGTTATACTCAAGTTTCAGGTCCATAATCCTATTTTCCTTGGTATCTGAGGGACCTTCAAAGCTATGAACCAAGTCAAGCCAAGTTTGTTTGGCTGTTGTACAGTTAATGACTGATTCGATTGTATCGTCAGGAAGACATGATATAATGATGCTTTTTAGGCGTTGGTCTTGGTTAACCACCCTTCTCTCATCAATGGTCCACTGAGCTTCAGGTTTAGGTAACCCTTCAGCAGTCTTAGGGACAAAGGGACCTTCATTGATACATTTGATGTAGTATGGTTCCATACCAGTCAAGTAGCAAAGCATACGTTTTTTCCACTTGCTAAATTTACTAGCTTCTAGTCTGGGAGCAACAACTGAATAGCTTCCTCCCTTTTTGTCAACTAGCTGGGGCACATTACTATTAGCCATGGTAGGATCTTGGTTTTAAAAACCTTTTTGAGCACTCTTTAGTTTTGAAAGATTTTATAAACCAGAGTCTCTGATACCACTTGTTGTTCCTGTTACACAATTAGAATTAACTACAAAGTTAAGCTAATCATGTTTCATAACTGAGTAATGTATTGATTAACTAAGTAAAATAAGTAAAATGTAAAAGATAAACACAATAGTTTTTCAACGTTTAAATTCTTATTAGAAGTTAATCAAAAGAATCTATACCTAAGTGTTCGCGGAAAAAACACTTGGGATTGAAATGACAAAGTATGGTATTGTCTCCTCACTAAACTTAAGCTAAGCTTAAGTGGCAACTAGAAATGAACCACTGAGCTATCTCAGGGACTAGGTTGCTCTTTAGGGGAGAAAAGTGATTTTGTGAATGTCTAAGCATTAAGTGCACAAAACTTGTCCACATTTCTCCCTTATGATCCTATTTATACACAAGTATACAAGAGCACCCGTGACTTAAAAGACAAAAAGAATGACCTAGCTAATCAGGACAAAATACTGATGTATTTTGTCCCTGTTAGAAGAACCTATTTTGGGTATAAGACAATTGTGCTTTCTGAGTAACAGTGATGACACTGCTCTTGTTCTAAAGCCTTTCAGAAAAAGTTTGACTTTGGCCTGATAAGGACTTCACCTTATCTTTTCAAACTCTTCCCGCCTTATCCGGCCTTTCTTTCAGACTTCAGGTTTTTCAGTCTTGGTCTTCAGTCTTCAATCTTCATAGTTTTTGAGGAGACTGGGGTTCAGTGAGTTATTGTCTTCACTCACTGAACCCATTATCTTCTTCTTTGGCTTAGGTCCCACTCAGGAAGTTCCGCCTCACTGAATGGTGAATCCTTCTTCTTAGACTCGTCCTAAGCATCCTAAAGATAACTCACTGAGTGACTGTTCACTCAGTGACCTGAGAGTGTTCACGGTTATGACACTTGGGCTAATTTGTATTCAAATTCTTGTTTCAGGACGCTTGGGTACTAAATGGACCCAACGGTACTGCCAGTTATGAAGACGTGTAAGGAGATAAGTATAGAATAGATTTTTTGTATATTTTATATAGTTAGACTTATACGAATATTCTGCATGTTTAGAATATTATATTTATCTTGTAAAGGACTCTTTGTACCTATAATAGTAGGTCCTAGGTTAGATGATAAGATGTATGTTTTGTTAGGCTTTAAGGTTGTAAACCCTAGTGATACTCGAGATCAATCGTATTATACTCAATAATGTTGAAGAATTTGGTTACATCATAAACTGCTCATACAACACATTACTGTTACATTGATAAATCTTCTAAGTATCAAGTAGTAGATTCCGCATACTATTTAATATACATTCAAAGTATCCTCATCACAATACACGTGTGTTTATATCCTCTCAAGTGGCACGGAGGGCTGATGGCTATCGATTTCGAAAATGTTTTGACACATACAAAAATCTTTATAGTTGAGTATGACCTCGTTCTCTATAAACAGTGTCTCTGATACCATTCTGTAACACCCCCAACTCGGAATATGGCAGCGGAACGGAGCTTGGGGTGCTACGTGAAGGGTAAGACAGTCACATCCATAGAAAATGATCTCATAACGAGACGTTTTAGCAAAAACATATCATTCGAATACAAAATTAAACATTTAGAGTTTAAAAGACTCTCAAACATAAATTGCAGCGGAAATAAAACATAGTTTGCAGCGGAAATAAAATACATAGTTCAAAAGGTTTTTCGAATGATAAAATAGTAAAAGATAGTAAAGATAGATAGTAAAAGCCAAAGATAGCCATCAAAAGTTTTCAGCCACTCCCAGTGCCCACAAGTATGCATCAATTACCTGAGATAAAACATGCTAAAAAGTTAACACAATGGTTTAGTGTAATCCATAGGATTAATAAATAAAGCAGTTGAGCATAAGATTTTAAGTCTGGAAGATATAAGTAACAAATACAGATATCGGGTAAGCGTCAAATAATTTTGCTAAGCTCATGACAAACAAAGCATTAACCGGTGCCAATAACCTTGGCGTAAGTCGATAGTAACCGTGGAATTTCATAATATAATAGCTGCCCCCAAAGCTAGGTACTTTGCCAGATACCTAGTGAAAATCGAATATAGTACATCACATGCGGACCGACCTTAGTCAACATGGCGGGAGGGTCAATTCCTATAGGCCTATAAACTATAATCGCGCTCACTCGCAAGTGATTAATGGTTCATGATCGAGGGACTTGCTTTTGGCAAGGACGGTACTTAGCATTATCATTTCAGTCAGGAATAGTATACCAATAAACAATTGTGCTCATAAAAATAAGTAAATAGCATGTATCTCCCCCATGGGTTTATAAACAATTTAAAAGTAAAAGTGGGGCTACGAATCACACCTTAGTAATAGAGAAACGAGATATCACAATTAATCAGATGGTAAAGCACAACAAATGAACCTCAACACAACCTAACAATTAAGCGGCATGTCTCAGAAATAATCCTCGAAATGATTTATAAAGCAATACTCATATTTGAAATGAAAATAGTTTAGTTTCAATAGCGTTTGAAAGAAAAGAAACGTTTAAGACTCGTGTGGATAGTTAAGAAAAGAAAATAATAAAAGTTGGCAAACACAAACGAACACTTAAGAAAAGATAAAAGGAAAGAGTGAAGAAATAAGAAAAGAAAGAAGAAATAATAATAAGAAAGAGAAAATGAAACAATTAAACAAGAAAGAAAAACATCAATAGGTAGTTTCGGTGTTTTACCCAATTCCCAAATAGTTGTTATGTCGTCATGATTTAGGAAGAAAACGTACAAGTTTTGAAAAGGTTTTTGGACATTAAGTAATCATAATTGATTAAGTTATAAAAGATTTTATCGAAATTTGGACATGATGTGTCCGTTTATAAAACATTTTTGAGTCGTTACGACTCTTGAATTTTATCAGTTTTATCGTCACATTTACAAGTTTTATACATATAATTGGACACTATCATTCGCGTATATACTAGTTGTCAAGTTTATCGACCATTTTGTGTATGTTCGGATCCAAATATGTCAAACTCTTATGAGTCTGACATACTCTTCCGTCTAAAGTACCAAAATTGTCCACAAGGTCCGTCGACTAATATCGTAAATCTAATATCGTCCAATTCTGAATCCAAGTAAAGGTTATTCAATATATATCCAAGTCCAAGTCCAAATTATATCCTATATTATCCAAATACTCATCCGAAACACCAATCGATAAACAAATAAATACATAAATAAAGGAAAATAAAATAAGCGTCAAAACTAATGTAAAGTTAACTCGATAAAACCAAACATAATGACCATTGCCGTGACCCCCATGAGCCACAGATGGACTCCATCCGAACCAATGTGGTTCTCGGATAAACCCAACTCATCCAATCCAAAACCAAACAAATCCAAATAAACACAAACAACAAACTACTCCTCAACCTTTGCCCTGACTCGCCTTGAGTCACGGCTCACTCCCCGTTGAGCCTAGGAGACTCTCGGCTACACCTAACCTAAACCGAATGCAAACAAATCCGAACCAAAAAAATCCCAAACAAATCCAAATCTCCACAAAACAATAACCAAACCCAAAACTAGCATAATGCCGTGACTCACCCCGAGTCACGGCTCGACTCACATGAGCCGTAGCCCATGTCGAACACAAAACCGAGACCAAAACCAAATCAACTCCAAATCCAAGCTACAAAATATCAACAACAAATTAGAAAATGAAGAAATAAAATAAAAATAATCAACTCACCCCGAGTCAACTCGAGTTGACTCGGTGAGTCACCTAACTAGGACTGAGTTTGAGGGTTTCACGGCAAAACACTTTAGATCCACACGGTTTTGATTAAAAACAAAAGGTTTTATAAAAGTTTATTAAATAATATTCGGTTTTATAAAAATATAGAAATTAGGGTTTGATAAAAAGTGGTGAAAAAGAAAGAAATAGGGCGCGAGTGTTACCAAAACGGAGAGAGGAGGTGGCGGGGAAGGTGTGGTGCGATGGTGGTGGTGGACTGTGGCAGCGACGGTCGTACGGTGGTGGTACCAAATGAGCTTCACGTGAGCTCAAAAGCTCCAAAAATATAAAGGGTGGCTAGATCTACGTTTTGGTAAAATTTGGAGGTTGGTCGAAATATTTTTCGGCGACGGTGGTGGTCGGCCGGTCTGGTGTTGAGAGAGAAAGAGTGAGGTGTGTGTGTGAGTTATCAGAAGAGAGAGAGAGAGAGAGAGAGAGAGAGAGAGAGAGAGAGAGAGAGGAGAGAGAGAGAGAGAGAGAGAATGAGATGTTTTATAAATTTGGGAGGGGCTAAACTTGGACAAACAAAAATAGGGGGGCACGGGGTAACTGTTGGGCGGAGGGGGGTAAAGTGTCAAGTGGGGTAAACTTTGGTAATATTTATCGCGGGACCCATTTGACGTACCAAACGGACTCGAAAAGTTACGAAGCTTGCGCCATTATTTTCGAAATAATTTTTCCTATACAAACAAGTATAAATACGCATAACTTTCTCGAAGTTAATTTATTTAGCAAATTCGATTCGTTTCGTGCTTTCTAGGTTGTGCCGGTTCAATAAAGGGACAATGTTCTCATTTCTTAAGATATCTCTCGTTTCTCAAGTTCAAATAAGTTCAGGAAAAATTTAAATACTCAAGTGATGCAAAAATAAAATATTTGGCTAGTAAGATGGTTTGGAAAATTACTGGATGTTACACGATGTGACTAATCGATAAACACACACAATTTAAACACATATGGGCTATTTGGTGTAAATCCTAAACATTGCATTCTCAAAATGTCTCTTCCAAATGTATCAAGCTAACTTGAGACAGTACTCGTCTATGTTCTCAAAATGATGTAAAAGCCAAGTTCTAGAGTTTACAAACTACCGGCACACTGAATATTTGGTGGATTTGAGTAATATGAGGAAATGGAAAGGCTAAATCTCACCAAGTAAATCAAAGGTTATAGTGCGATCGGCTAAGGTGTATTCTAGTTTGGTTAAGAAAAACATGTCAAAAGTTTAAAAATGGCATAATTTTTCAAAATAAACTAGAAAAATGGGCAAATAAGATTCAAGTTGTAATTCTACTCCCGTCCCCCTACTTGAAATGTACAAAGTCCCTTTTGTACGCAAATAAGCAATAATAAAGGAGAAAAGTAGAATTAGAACGAGAACTCCCCTGAAATTTGCTCTTGAAAATGATAGAATGATCATGTTTGAGAAAACGTGTCTTCACTTCGCCTAATGAGCAAACTTCAAATTCCTGAAATCACGTCACTACCCACAAGCATAAATCTAAAAATAAAAAGAAAATAAAATCCTAACTCACTTTCGTAGGAATCATGGTTGCATTTAACGTATGCAACAAGCCTTTTAAACCACTCGGTGTCCCGAGTGGACGAGTGAAGTCTCGTGAGGGTTTACAGGGAACACACCCACAAAGTTCATTTAAAAACTAATACAAGGTTTAAGTATGTATGTTATTTTAAGAATTAAAATATTTCTGGTACAGGAGAAAGTTACGGCTTAAACTCATGGATTGAGTTACGCCGTAAGTAATGACACCTGAAAAAACTTCGAATATCTGACAATGGTTACGGCGTAACCATAGCAGCAAGTTACGTCGTGGAAACTCTCTGAGGTGAATTCCAGGAGTGAAAGACTCCATGGTGTGTTTCTAAGCCATCATTCTTTCTCTAATACCTGCAAAAAAGTCATAACAAAACAAACCAACCCATTCTACACTAATACAAAGGAAAAAGAAAAGGATAATTCGGTTTATCTCCCGAAAAAGCACTTTTTTTTATTTACGAGTCTTTAAGTTAGACTCATGGCCATGGTCAAAAATGCCGATTGGTCATCTCGTGGTAGCTAACATGCCCACGTTCTATCCAATCAATAACCTTCTCGTCTCTTTTGTAAACATCATCAAGTTCTAAACACCCCTTGTAGCCATTGGCTTTATCTTCTTCACTAATTTCTAGAAGAGGTCTGGCCTTGCTTTATCTTTTGATAGTCATAATCGTAACCATTGGCTTTATCTCCTTCACTAATTTCTAGAAGAGGTCCGGCCTTGCTCAACTGTTTCTTCGTCCAATGTTTAAAATTGGACACTGCTCTAGGCATTTTAAAAATAGTTTTGTCGTTATCAATAGTTAGCCAGACTACCCCATTAATGGTATCTTCCTCGAGACCTGATGTTTCCTTGAATGGTTTTCCAAGAATAACCTATTCTAATCCATCCTCTACAAATTCGCTTATGTCATCAAACACCACAAAATCTATTAGAAATGTATAAACTCCAATAAATGCATGTATATTACTTGCTATACCAAGAAAGTTATTTCCCCTATACTCTAGCTCTCTTTTAAAAATTTGATTATAACTTTCTTTAGACATAATATTTATTGGTGAACTAGTGTTGATGAAAGGGTGAAAGTCAACAAACCTGATTTTACAAGTGAGTTGCAAATTGTAAGAATTCCGATGGTGAACCCTCATTCCTGCTTCAAAAAATCTAGGTTGGGTTGGCTGCATCAATATGTTGCTATTATCATCCTGCCGTGGAAATAAATCCATAAAATTTAGCTCATGAGTTGAATCCTCCATCTCCATCCCTGTTCTTTGATCATTATCCTCGAATTCAACTAAAACATCGAAGTTTCCAATTGGGGAGAGATCGTCATGTTCCAAAGAATTTACTTGAGTCATCTCTTCTTTTTGTAGGAATTCTACCAAATCAAATTCTTCGGGTTCCTGTAATTGGTTGACTACACAAACACTTCCATTTTGGGGAATAGACACAATTTTATTAGCTTTAAAAGTAATCACTTTCCGTCCTACTTCTAAGGTCATTCTTTTTCCGAAAACATATACCTTAGCATGTGTAGTGGCAAGCATAGGCCTTCCCAATATAATTGGGATCTTCTCATCTTCTACTATCTCTAAAATAACAAAATCTACTGGGAAGACAAACCTAGCAATTTTTACCAATACATTCTCTACTATTCCCATAGGGGATTGCATGGACTTGTCGGCCATTTCAATCTCCATTTTCATAGGTTTTTAATTCCCAACTCCCAAACGTGTAAACATGGAATAAGGCATTATGCTAATACTAGCTCCTAGATCTGCTAAAGCATTGCTAATTTTAAGGTTACCGGTCAAGCATGGAAGAGTAAAACTTCCATGGTCTTTTTCCTTTTAAGATAATTCATTCCATAATATAGCCGAGCATCTAGCATTGTGCTTTACTGATTCCACCCCTTCCAAGTTGTCCTTCTTTTCAACCAATTCCTGCAAACATTTAAGATCATTAGATTTAGTTTTAATTGAATTAACTAAGTGCATATTAATAGGAAGAGTTTCCAGTCTATCGAGCAGAAATTGCTCCTTCACAAGTCTTCTTTTGAATTTTTCAGAGAATTTTGTTGGTTCATTTGATGCCTCGTCAGTAGACACCACTTTAGTTTCTTCAATAGCTTTGGCAACACTCTCTTCTGCTCTTTCATCTTTTCTTTCCAAACACTTTTTAATGGCATTAGTACATTGCTCTACTTTAATTTCAAGATTTTTTATTCCGATATCGTGAGCCTTGAGAGATGAAACAGTGCTTTCGACAAACTACTTTAGCATTTCTTCCTCTCGTGCTTTTCGTTTTATAGATTCAGCAATGTATTGGTGCACTATCTCCTCTAAGCTATTTCCATTGTTTGTACCAACCATACTTTTTTACTTCCTCCTTTCGTTGATCATTTCGTGCTTTCTCTCTTTCCTTCCTTTTTTTCTCAAATTCAAGCGAATAATCATTGTTCTTCTTAGTAATTGTTTTCATGACTTTATGCTTGAAGTTATCCTTAGGTCCATACCCTGTTTCAACATGCCACATATGACAGTGGTCTGCTATCCTTTGGATAGACTGCAAGGCTTGATCTATTGTCATTCCAGGAATGGACCTTTGAGAATCTAGAAGTTGGCAGGTCTCGGCATCCAAACCTCTATAAAAAAATGTATATTTTTTATGTTTGTTCAGATCATGTGTGGGACACCTATAGAGAAATTCATTATATCTTTCCCAGGCTTGGTAAAGTGTTCCTTCCCTCTCTTGCACAAACCGGTGAATTTCTCTAAGAAGGGTTGCAAGTCTAGCAGGTGGACAAAACTTTCGTACAAATGCTCTCTATAGAATATCCTAAGCTATTTTTGTTTCTAGAGGAAGTCGATTAAACCATCTTTTTGCTGATCCAGTGAGGGTCATGGGGAAAACCCTTATGATGCGTGCGATGTGTCGTTGCGGTTTAGCAGTATTAATGCCTACTCAAGTTTTAAATTTATATTTAGCCGACTTATCAATAACACACACACTTAACGAGCAGTGTACCCGGTCAGTATGAATATAATGGTAAGTAGAGTGTCGATCACTAAGAGTGGAACGTATTATCTAGTTATTCGAATCAGTATTTTAATATCCTAAGTTAGCTATACAACCTAATCTAACGCAAGGGGCTTCAGCCTGAGAGACTGGCACGGTTTGGTTATGATTAAATAGTAAACTAAACTAATGAGCACGAATCAGGGATTAGCACACACGTACACAGATAGATACTTGAGACAATAAGAAGACCTGTCCTGATAATTAAGTAGCTTGTCACTTGTTTTATTGCTAGTTTTATATGAAGTGTATATAATTAACCCTTTCTCGTTGGCTCTAATCTTATCGGCGAGTAAACCCTTAATGATCACTTATGTCTATCCCACTATCCTAGAAACGATAGAATAAATAAGCGAGGAAGGGGCATGGCGACCCAAGCAATGCTCAGCTAGACACAGAGGTTATCAATGCACTAATAAAAGTCACCAAAGACATCAACATATAAACTTTAATTAATGGGAAAGCAATTTTAAGGGGTGCACATGATTTTCCGTAGTCACATGACGTCGGCCCATCAATCCTGATGAATTAAAGTGCACTAATACAATAAAACAAAACTACTTAATGAATTGAATACATGCAGGACCTTCTTACAGCTCCTGTATCTTCGTTCAGGGTGTGTCTTGTGCTGCTAATACGTCTGAATTCGGCTTTAGGGTTTCTGTCTCTCTCTTCTGAGTTAAGCTCCGTGTCCCGAAATTCGTCTGGCCTTGGGGTATTTATAGTTTCTATCTGAGGGTTAGATGCGGCGCATAGGATAAGTAGATGCGGCGCATTGACTTAACTTCGCGTGGGGTCCAAGATTAATATATTCAGGAATATTCGTACACCGCCTTAAGATGCGGCGTAACTCCATTTCTCTATGCGGCGCATGTCCTTTGCTTGTCTTGGATCGTAACTTGTGAAATCTTGATAGTGATACGCCGTATGTAATAAGTATGTTGCGGCGTATCTGGAGCAGAATGATCTTGATCTTTTACATTTCAGTAGACTCTTAACATCTTGCTTGTTTTGCTCCATAATTAGTCCAAAATCGCCAAGTTTCACATAATACTTGTTTTTACCTGAGAATTACAAAAGTAAACACTAACGTATCGATTCTCATAGATAATATAATAAAACAAGTCAAATAAATAGGATAAATGATGATAATAAAATTTACTTATTTGAGTTTATCAAATATCCCCCCACTTGAACTTTATTTGTCCCCAAGTAAACCTTAGAATAAATCTTATGAAAATGTATCCTAAAAGATATTAGGATTTATTTTTATATTTAAGGATGTATTCGTTTTGTCATAATTGCACAACCATACACTTAACGAATTAGAAATAAAATAAAATATTTTGATAAAAGCAAATCTAATCGTTTAACTGTCCAGTCGTGACGAATATTCTATCATAAGCTTGGCAAGTATACGTATCTCCCCTACTAAAGCCAAGGAATAACAAGTCTAAAGCGGTAAAAAGGGTTTGTTGGTTAAGGGTTGATCATTCTTCTTAATCTCTATCGATCTCACATTCCAGAAAAGGCGACAAAATCACAAATACATGATCGAATCCACGACCACGATACTTGCAATTGCTCAAATCCTTAACTCGAATAGGCTAAAGATAGGACCAAGTAATCTTTACCAATAATATTATATCAAAAAGGGCGACAAAATCATAAATACATAGCCGAATCCACGACTACGATACTTAAGATTGCTCAAATCCCTAATCTCAATAAATCAAAGGTTTGGATAAAGAATGATGTAGGGTATGGATAATATTTGGGATACAAATTGGTGTAAAATAAAAAATAAACAAAATAGATAAATTAAAATCCTAAGTGTGGTAAATTACTTTCCCAACCATACCATGAATAAGACTCATATCATTGAATAACTCACGCTTTAACACTTGAAACACACGCTTTAGGTAGACACGAATTATACTCAACAAGATCTCAATCAAAGAATAATCCTAGTTGGCGTTCCCATAACGGCCAACTCCCATTCAATCCATATATATAATATACAACAAATAGTGGTGATATCGCCCACTTAATACAAAACTTTACATAAGTTGGTTAAAACAAACTTCCAACTTTTCCTTTTTCTTTTTTTTTTTTTTTTTTTTTCGATTTTTTTTTTTTTTTTTTTTTTTTTTTTTTTTGACATCAACATATGTGTAAAATTTCACAACTTTTCTATCGCTATCTTTCTGGATAATTTTTCCATACTCTTCATACTTTCAGAAATAACTGTAATAGCGAAAGTAGTAAACACACGAAAAATAAACTCAAAGATATACAATATTTACTTTCATACCAATTGCATTGTGCAATTTCCCGACCTAACCAAAGATAATGAATTACGCACGCGAACACAGGTAATGTAAGGAAACACACTTTGCCTAAAGCAATTAACCAACCACGGATTTTAATCTACAGGGTAGGCTAAGGTGTAAGGGTGTATCGAAACATTATAACAAAGGTGTAAGAAACGAAAGGAATGGCTCTGAGTGTTTTTCTAGGGGTATCTTACTCTAAAAGTGAGAGTAACAAAGGGTTTATACGGGGGTTAACTAACCAGTGTAGTTAGTTAATATCACATAACATATAAAGGCTATTTGGGTGTAATCCTAGAAATTTACCAATTTAGACAAGTCATTCCAATTATATAGATAATACTTATTATGGTGGTCTCGAATAGTATATAAGCCAAGTTCTAAAGTTTACAAGTCACTGGCACACTCATAGATTTGTGAATTTTGAAAAGTTCACAATTTTTGGAAATAATGTTATGTGTGCAGCTATGTAATTTAGACTTTAAACAAAAACATGCTAAAAAATTTTAAATTTTGATATATTAAGCGCATTTTAAGCATATTTTGAAAAGTTTAGGACAAGTAAGTGTTCTAATTCTCCAATCCCCTCACTTAAGTTAAACAACGTCCTCGTTGTTTGTATCAAAGGTTAAAAACTGGAAAATAAAAGAATTAGAACAGAAAAACTCCCCTGAGATTTGCTCGGTATGATCCTCCATTATTCGTGTAAGAGCAAAAATCAACTTTCTTGTGGATTAGAACGTTTAAGCTTCAAAAATGATGTATCCACAGAAATGCAGGAATCTATAATACCATTTAGACTTTAACACACCTGAGTTAAGAAGGTTCAAACTTGCATAATACATTAGTAGTTAGTAAAAATAAAACTAAAAAAAATTAAAATGAAAATCATCAGGTCAGTCGATACGCCGTATCTTATGGAAGAAGATACGCCGTATCGAGCCTGGAATAAATACGAATCAGAATAAAAGATGCGTCGCATCCTTAACCAGGGATGCGCCTCATTAAAATACTGACAGAAAGTTTTAAAGTCAAAAATAATAAAAATGCAGAAAATTAAATAAGATATGACCATTGCAGGTGATGCGTCGCATCTTAGGATGCAGATGCGCCGTATCTTTTACAGGTCTGACAGACTCGACACAGAACAGAATGTAAAAATTTTCTTCCGGGTTGTCTCCCGGTCAGCACTTGTCTTTATTCCATAGTCTTCAAGTTAGACTCACGTTCAGCTCCTTATTCCAATACTTCGGGTTCAAACTCCACCACCTCGTTCTCAGTATCCTCAATTTTATTATCAAAGTATTTCTTTACTCGTTGCCCGTTTACCTTGAATATATAACCATTTTTATCGCATATTTCAATAGTCCCGTATGGATACACTTTCTTGACAACGAACGGACCCGTCTATCTTGATTTAAGTTTTCTTGGATACATCTTTAATCGAGAATTAAACAGCAGCACTTTCTCTCCAATAGTAAACGTTTTATCCCCATGTAACCTCGAGTCATGCCATCTTTTAGTTCTTTCTTTGTAGATCTTAGTATTTCTGTAGGCCTCATCTCTTAGTTCGTAGAGTTCATTAAGTTCCATGAAACGGTTCTTCGTCGCAGCTTCCATATCCATGTTACATTTCGTCAAAGCCCAATATGCACTTTGTTCTATTTCGACCGGTAGGTGGCATGCTTTTCCGTATACAAGACGAAATGGAGTGCATCCCGTTGGTGTCTTATAGGCTGTACGAAATGCCCATAAAGCATCATTTAACTTGTCAGACCACCCTTTCGGATTATATCCAGTCATTTTTTCCAAAATCCGTTTTATAGCCCTATTGGTTACTTCGGTTTGCCCATTGGATTGAGGATGGTATGCAGTGGAAACCCTATGATACACTCCATATTGTTCCAAAGCTCTTCCTAGATGGTGATTACAAAAGTGTGTTCCCCTATCACTAATCAATGCTTTAGGAACTCCAAACCTAGCGAACAAACTTCGCAAAAATTTAAGTACTACCTTGCTGTCGTTTGTTGGTGATGCTTGCGCTTCGACCCATTTTGATACGTAATCAACAGCAACCAAAATATATTTATTACCTTTAGATTCAGGAAACGGTCCCATGAAGTCCAATCCCCATATGTCGAAAACTTCACATACATGGATAGAGTTTTGAGGCATTTCGTTTCTTGATGTTATATTTCCGGATCGTTGACACGCATCACATCCTTTTATATAATCTTTTGCATCATCCAACATAGTGGGCCAATAAAATCCTGCATCAAGGATTTTTCTTCTTGTAATAACTGCACCGTGATGTCCCCCCGTCGGCCCCGAATGGCAATGTGCCAATATTGCTGGGATATCATCACCATCTACGCATCTTCGTATAATATTGTCAGGGCATAATTTAAAGGCATAAGGTTCATCCCAAATATACTCACTAGCGCGATTTAGAAATCTTCTTTTCTCGTCGGATGTTAGCCCTTTTGGAATTTCATTTGCAACAATAAAGTTTATATAGTCGGCATACCATGGTCTATTAGTATTGCTCTTAATTTTTACCATCATAAGGTGTTCATCAGGAAAGTCATCAGCGATTTCCCTTTCATCAAGCACCTCCATGTCAGGGTTTTCAAGTCTAGATAAGTGGTCAGCAGCTAGATTCTCTGCACCCTTTTTATCTTTAATTTCAATATCGAATCCTTGGAGCAATAAAACCCACCTAATAAGCCTTGGCTTGGCATCCTGTTTATTGAACAAATACTTCAAAGCAGAATGGTCAGTGTAAACCATAGTTTTTGATAACGGCCTTTTTAGGGGTCGATACGTCAAATGTAGAATAGAGAGTTTTCCAAGTATTGCAAAAGAGATTGCAATCCTAGGTCGTTTTTCCCAACGAGGTGTGACGTTCTGAAATAGATCGAATTCGTGATCGGGTGAATATTGAATGGAAAAGGGGTTTTGATTTTTGATTTCTAAACTACGATTGATGAACGTAAAATAAAAATGAAAAAAAAAGGGAATAAAAATGATTATCTAAAAGATAAGGAATTAAAAACGTGAAAGAAAAACTTAAAAACGCGAAAGAAAAATTAAAAAGATAAAATCTATTAAATAGAAGCTATCACTATTTTTATGTTTTCGTTTTTCTTAAAGTCTAAAAATGGGTACAAATACAATAAAAACTAATTTTATAAAAGAAAATAAAATAAAATAAATTACAAAAGTTTAGGGGCCAAAAGTGTAAAAATTAAAACTTTAAATATATTAAAACAAAGAGAGGGGCTAAACGGTACTTTTCTGAAACTTGTTTTATAATTAAAAACGGGTTTAAAAGAAAGACAGGGACCTAATGGTACTTAACTGAAACTAGGGGACGAATGTGTAAAAAGTAAAAATTAAAAAAAAAAACAATTTTAGACTAAAAACAACCCAGGTTCGACCCTGGGCTACTACCACTTATCGAAACTATTTTTTTTATTTAACTTATCTCTTAAAAACTGATTAACATCCGATCAAATAAGCTTATTCAATTAAATATGGCTTCTTCTAACTAGATATAATCTCAAAATAAGCTCTAAAACTCAAAGAGTCTGCTGCTATCCTCGATGTGGGGCAGTTTTACGGGGCAAGTTCAAGCCATCTAAAAGCTATTAAAAGCTATTGTAAAATTCTCACAAAAATTACCACAGTTAGTTGAGCTAGGGAACTTCAATTATTCTAAGTTTCAACTAATCCTAACTTAAATAGACTGAGCTAGAAAATGTTAAAAATCTGCAAAACTAAGAAAAACAAAGATAGCAATCTGCTATAGCTACTATGGATTGCATTAAGTAGCATCTAATGACTAAGGCCTATGGACTATTTTTGCAAACTGAAAGAAGGTTGGAAAGAACCTGAAGTGAGGTAAACTGGGTTCAAAATAAGCAAAGCTTATTTAGAGCTTATCTTAGCTTTTTGACTGCCAAAGTTCTACTCCACTTGAATCAAATCTGCAAAAAACTTCAAAACAAGAAAAAGAAAACTGAAAACAGCTTAACTTAGTTGAGATTAGTCAAAACAAAACTGAAACAAGTGCAATGTAACAGTAAATGCCAAATTATACCCGTTTGACCCTTAAAGCCAAACACCCCTTTCAACAAACTGTTTTGACTTTAACTATGACTGTGACTCAAGAATTCTCGTAAACTTGACTATTTATTGCTCACTAATTAAAAGAAACTTGGAAGAACAAAATGCAGAATGAAATAATCCTTAAATGGCTAGTTTGACTTTTAAATGCCTCAGTTGACTTTTCTTAATTTTTGTTTGACTTTCTAAAATTAAACTACTGGGGTTGAATATAAACTCAATTAAAGCTATGAGAAGCTTTTCTGAGCTTATATTAATGATATGGAAGCTAGTGTTTGACCCTTGACTACTGGAACAACTAAGTACGAATTACTCAAAAGCTTGAAATTTTTATTAAACTTAAAACTTGAAGTACAACTGAAGTAAACTTGATCAAATGACTAAAAACAACTCGAATTGATAATAAGAAACTTAGAAATACAATGACTGATGATTTTACTACAACTACGAATTTTGACTAAGAACTACATAAAGTACACTACGAATTGGTCTAAGACTGTGACTGCCTTCTTCTTGGCTTCTTTCTTCTTTTTATATCTGTCCAAAAAGCTTCTCAGACTCTCTTGAACACATCCCCACCGTTGGATAAGCTTTTATTAATCTGAGCCCTTCGATTCTCTTTTTGGCGGGAAACCCACTTGGGTGGGTTTTATCCATTCTGCGCACACGTGGGTGAGTACTGGGGAGTAGCTAAGAGAGGAGGGGGGATGTTAGCGTATGCTAGAGAAAAGGGATGGGATAGGGTGGCTTGTTGTCTGGTAGCTTTTTTGCCTGGGGAAGGGAAATGGTATCCTGGGTTTAGGCGGGGTGGTTTTGGGTTAGGGAAGGTTTGACCGATCATTTGACATGGGTGTTAAACAAAAAACGGGGTAGGGTAAATTGTTTGATTGGGCTTGGTGGGTTAGGATTAGGTTTTAAGGTAAATGGGTTAGGGATAGGTTTTTATTTATTTTGGGTTTTAAAGGTTTAGTTTGGTGGGCTTTTTGGTTTAAAGGTTTAATGGTTTAGGATTAGGCTTAGAGTTAGGTTTAAAGTTTAGGGACTAAAATTGCCACATCCTGAAAACTGAGGGACCAATCTTGCCAACTTCTGAAAATCATCCCAAGGGTAAGACTTGCCAAGCTTCAATAGTACAAGGACCAAAATTGATTATTTTCTATTTTAAACTTCCAAGGACTATTTTTGCCATTTTTTAAACTCGAGGGACTAGACTTGCCATTTTTGCAAACATTGATTGTTTTTTCAATTGTTTTTCAATCCTTTTGCATTTGAAATACACAAAAACACAATCAAATGATATTTATAGTATTATGTGACATTTCAAAGTGTTTTTGGTTGTTTTTGTGGGTTTAAACAATGTAAAATATATGTGTATTTAGACACATATCAAATCCCCCACACTAAACTATTGCTAGTCCCTAGCAATCTTTTATGAAAATTTAATGGATTTTAAGTCTCTTTACCAAAAGCCATCACTTCTGGAGTAGCCATTGTTTCAGTTCAAGTAAGAACTATGGCACACTGATAACCATATGATTTTGAGCAAATCACCAGCTGTCAACGGATTTGATTTGTCTTTACCAAAAGCCGTTTGCTTCTGGACTAGCCAACTCTTAGATAAAATACAGTTATTATCTTTGGTGAGCTGATTACCAATTATGGTTTTCCCACTTGCCTTTACCACAAGCCATAACCTTGCGGGCTAGCCAACTCTTCACTTATGAAGATATGGTGAGTCGAATACCATACAATTTTGGGCAAATTGCAAGCCATAAACGGATTTGATTGATCTTTACCCAGAGCCGTTTGCTCCGGGATTAGCCAATCCTTTTGTGGGTTAGACATGGTGGACTGATTACCATTTGTTGTGTAAGTGCAAACACTTACACCAAAAAAATTTTGGCCAAAAATGGGGGAATTAGATGGTTTTATATACGTGATGAAATTCGTGAGAATTCCCCCCCACACTAGAAATGAATATTGCCCTCAATATTCAAAGTACCGGCGGTTATGCCGAAACTCAGAACGTAAAAGGGAAATACTACGGCCTTTTATTTTATTTTTGTGGTCATATATACAAATTTTTTTTTTTTTTTTTTTTTTTTTTTTTTGAAAACATACATATATACAACAGCATGGGGCATCTCCCCCACACTAGGGTGGTAGAAAATAGAAAGAAGTCAGAAATATGGGTGAAAACCCATATGGTGCTTGAGTTTTTGATCACCGAGTCACTAGCTTGACTCGACCCCGAATTGAGTTGATTTCTCCCGAACAGTCAGGTTTGTCACTCAAGCTAACCGCTTGTGAACGGCCAACCGTAACAAAGGGTTCCTGAACAGCCCGAGAGAAAAATCAATTTAAAAGTCTATGGGGAAGTAAGTGGAAGAGACCATCTCCCCCACACTAGGTAGTAGAACAGAGAAAGAAAACAGAGACACGGGTGAAAACCCATGTTATGCTAATGTTTTTGTTCACCGAGTCACTAGCTTGACTCGACCCCGCATTCATTGGTTCTTGGGGAAGCACGTGGAACAAAAAATCTCCATCGGACTTTCGTTCAAGATGTTTGGATAAACACTGAAGTACATGAAAGTTCCACCCCGATGAGATACACAGATCCGGCTCACAAATGATACATGAAAATGCCGGGATCAAAAATAGTGTCTTCACTCCCGAATGAGTGAAGAAGAGAGGACGTCACGGAATAGGTGAAGAAAAGGAAGAAAACCATGATGAAAATCATGATTAACTCTTCCTCATCCACAGGAGAATCCATAATTTCAGCATTATGAATCTCATTATTTAAGCTCATGTGATCAAGACATATCCCGGGTGTGTCTGGATCAAAGTGGAAGTTATCATACTCCGGTGGAGATATGATATGAGTGAGTTCACCGGAGAACTCCTCGTGAAGAGAATCGATCACAAGATGTAAATCCGTGAACTCATGTTCCGAAGTAGACTCATCACTATCCTCGATCTGAGTACCAAAGATTGGGTTATCTGAAATCAAGGTGAATTCAGATTCGAATTCAAACAGAGGATTGGTGAGAGTTGTTTTGAATGCTTCGGGAACAAAGTGATTATCATTCTCTATTGGACTGCTGGGATAAGAATTGAGTGACGGATCATGATAAAGGAGACTTTCAATCTCTCCTAGATCGGCTTCAAAGTCAATGAGATCATCGTCACTTCCCGTTGGAAGTGGATTGATGTGAGTGAGTTCATCGGCGAACTCCTCAAGAAGATGATCAGCATCAATCTGTGGGAGTGATGCCTCAACATATTCAACTTCTCCATACGATGCGCAATCATCGCTAGAATCGGAGAAAGTCTCAAATTGATCTTTTGAACACTCGGGAGGGGAAAGAAGATCACACATATGCTCAAGAATTCCCTGTGACTCTCTTGGGATTGGGACAAGGTTCTCAACACTAGACTTTATGAATTCGTCCGATTCCTTTTCAGGAACAGTGCTAAGATGCTCGTCCCCCATGTTTAGAGAGTGAGTGGGAACCTCGGGTGTGATAACAGACTGAAGGAGTTGAGAAGTACTAGCAGTCATGGATTCTACAAGTTCCATTTGTTCTTTTGCTAGCAGTTCCTCCATAGATTTTTCTCCCTGTATTTCCACGAAAGGAATCTCAACTGATGAAGTTGATGAATCTTTTTGAAGAATATCAATGATATCTTCATCATCACTGTCATCATCGTCATCGATAAGAACACCATTGCGGAAATTGGCACGTGCTCTAGCTGCTCGTAGTTCGGCTGATGTGTGAAAACCGAAAGGTTGACATTGATTATCAGCATGAGGATTTTCTTGGGCACGTTTATCTTCTTTTAGATTTTTTAATATTTCCAGAAGACCAAGGAGAATGTTTTGAGGAATATCTTTGTTAGAAGTGTCATTAGGAACACACTCATAGACATCCTCATTCATTTGGTACTGTGGAGGTTGGTCAGGAATGTCATAATTGTTACAAGGAAATGGAATCCTTGTTTGACAATCGTAACTGAAGTGTGGACCTCCACAGTACTCACAACAAAATGATTGTTGTGACTGATTGAGTGAATAATGTGGAATTTGGTCATTTCCAAAGTCCTGAGTGTTACCAGAAAACTGTTCATAGACAAACGTGTTCCCGGTTTGACACTCAAATCCTTGATGAGGACCTCCACAAAATTCACAACAAAAACTTGGTGTATTTTGATACGAAGCATCATTGAAATTTGGATTATATGATTCTTGCTCGTATGAATGTGATGGGTAGTTGGAAGAGTCGTTGAATGAGTTCGGATTAGGATCATAAGCAAATGAATTCCTCGAACCACAAAACAAACAACTTCCGTTTCGAATATCATTACCACATTGTTCACATGTACACCAACGACATGGCAAACCAAAAAGCGGCTCACCACAACCGACACAAGGAATAAAATCCAGAGGTGGGACAAGTGGAGTGCTCTGAGAGCTAGGAATTTCCACCACTTCCGTTATGGTCTCTGGTTTTTGTTTTTGAATAACGTGAAGATTGGGCAAGTCGTTCTTTTTAGTCACTGTTCTAAGTTCTGTACGTTTGCTTGACGAACTTTTAACAGTAAATCCTGAAAGGTTAGGATCGATTCTTGATGGTTTGTCATTAATAGCACGTATCTTGGGCTGTGGAGGGTAGTGGGAAGGACTTTGAGAATCATTGGTGGAATTAAGCTCTTTGAGGGCTACTTCACACCAATAACATGATCCTTTTGGTGCATGCTTTCCACACCGCTCACAAGCACACTTAGAACAATGAAGGCTGTCATTCAACGGGCTTTTACAATCAAAACAAGTATAGCCCAGTGACGACATGAGAATTAAACATTAATGAGGGTTAAGAAGATAGAATTAAACAAATAGAGGGTAAAGGGATAAAGAATCAAAAAGGTAAGAGGAAAAGATGAATATTTTTGGGTTTTTGGTTTTTTCAATTACAACAAGATCAAAGCACAACACAAGGAACTTAAACCAATAATCACAGATGAATGGCTTCTTTGAAAAAGGTACACCACTCACAAGGATACAAAGGCAAGTTTTAATCTTTGGTTTGGGAACTTATTATGGTCGTACCCCCAGTTAGGTAGTACTCTGTCTTGGTTCTCGATGGTAATTTTTTTATTGTTGTTATTATTAAACAAAGAAAACGGAAAATCTTTTTGTATTTTTATCTTTTATCTTATATATATATATAGAAACAAAAGAAAATATTTTTGTTTTTTTTATATGTTTTATGGAAGATTGAAATACGATATTATTTTTTTTTTTTTTTTTTTTTTTTTTTTTGGTTTATCGATCCGTCAAACGAATTAACTTCACGATAATTTTTTTGGTTTTATATATATATAAGAATATGGACAAAGATGGATAATATACAATGGATGAATATCCAACAATCACTGATTCTTCAAAAACGATCTACGCAGCACACCTCCCCGGCAGCGGCGCCATTTTGATAACGGCCTTTTTAGGGGTCGATACGTCAAATGTAGAATAGAGAGTTTTCCAAGTATTGCAAAAGAGATTGCAATCCTAGGTCGTTTTTCCCAACGAGGTGTGACGTTCTGAAATAGATCGAATTCGTGATCGGGTGAATATTGAATGGAAAAGGGGTTTTGATTTTTGATTTCTAAACTACGATTGATGAACGTAAAATAAAAATGAAAAAAAAAAGGGAATAAAAATGATTATCTAAAAGATAAGGAATTAAAAACGTGAAAGAAAAACTTAAAAACGCGAAAGAAAAATTAAAAAGATAAAATCTATTAAATAGAAGCTATCACTATTTTTATGTTTTCGTTTTTCTTAAAGTCTAAAAATGGGTACAAATACAATAAAAACTAATTTTATAAAAGAAAATAAAATAAAATAAATTACAAGAGTTTAGGGGCCAAAAGTGTAAAAATTAAAACTTTAAATATATTAAAACAAAGAGAGGGGCTAAACGGTACTTTTCTGAAACTTGTTTTATAATTAAAAACGGGTTTAAAAGAAAGACAGGGACCTAATGGTACTTAACTGAAACTAGGGGACGAATGTGTAAAAAGTAAAAATTAAAAAAAAAACAATTTTAGACTAAAAACAACCCAGGTTCGACCCTGGGCTACTACCACTTATCGAAACTATTTTTTTTATTTAACTTATCTCTTAAAAACTGATTAACATCCGATCAAATAAGCTTATTCAATTAAATATGGCTTCTTCTAACTAGATATAATCTCAAAATAAGCTCTAAAACTCAAAGAGTCTGCTGCTATCCTCGATGTGGGGCAGTTTTACGGGGCAAGTTCAAGCCATCTAAAAGCTATTAAAAGCTATTGTAAAATTCTCACAAAAATTACCACAGTTAGTTGAGCTAGGGAACTTCAATTATTCTAAGTTTCAACTAATCCTAACTTAAATAGACTGAGCTAGAAAATGTTAAAAATCTGCAAAACTAAGAAAAACAAAGATAGCAATCTGCTATAGCTACTATGGATTGCATTAAGTAGCATCTAATGACTAAGGCCTATGGACTATTTTTGCAAACTGAAAGAAGGTTGGAAAGAACCTGAAGTGAGGTAAACTGGGTTCAAAATAAGCAAAGCTTATTTAGAGCTTATCTTAGCTTTTTGACTGCCAAAGTTCTACTCCACTTGAATCAAATCTGCAAAAAACTTCAAAACAAGAAAAAGAAAACTGAAAACAGCTTAACTTAGTTGAGATTAGTCAAAACAAAACTGAAACAAGTGCAATGTAACAGTAAATGCCAAATTATACCCGTTTGACCCTTAAAGCCAAACACCCCTTTCAACAAACTGTTTTGACTTTAACTATGACTGTGACTCAAGAATTCTCGTAAACTTGACTATTTATTGCTCACTAATTAAAAGAAACTTGGAAGAACAAAATGCAGAATGAAATAATCCTTAAATGGCTAGTTTGACTTTTAAATGCCTCAGTTGACTTTTCTTAATTTTTGTTTGACTTTCTAAAATTAAACTACTGGGGTTGAATATAAACTCAATTAAAGCTATGAGAAGCTTTTCTGAGCTTATATTAATGACATGGAAGCTAGTGTTTGACCCTTGACTACTGGAACAACTAAGTACGAATTACTCAAAAGCTTGAAATTTTTATTAAACTTAAAACTTGAAGTACAACTGAAGTAAACTTGATCAAATGACTAAAAACAACTCGAATTGATAATAAGAAACTTAGAAATACAATGACTGATGATTTTACTACAACTACGAATTTTGACTAAGAACTACATAAAGTACACTACGAATTGGTCTAAGACTGTGACTCCTTCTTCTTGGCTTCTTTCTTCTTTTTATATCTGTCCAAAAAGCTTCTCAGACTCTCTTGAACACATCCCCACCGTTGGATAAGCTTTAATTAATCTGAGCCCTTCGATTCTCTTTTTGGCAGGAAACCCACTTGGGTGGGTTTTATCCATTCTGCGCACACGTGGGTGAGTACTGGGGAGTAGCTAAGAGAGGAGGGGGGATGTTAGCGTATGCCAGAGAAAAGGGATGGGATAGGGTGGCTTGTTGTCTGGTAGCTTTTTTGCCTGGGGAAGGGAAATGGTATCCTGGGTTTAGGCGGGGTGGTTTTGGGTTAGGGAAGGTTTGACCGATCATTTGACATGGGTGTTAAACAAAAAACGGGGTAGGGTAAATTGTTTGATTGGGCTTGGTGGGTTAGGATTAGGTTTTAAGGTAAATGGGTTAGGGATAGGTTTTTATTTATTTTGGGTTTTAAAGGTTTAGTTTGGTGGGCTTTTTGGTTTAAAGGTTTAATGGTTTAGGATTAGGCTTAGAGTTAGGTTTAAAGTTTAGGGACTAAAATTGCCACATCCTGAAAACTGAGGGACCAATCTTGCCAACTTCTGAAAATCATCCCAAGGGTAAGACTTGCCAAGCTTCAATAGTACAAGGACCAAAATTGATTATTTTCTATTTTAAACTTCCAAGGACTATTTTTGCCATTTTTTAAACTCGAGGGACTAGACTTGCCATTTTTGCAAACATTGATTGTTTTTTCAATTGTTTTTCAATCCTTTTGCATTTGAAATACACAAAAACACAATCAAATGATATTTATAGTATTATGTGACATTTCAAAGTGTTTTTGGTTGTTTTTGTGGGTTTAAACAATGTAAAATATATGTGTATTTAGACACATATCAGTGTAAACCATAGTTTTTGACAATATAAGATATGACCTAAATTTATCGAATGCAAAAACTACTGCTAAAAGTTCTTTTTCCGTGGTGGTGTAATGTTCTTGGGCATTATTCAATGTTTTGCTAGCATAATAAATTGGCTTAAATTTCTTATCTATCTTTTGGCCAAGTACAGCTCCAACAGCATAATCACTAGCATCACACATTAGTTCAAAAGGCAGATTCCAATCTGGCGAAATTATAATAGGTGCAGAAGTTAGTTTTTCTTTAAGTATATTAAATGCCTTTTTGCAATCTTCAGAAAAATCAAACTTCGCACCTTTTACATTAGTGGGGTAAGGTAGTTTGGCAATTACATCAATTTTAGCTTTGTCGACTTCTATACCTTTCCCAGAAATCTTATGTCCTAACACAATTCCCTCTCTAACCATAAAATGACATTTTTCCCAATTAAGAACAAGGTTAGTTTCTTCACACCTAGCAAGCATTTTATCAAGTTTAAAGAGACAATCACTAAATGAGTTACCGAACACCGAGAAGTCGTCCATGAAGACTTCCATAAAGTCTTCTACCATATCATGGAAGATAGCCGTCATACAACGTTGGAAAGTAGCAGGGGCGTTGCATAGTCCGAACGGCATTCTCCTATAGGCGAAGGTTCCATAAGGGCAGGTGAAAGTCGTCTTCTCTTGATCCTCGGGGGCAATGGGTATTTGGAAGAAACCTGAAAAACCATCTAAAAAACAATAATAATCATGTCCTGATAGTCTTTCTAACATTTGATCAATAAATGGAAGAGGGAAGTGATCTTTTCGCGTAGCATCATTAAGTTTGCGGTAGTCGATGCAAACTCTCCATCCAGTAACAGTTCTTGAAGGGATTAGCTCATTGTCGTCATCGAGTACTACCATCATTCCTCCCTTTTTTGGTACAACGTGGATAGGACTGACCCACGAGCTGTCGGAAATTGGGTAGATAAGTCCGGAGTCAAGTAATTTCACAATTTCATTTTTCACCACGTCTTGGACTTTTGGATTTAAACTCCTTTGGGGTTGGATAGTTGGTTTGAATTCATCTTCCATAAGGATTTTATGTGTACAGAATGACGGGCTAATTCCCTTAATATCAGACATACTCCATGCTAATGCTCCTATTCGTTTATATAGTACCTGCAAAAGGGATTCTTTTTCTTTTGGCGTAAAGTCAGATGCAATAATAACGGGCGAATTAGTGTTCCCATCTAGATAGGCATATTCCAAGGTAGAAGGGAGATCCTTAAGCACAGGTTTAACATCATCAATTTCATTAGCACTAGCGGAATAAACTTGTTCTTTTATTATTTCGTTGCTGTCATCAGATAAATGCGCCGCATCGATATTTTTGATGCGCCGTATGGAGTTACAAACAGCGGAATCAACAGCGAAATGATTATCAATAGTATTTTCATCAACTTGATCTTCTATAGCAATTGTGTTTTCTAAATTTTTAAGCAGAAAAGAATCAAGCAAATTACTTTTTAACAATTTCTGAGTAAATTGATTAATCGTGTCATCAGAAACATCGATATTATAGCATTCATCGTCTTCAGAATTAGTTTTACTCATAGATTGTTCCATATTAAATTCAACCTCATCTTTTCCTATGGTAAGAGTTATCTTTTTATTAAAAACATCAATCATGGCCCTAGCAGTGGCTAAAAATGGCCGTCCTAATATTATAGGAGTTCTAGAATTTTCGGGCATATCGAGGATAACAAAGTCAATAGGTAGTTCAAATTTATCAACTTTTATTAATATATTTTCAGCTATTCCTAATGGGTATTGTATGGACCTATCAGCTAGCTCTAATCACATCCTAGTAGGTTTTGGTTCACCCAAGCCTAATTTTTCATACATAGAAGAGGGCATAAGACTTATACTAGCTCCTAGGTCGGCTAAAGCATTTCCAATATGTAAATTTTTAATTTGACAAGGAATAGTGAAACTCCCTGGATCTTTCTCTTTAGATGGAAGTTTGTTGAGCAATGCTGCTGAGCTTCTTTCCCCCATTGTTACAGTGCAAGCCTCTTCAAGTTTGGACTTGTTTGTAAGCAAGCTCTTCAGATATTTAGCATATTTTGGCATTTGCACTAGGGCTTCCAATAATGGTATGCTTAGCTGCAGCTGCTTGAGATTTTCCAGGAACTTCCTTTGATAGGCATCTTCTTTCTCCTTCCTTACCCTATGTGGAAAAGGTAGTGTTGATCGTTTAAGTTCAACAGAAGGTTCTTTTCTAATCACAGGTTCTGGATTAGTCTCTTTTGGTTGCTCTTGCTCAAATGATATAGATTCAGGGGAAATCTTGTTTGTGTTGTTATCCTCGGGTGTCTCTCCGATTTGAAAGGTTGACTTTCCGCCTCTAGTTGTAATCCCTTTCAAATCGTGTTTTACCAAAAGAATCTTGTTAAGCACCGTTGACAATTGGTGCACTTCAATTGCCAATCCATTAATCATGTTGTTTTGTTCCTTTAGTAACAGCTCATGACTGCCTTTGAATTCATTAATAAGGTTTCTTGCTTCATGATGTTCTTTTTCATTTGCTTGAGCGATCAGTAGTGCAAACTCTTCCATGGTAGGGTTTCTTTGGGGTTTTCCGAACCAGTTGGGGAAAATATCGAACATTGTTCCTGAAAGTTAAAATAGGTAGATTTCAAAGTAAAAACTTCCTAGTGTAAAGGTTAGAATATTTTCCGTTCGGAAATAAGAAAAAGTTGCTGATATCTGCTGACGATGCGCCGTATCCAAAAAGTTGGATACACCGTATCTTATAATCGTTAAAATTCAATCAGACTTTTATTCAGAAAGCAGATACGCCGCTTATAATTTTAGAATGCGCCGTATCAAGTTTAAATTATCAAAAATCGTTTATATTTATTAAAATTAAATGCGTCGTATTAACAAAAGTTAATGCGCCGTATTTTCGTTACGTTTCAAAATACAAGATTTTTGATTTAGAAGATGTGCCGTATCGATAGAGATCGATGCGTCGTATCTGTTTAATAATTCAAAAACTGTTTTTAATTTAAATAGACAATACGCCGTATCTGTTAAAACAGATGCGTCGTATGGCGTTAGGGTTTAGAAAAATTTCTTATTAAAAACAGAATACGCCGTATCTTGGGGAAAGATGCGTCGTACTCGAATTTATTAAACGCGTTGTATTTTATAAAAATTAAACGCAATACGCCGTATCTATGAAAATAGATGCGCCGTATCGTTTGTATCAGCAAGTACAATGATAGCAGAATGCAGAAAAATAGAAAAAGAAAAACAAAAAAATAAAAACAAACAAAAAGAAACAAAAATTAAAGAAAATAAAAACACACAAAAACAGAAAATATGCAAATAATACAATGAATGCAATTTATCTAATATACAACGGGGTTAGCGGTTAGAATCTAAAAATTAAAAAGAAAACCTAATTAAAATACTAATCAAATTAACAGATAATAACAATTCATTCCCCGGCAGCGGCGCCAAAAACTTGATGCGTGCGATGTGTCGTTGCGGTTTAGCAGTATTAATGCCTACTCAAGTTTTAAATTTATATTTAGCCGACTTATCAATAACACACACACACTTAACGAGCAGTGTACCCGGTCAGTATGAATATAATGGTAAGTAGAGTGTCGATCACTAAGAGTGGAACGTATTATCTAGTTATTCTAATCAGTATTTTAATATCCTAAGTTAGCTATACAACCTAATCTAACGCAAGGGGGTTCAGCCTGAGAGACTGGCACGGTTTGGTTATGATTAAATAGTAAACTAAACTAATGAGCACGAATCAGCGATTAGCACACACGTACACAGATAGATACTTGAGACAATAAGAAGACCTGTCCTGATAATTAAGTAGCTTGTCACTTGTTTTATTGCTAGTTTTATATGAAGTGTATATAATTAACCCTTTCTCGTTGGCTCTAATCTTATCGGCGAGTAAACCCTTAATGATCACTTATGTCTATCCCACTATCCTAGAAACGATAGAATAAATAGGCGAGGAAGGGGCATGGCGACCCAAGCAATGCTCAGCTAGACACAGAGGTTATCAATGCACTAATAAAAGTCACCAAAGACATCAACATATAAACTTTAATTAATGGGAAAGCAATTTTAAGGGGTGCGCATGATTTTCCGTAGTCACATGACGTCGGCCCATCAATCCTGATGAATTAAAGTGCACTAATACAATAAAACAAAACTACTTAATGAATTGAATACATGCAGGACCTTCTTACAGCTCTTGTATCTTCGTTCAGGGTGTGTCTTGTGCTGCTAATACGTCTGAATTCGGCTTTAGGGTTTCTGTCTCTCTCTTCTGAGTTAAGCTCCGTGTCCCGAAATTCGTCTGGCCTTGGGGTATTTATAGTTTCTGTCTGAGGGTTAGATGCGGCGCATAGGATAAGTAGATGCGGCGCATTGACTTAACTTCGCGTGGGGTCCAAGATTAATATATTCAGGAATATTCGTACACCGCCTTAAGATGCGGCGTAACTCCATTTCTCTATGCGGCGCATGTCCTTTGCTTGTCTTGGATCGTAACTTGTGAAATCTTGATAGTGATACGCCGTATGTAATAAGTATGTTGCGGCGTATCTGGAGCAGAATGATCTTGATCTTGTACATTTCAGTAGACTCTTAACATCTTGCTTGTTTTGCTCCATAATTAGTCCAAAATCGCCAAGTTTCACATAATACTTGTTTTTACCTGAGAATTACAAAAGTAAACATTAACGTATCGATTCTCATAGATAATATAATAAAACAAGTCAAATAAATAGGATAAATGATGATAATAAAATGTACTTATTTGAGTTCATCACCTTAGCATAAGAGTATAGTGCGAGACTGCTTGCACTAACAATGTGGAACACCAAAAATACTCACTATATGTAGGATTTCCTCCACATGTACTTGGACATCTCCCTCTTCTTTGTCACCCAAAAATTTTATGTTTTGTAACTCTTCGATGATTTGTTCTTTAATTTAAAACTTCACTGTTTCAGGGGTTGTATTTATCCCTCTAATGGAGTTCTCATTAGTCCTATCCATGTATTGTTCCATGGTAAGAGCCTCGATGTAGGGTTTTCCATTCAATTCAGAATCTGAGTCTGAATGCTCTGACTCGTAGAAAGAGAAAATGTTATGAACAGAAATAGGTGTATTGTTTCTCTTTGCGCGAAATTGCCGTTCTGGATTATCATACGGTGTTGCTAAGAAAGGTTTAACGCTCCGAGTTTTATAACCTGACATATTCAAAAATTAATTAAAATGAAACAAGAAATAGGAAAGAACTTAAAATTAAAAACCCTAAAATAACTCCTCGGCAGCGGCGCCAAAAACTTGATGCAGGATTTCTAGCCAGGTTTTAATATTTATAAGTACTCGTCTACCTAAGGTCTACACTACAAAAAAAACAGGCTTTCAGAGACTGAATTTCTAGGGACTGATATATCAGTCGCTGATACATAGCATCGGTAACTGAAACATCAGTTACTGATACTTTTAAGGACTGACCTTTTATTGACTGATTCCGGCGACTAAAAATCAGTCCTCGATTCAGTGACCCCATATCTGAGACTAAATTTCAGTTACTAATATGCCTGTACAGGAAAAAAAATTTGAGGCAAATTTGTTAGTGACTGAATAAGGGTGACAATTCAGTCCCTAGTACATGTATATCATATCTAAGACTAAATTTCAGTTACAAATATATTTGCGCAATAAAAAAATTTGGCGGAAAATTTGTTAGTGACTGAATTATAGTCACAGTTCGGTCCCTAATACATGGAGATCATAGCTAAGACTAAGTTTCAGTTACAAATATGTCTACAAAATAAAAAGGTTTGGAGGGAAATTTTTTAGTGACTGAATTTCAGTCACAGCTGCGTCCCTATTACATGGACATCATACCTAAGACTAAAATTCAGTTACAAATATGTTTGCGCAATAAAAAAAGTTTGGAGGGAAATTTGTTAGTGACTGAATTTTAATCACAACTCAGTCCCTAATACATGGACATCATAGCTAAGACTAAAATGTATAAAAATAGATTAAAACGGACTAAAACGTTTAAAAACGGACGAAAACTTATAAAAATGGACGAAAACGTTTAAAATCAGACGAAAACGTATCAAAACGGATGAAAACGTAAAAAATGGACGAAAACGTATAAAAATGGACGTAAACGTAAAAAAGGGACTAAAACGGATGAAAACGTATAAAAAGATTAAAATATAATAGACAAAAACTGATGAAAACATAAAAATACGGATGAAATTGTATACAAATGGACGAAAACGGATGAAAACATATAAAAACGTAAAAAAAGGGGACTAAAATGGATGAAAACGTATAAAAACGTAAAAAAAAACGGACGAAAACGTAAAAAAAACGGACGAAAACGTAAAAAACAGACAAAAACGTATAAAAACGTAAAAAAGGGACGAAAATGTATAAAAACGGACGAAAACGTAAAAAAATGGACGAAAACGTATAAAAACGGACAAAAACAGATAAAAACTGACAAAAACGGACGAAAATGGATTACCGACAGAATATACGGTTCTATATATTGTAATGTACTACACTTGTTTTTAGGACCTACATATATTTGTATCGTTGTTAGTAATTGTAAGTTTGTACATAAACCTATTTATGGATTGCTATTTATGTGTAACACTTAGGGGTTCACGCACGAAACCTCGGTTTATACCCTCGTGACGTGGGAACTCGAGCAGAATTCAAGTTTCAGACGTTCATAACATCTTTAGTATTCACCGATGGCTTTCATTTTGAGTGTTGACAATTTAAGACGTGTAATCGGGATAATGACATCAATCAGTTGCTTCATCGAGCGCGACATCCCTTTTAAAGAAACGACTATTACGTTCTTACCATATATAATAAGTCGTGGTGCCTATAGCAATCATCAATCCACTATACTATACACACCACTTCCATTCAGGATAATAACAAGAAAGTTGCATATAGGCATATAGCCAATCAACGCACTCTACTTTACACACCACGTGGACCATCATATTGCCTTTACGGGTTCTCACACCCCTAAAGGTCTCCTTATAAACACTAAATTAATAAATAGCTAGATGACAACTAGGATTAGTTTGTATCGCAAATGAATCTCAATGATTAGCTGAGAACTTAATGAGTGTAGATTAGTAAACCATTAACACCCTGTTCAAATCGGCTACTAATAGATGTACGAGTTATAATTGTATTATATTTAATCTTAAAATAAGTTACTTATGAATTGTCACAATATTTAACTTCAAAATAAAATTATTAAAAAATTATTATCTGTTATAATATCTGGCTAAACCCCGTGCGTTTATGAGTTCTAAAACTAGTTGGTTTATAAAATATGTTCTCCCCAAAAATTTTGAGATTTCTCAGATCTCACATCATCTTCATAATATGTTCTCCCCAAAAATTTTGAGATTTGTTAGCGGGAGATACTTTTCACTTTTCCCTCTTTTGAGTTTCAGTTGAAAAAAAACCCTAACATAAAAAAGTCAGTCGTTCTCTTATCATTCTTCCAATAAAAAAACTACCGCCGCTGCTTCCACAATCTCTGTGATACCCATTCTCACATGACCGTCTCCATTGTATCATCAGATATTAGACAACCTCACCCTCGTATTCAAGAAGGTCAGTGTGTGTATCATTAATTTAATTCTATTTCTAGGGTTTTAAATCAATTGAATGTTTCTTCGATCTATTTATAGGGGTTTTCAAGTCGACGACACACCAAGATGAAGTATCCCATCGTCTTCGTTGCCGCCACACTCGCCGGAGCTAAAAGTCTCAGGCCATAGGCTATAAGATCTGCACAATTTTGCTCTTAATTTATGTGGATTTAGGTATATCTTTTTGCTCTTACTGTTTTCATTTTGATAATTTGTTCATTTTATTTATGTATTTGTATATGATGATTAAACTCACCTATCTTTGTTCATGATGTAACTAATATGTGATTTAAAATTGAATAATTTTTAGTGAAAAAATATGTACTGCTTATATTATATATCTGAGAACTTATAGTGAAAATGTGAAATTTATATGTGAAACTTATTTAATCTTAAATCAAGTTCTATAAGTTCCTAACAAAAGAGCCAATGTCAGTTATACAATTCACTGCCATGCTTGCCTCTACAAATGTGAATTCACATTCTACAAATGTATATTAAGGTCGTGCGAACTGTGCAAAAATACTTATGTTGTTTAGTGGTTAAATAGCTCTTAATGTTATAGAAGGGATTGGTACAGTCTTGTTTTATTGTTTCCTGGTTCAACATAAACAACTAAACAATTCTTGTTGTATGTTGTTACCGAGCTTTGTCCTTGAGTTTTATTTTGTTTGGCAAGAAGAACAAGGATTTAGGACACCGACTGGTTTGAGATACCCTTCAATCATTCTAAAGTCTCCTAACTTTGTGTGGTGCATGATAATATGATACCACTTAAAGTTTTTGGGATTTAATTCGTATTATATTATAAATTGTGTATAATTTTTATAACAAGTGCTTTAATTTTGTAACAGAGGAAGATGGTGAGCTACCAACACAGTCATCGGATGTATCACCTACTAATGTTGTAGCTTCGTCTCAAGCAACTGAGAAAACTGATGCAATTACCAAGGTGATCGCCCCAACACCAGCCAAACCCAGATACAGGTAAAAATCTTTTGTAGTGTTCTTTTTAATTGTACGTATATATGGGCGACGTTAATATTGGCCTATTGATTGTTTGTGATCTTGTTTCGGATCGCATTTAACATCAAAACAATTCCTGTAAATCGGTTATCCTGTGCCAGGCAACAACATATATCTTTTGAAATTAGATAATTGGCGGGATTGTCAGTAATGTATTATTTTTGTGGAAAACTAGAAGGGGGGGGGGGTTGAATACAAACTATTGGTACTATCAAATAGCATTTTGGGGCTGCTAAGGTGACCATCAGTAGGATTTTGATTGTGAATTCTCAAAATCCAATATTCTTATAAGAACACTATAAATGGACTCATATTTCAGTAAGAACAAATTGCTACGAGCAATTGTAATTGTTCCATCTGTTCCTGTTCATAAGCGTTGGATTAAGGTATATTACCCTTGATTGGCATCAGTGCCTTTCTAGACATCAAAATGTTGAATAGGGCCCTAATTTGAAGTGCATGCTTACCAAAGTAGTATAGTATGATATTATTCTTGAAAAGTTAGGTTGGTAAAGTCCGTGTATAGTTTTTGGCCTTTTGTGTTAGTGCTGATTGCAAAAGGCGAACATCTAACATGGTTACAGCTATCATAATAAGTGTGCAACCTCATCATCTGTCCTGAGTTCCTTCTTAATATAGTCCTCCATAGGGGTCTCCATAATATCCATATGCTCTTAGATGATGCATTTCATAACAGGAACATAACATTTATATGTCTTTAATTTATACTAGAGGTGTCAAAATGGACAGTTTGGCTACAATGCCAAATCAAAATGTGAAGTATTTGGTAACCTCATGTCCATTTTATGTAGTTTTTACAATTAACTTTTGTGCTATATATGATTTACACTCAATGGTAAGACTTTTGCTCGTTCCTAAACGTTGCCTAGTAAGCTATTTTGCTCGTTACTAGTCTGTATACGTGAACCCTCTTTGTCATGGTGGGCAGTATTGTTACTAAGTCATTTTAGGAGTCTGAAAATTAGTATTGTTACTAAGTTGATATATTTGCTTGGTTTTTATTTATTTAGTAGAACCACTCGCTTGGTCTTAGTACATGTTTACTCTTGGCTTTAATTTTCTGCTGGTTTTATTAATAAGATATGGTTACAGACAAATACGGAGACCCAAACGTCGCCTAGCCCGCTAGAAGTTTATTATAAGTTGCATTATAAAGAAAAGAAGGACGGGGACGGAGACGGATGGCTCAATGATCATGCAGGTAATGAATATGTAAGCATCTTTTTGTTAAAAGCATTTGATTATGATTTTTTTTTTGTCAAATATGATATTGGGTGCAACTAGTTTTTAATTTTGTTTTCATACCTTCGATCATGTTAGGAAAATATTTGTAAGCATAAACAGATGGCTCTTGATAAATTAAAAGATGAAGGAACGACTCAGATTACTACTGTTATGGAGCACGAGGTTGAGAGACAAGCCATAAAAAGTGTTTATGGCCGAAAGAAGACAATACAATCAGCATGGGAGGTGGGTGTTGGGCTAGTGATGAGGAAAAAAGATTATTGGATGAAAGAAGCAGCTGGATCATCTCAACAAGCTGACTCAACACCTAAACAAAACTCGACTGAGATTAATGAATTGAGAGCAAAGGTTAGTGAACTTGAACCGTATAAACGTAATTATGAGAAATTGGCAAAATTCTTGAGCCAAAAATTTCCAGACTTCGAGAGCACAATAGACTCACCAAATACTACTGAAGGTGATGGTAACGGTGATGGTAACGATGATTCATTCACCGATAGTGATATATAGGACGTTCAAATTTATTTCTATTGAATTTGGTTTTATTTTTAAACATATTGAATTGTAAACTCTTGTTATTTGGATTGGTAATTATTATGCTTTAAAGAAATATTGTTATTATTATTGTTTATGGTTTGGAGTTTTATATACTATTGTAAGGGGTCATGTATGCATTGTGAATGGGGACTGAATTAAATTGTATTTGCTACTAACTTTTAGTTTATAATAGAAATATAATGGAACGGCGCCATCATATTGGAGACTGATTTGAATATTATTTTGTATCGATTAACATATATTTTGAAACTAATTTTCAGTCACTAGAAAAATAAATTAAGGACTAATTCATCTGTTTTTTGTGACTAACAATCAGTCTTTAAAGCCTTTCATCGGAGACTAATCAGTTTTTAAATCCTATTATTAGAGACTGATTTGGTACGGTAATCTACAAAACAACGAAACGTATTAGGGACTATAAACAATGTTTATGGACTAACTTTCAGTCCGTAAATCCATGTGTTAGTAAATGATCTAACATAGTATTGGCGACTGACTTTTCAGTCGCCGATAATATGCATTGGGGACTGAAATAACATGATACCAACCCATAGAAATAAGGACTGACTTTTTTATTTTGGAGACTGATCTCTAGTCCTCGTTGGTTCGATACAACAAGGACTGAATTTCAGTTGATAACGTCACTTTCCGTAACTAAGCTGCTGTAACTGATTAGTGACTAGCAAAATCAATCCTTGATAGACCATTCGTAACTGATCATGGTGTATCGGAGACTGATTTTTCAGTCTCTGAAAGCCTTTTTTTTTGTAGTGCTACCTAATGCACTAACGGGCAGCGTACCCGGTAGTGTATAAAGCCGAGGTCGTCCCAAGAGCTATGCGTGTGGATCTAATCTAAGTTCTAATTGTCACTGGTTTTAAAGGGGGCTTTATAATTTTATTAATTAAACTAATGAAATGGAATGAAATAAAAGCAAATAAATGTGTACGAGATATCAGTAGAGAGAAACGTGCTAGCCTAATTACTAATCTTGTTATGCCATGATCATGTTTTCTAATTAAGGTTTTCTATCGCTTCATATGGGGATTTAAGTCACTAGACTCAGTTGAGCAATTCGCCTAGACTATATTCCATAGCGTCCTATTCCGTAACCTAATGATTATAAGAGGTCGTGGGTTTACCCTATGGCAGAGTCATTATGCACCGCTACAATCTAAGACTTATTCTATAGGGAGCCCGGCCTGTCAGAACTTAGACCAACCCCCCTTAACTTCTTAAATACTTCCGCTGGGTAAGTGATTCTTTGGTCTAGTCTCACACAAGATAGTGGGTGTCCAATGGTCAATTCTTACCACTATTTCGCAATCTACTTCGCTAGGGTCCTGTAGTCAATTCTCCCGTGTCCTAGATATTACCAAGCATCCATACTACCGAAACAAAGGTGTCACGAATAAACAAAGAAAGCATACATATAAAGCGAAATGAAAACGAGAAAACTAACTCAGAGTAATAACAATTTCATAATTAGGCTAACACCAAAGGTGTTTAGCCGATCATATTAAAACATGCAGTAAATTCAATGTTTAACATTATAAATGAAGACATGGAATTGAATACACAAATGTAATATGAAATACTAAAACTTATGAGTTATGTGCATGAATTCTCCCTTGGAAATGGATTGCATGCTGCTGAATAACGTCCTTCTTCAAGCCCTAATTCGCCTTCTGGTTTTGTGTGGTGAAAAGGTATGTTAAAAATGCGGAATTAGGGCTGGTATTTATAGCCTCGACTAAGTTACGGCGTAACCATTAGGGTTAGTTACGCCATAACCTTTGAATCATGGACGATCTTATCCTCAGTGATGCCTCTACGGCGTAACCTAAAGGTAAGTTACGATCGTAGAACTTTTGTACATGGTTTTACGCTGTAACCATGTGGATGGTTATGCCGTAACTTCTTTAGGTCACGAAATTCTTCTAACTCTTGGAGACATATATACGGCGTAACCCGTAAGTAGGTTACAAACGTAGAACCCTCGTACACGGGTTTACGCCGTAACCTTACAAGTGGTTACGTCGTAACTTCTTGGACTACGAAAATCTTCTAAGTCATTGATAAATATATACGGCGTAACTTATGTAAGAGTTACGTCGTAACCTTGGTCAGCGTTGACTTGGGTCTTCTAGTGTAAATTCTTGTTGCGACATAAGTAGAGAGTGGATTTACACCGTAACTCATATCCGATCAGCATACTCTTGTGTATTTTCATTAATAACCTTCCAAATCTGCGTCTCTTCGTTACAATGCTCATTATTAACCTGAAAATGAAATATAAACAAATAAGAGTATATATTCCAATAAAATGACACAAATGATGAGCATATTATGGGGAAATTGACACTAAAATATCAGGACTATTTGATGTTATCACGTACCATTAATCGGATTTTGATTCGGTTCATTTTACACTGTTGTTTTTTGCCGGATCGGTTTCTTCAGACTTCGATGCATCCATTTTTATGACTTTTAGTTGATTTTGATGGTTAAATCACTGCTGATTTTGATTTTTAACTGTTTTTTTAGGGTTTGATGTTGATAGAAAAGAGAGAGAGAGAGAAACGGTTTTGAAATGTGTGTGTATTTTGTGGTTGGTGTGGTACGAACGTGTGAATAAGGACTTTTGATCATGTGGGGTAAGTTTGGCAAATTTACAGTTTTAGTCCCTCCGTGTTTTTTTTATCATTTGATCTTGTCTTTTAAATTCAATGATTTGAACGGTTGAGATCAATCCTTCAGTTTCTTTGCTTTTTTGTGTTCACAAAATAACTCGCCTCTAATAATCAGACGTATTTTTAAACAATCTATGAGGTTTATTATGCATTTGAATGAGTTTTGGGTGAATTTTACCAACTTGATATATTATGTTAGTTAAATCTTTTTGTTTAATATATTTCATCAAATAAACATAACTCAAATCAAACTCGTTCATACATTAAGATTTCGTAAGAATTATTATAAGTACGTGTTTAGGTGAACGTGAGTTGATTTATCATGCCCATTTAGCTTTATCTAGGAGTGATGACATATTTTTAGCATTTAGTCTTATGATTCCACGTTATGGGTTAGGCCAACTTATTGTGAAATTCGTCTAATGAAAACATTCAAACTTGGGGTACATTTAATTGTGTTAAGACCAACGCATGAGAATGTAAAGTATGATAGCAATGAATACTCCCATTGTATTTATGAAGCTTGATTGGTGCAATATAGGTGATGACATCAAGCTCTTTTCTCACTTATGGATTTATCATAGGAGTAGGAATATTAAACCATGTTGGTTGAACTAGACTATTGATCCGGTTCTTGCTTTAGTCATTGTAAATTCATTTTTTCCTAACTTATTGTTAGTTTAATAAAATCGCGTTAAAAAAACTTTAAACACCACCTAAGTGATTGATATGATCATGATCCACACTCTCATCCAACTCTCTTCTACAAACCTAAGCTTTCCAAGTAAAATATATGCAAGTCCTGCACCGATATGCCCATCTTCATCTTCCTCATCTAACACCTAGAATGTATTGTCTTAGCTTTCGCTCAACATATATTGTTTGTGATATAATGCCATCCTCAAAGAAAAAATTACTATTATATAAGGCTGGACACAGTCGAGCCTTACAGAACATAGAATATTTAAGGCTGGACATAGTCGATGACCAAAGTGACCTGGGTCACCGAGTGCCACGTAAGCTTTCTCTCTCCGGTGACCAGACATGACCAAAGTGCCACAGTCGAATAAGTTTTTTTTTTTTTTTTTACCCACAAACGCTTACAAATAAGTTTTAAAAGTCGGTCGACTTTTAGACCGACATTCGCTTTTCACAACCTTCGACCGAATCATGCTCGACCCTCCACAGTCGAGATGACCAATGTGGAAATCGGTCAATCCAAATGACCGACCGATATTTTACGTTCGATTGTGCAAAGCCTAAAGTTATAAACCTCACATTGCACGTAAAAAAAAAAAAAAAAAAAAAAAAAAAAAAAAAAAAACTAGTGTGACACTCTTGCAGAAATTGATCCCAAACCCAACCACCATGTTCAAGGCTTAGCTTTTGCTAGGGGTGAGAAAAAAAAACCGAAAAAATCGAAACCGAACCGAAAACCGAAATAACCGATCGAACCGAAAAACCGATGAAACTGATTTTACTTTTTCAAAAACCGAAAAATTCGGTTTGGATTCGGTTTTTGTATCATAGTTGCTCCTCCCGGGTTAATAAAATGAGGGGCAAAATGGTCAAAAAATACACAAAAAATACCAAAAATGTAAGTTTATTACATAGAATAGCAAAAAAAATGTTCGATACATATAAAAGGAAATCATGACACATTATCAAGCCATTAGCCTATCTTATTTTATGTTTACAATTCAACACCAATCGATGGGAAGCCAATTTATCAATCTGTGCTGTGACCATAGTATGGTATAAGCTAGAAGTGTTGTTAACATTTGAATACTATATTCTATACCAAACATTTATTTTATGACCCTCGTATCATTTTATTGCGTTTTCATCACTAATAGATACCATGCGTGATGTAATGATTATAATTGTGTGTATATAGACATTTTAGAACTTATATTAGCTTGATCATCATATAAAAATTCTTTTTAGTATAAAAGAAGTGGTTTCTTGTTCTGGTTGTATTGGCATAATCAACTTCATCTGTGATAGTTTGTTTTGTTGCTCGTGCCGCTTGTGTACAATTTAGAGTATCAATCTTTGGTTTCTTTTTTCATGCTTGTTGTACAGTATCGATGGTGTTGGGCAGCTTAATAAGAAGATTATATTTATGTTTATGTATTGGCAGGAACATTGTGTAGATAAAAGAATCGGCTGCTCACAGTAAGGCGACCAAATACCCCCATTTTTCTCTGTCACGTCAGTTTTCTCTCTCCAGCGACCTACAGGCGATTAGGTGCCCCAGTAAGGGCGACCAAGTTCAATTTTTTTTTTTTTTTTTTTTTTTGAAGTTAACGTTACAAAAAATAAGGCAACATTTCCTTTTCAACTCGATCGGGAAGCTGACCAAGAAGTGGAGATCGATGGAGCGATCGACTCCCCACAACAAGGAAATCGATCGCCTAAATCAATCCACAATCGATTTCGATCGACTATTGCAACCAGCCTAAAAGAATCGGATATTGTGTAGATTTATAGAAAAAGATGGTGGTTGGTAGTGATAGTTGAAGATGAAGATGAAGATGTACAAAGGAAAAAGATAAAAATGAAAAAATGAATAATGGTAGTGGGTGGTGGTAGATGGTTGTAATGGTGATGGTGGATGGTTGTAATGATTGGTGGTGGTGAGTGGAGATGAATAAGAAAGAGGGTCGATGAGGTGATGAGTTTCGGTTATATAATGGAAAATTTAGATTGAAAGTGAATTAAACGAAAAGTTTAATAATGGTGATGGTAGATGGTTTTAATGATTGGTGGTGGTGAGTGGAGATGAAGAAGAAGGAGAGTGGATGAGGTGATGAGTTTCGGCTATATAATGAAAAATTAGATTGAAAAAGAATTAAAGGAAAATTTTAATAAAGGGGGTGGGTGGGTGGTGGTGGATAGTTGTAATGATTGTTGGTGGTGAGTGAGGATGAAGAAAAAGAAGGGTGGATGAGGTGATGGGTGTTTTGTGTTTGGAGTGGATGGATGGGATTTGGGAATGAGTTTTGTGTTTGGTGATGAATTGTGGATATGAGATGATGGTGACAAGATGATGACGGTGGTGGAGGTGTCTCAGATGATGGTGGTATTGGTGGTGGTGTTGATGGTAGTGTAGGTGAGTGAGATGAGTGTGAATTTTTATAACAAATACACAATTCATCCCTAAGGTTGTACCAGTTGTATAAAAAATAATTAACACAAGCGATTAAATGATCATTTTGCCCCCATGTGCGAGGCCACAAATGGGGAAGTTAACAGATGTTGACTGATGGTAGATAGTCAAAGGGACCTTGAGTGATGCAAAAAGTGAATAGCAAGGACCTTTGGTGTATTTAATTTTTGTGAAGGACTCAGCGTGTGTCTTGAGTACAAGTTTAGGGACAAACGGTGTATTTTACTCTAATAGGAAATACGATTTTGACGTAAAGATTAGTTTGGGTTTATGTTTTGTTGATACCGAAGACTTAAAAAAAATTTGTTCATAAACTTTTTTTGGTAAAAGTGATCAAAATGTGTTACTCCCTTTGTTCTAAAATAATTATTAATCGACAAAAAAACAAACGGTTTAGAGAGAGAAAAAAAAAAAAAAAAAAAAAAAAAAAAAAACCATAATCATTATTTCTTTTTCTCTTTTACTTTTTAGAATACTCTTAATGGTTACACTATTTCACCTTCTACCTCAGCGTCATATCAGCTTTCTCTCTCCTTAACTCCCTCTCACTTTTTACGCCCAATGGTTACCACTCCCCCACCTTTGTTATAATATCCACTTTTATACAAACATACCCTACTAAATACCTCACACACACTCACGAATCAAATAATAAATAATAAAAAAACCAAGAGGCCCCACTTTTACACGTTTTCCTATTATGTGAGAAACTCACCTTTCTGTTGTGTTTTTGGCTCTGCTCTCGCAGCACCGAGGCCATGCCCAATGGGCCTCACGCGTCACTTGATGCAAAATACCAATCCTCACGCTCCCACAGGGAGTAGTCTTACAGAATTATAATTTTACTCTTAATTAATTAAGGTGTTTGCTAACAACAACCCTATAGGTGTTGTTTAAGATTTCCTTGCTTAAAAACGTATCCAACTATGAACTAATTATTTCTATAAATACATGATTTAAACACATATTATTAAGGTAAGTGAGTTTCAATAAGATATGTATTGATATCAAGTAAATTCATGCTTGAAAATGTTTGTAATTATGAAAATTTATACGACACCCATGAGGTTGTTGTTAGCAAAATCCATTATTTAATTATTGTTTTCTTTAAAGTTTGTAATTACAATATCAAATGAGGGTAATATAATAATCTACATAAAATATTCATTTCTAGTTTTAATAGTGGACAATTAATTTGAGGCATCTTAGAAAAAAAAAACGTGAACAATAATATTGGGATGGATTGAGTAATATTTATAGCTTTCTGGGTTTTCTTTTAAAGATGATGAACATGAAGAATTTAATTTTAAAATAAAAGGAAAATCAAGTGAAAGATAAGGGATAAAGACATAGGATATTTTGGTCATTTCACTTTGAGTCATGGATGGTAATCAAACGAAAATATTTTCGCATGCCTGCACTTTCAAAAAGAATGGACTGCCTCGGCAATTTCCTCAAACCACAAGGATGATTTTTGCAATTTACTCATAATTTATTTATTGCCATCACAATATTTATAGCTATACTACTTATAAAGAGTGTGTATCTTTTTTTGAAACTTGAAAATTAAATTAATGTAGTTTAACTAAATTACCTTTTAGTACCCCTTAAACTTGACTAATTTTCAAAAAAATGGCAAGTTAAATTATATCTTTTCTTGTTCAATTAAGAACTTGGCAAAATTTAAAAAACATACACTATATTAATTTTTAAAAAAAAAACACACGATTTGTATTTCAAAAAAACACACGCTTTGCATCGATGTCGAACCAGAATTACGATTTTGCAAGTATAATTATTTGCTGCTATACACCGTTATTTTGCGCGGGTATATGTTTAGTCTTAATTACTAGTGCATTTGATAAGTCCACGGGATTGAATTATACGGTTACTACCACTTGAACGACGCTAAACATCTCTCCAGAAAACTAGTGTTACTCATAATATTGTTGTATATGAAGAAATATTATTTTCTTTTAAAACATAACCTCCATACAAACATGTACGTATACAATAATAAGTGGACTAAGCACATAAATCATACGACTAAACCGGCCTAAACTATCAGTCTAATAATCATACAACTAATATTCACTGATAACAACCCTTCACAACACGAGTTCAAGAAGGGTGAACACTTAAACTGTCATGAAAATCATTTAACATAGCACGAAGATAATAGTTCTACAATATTTATAAAAAAAAAGTGTTTCAAAGAAAGGCCTAAAAGGTCGATTAATCGACGCCTAGACGCTACTGGGCTACTAACCTTTCCGATTTGTGTAAATCGGCCAAACAAATTGGTCAACGGCAGTCAATGATTATCAACGGTGGTCAAACTTGCCAGAAATACCCAAAACTTATCGTAAACTAGTTTTAATCACCTATAGTAGCATTTATATCTATTACAAGGTGTTTTTTAAGAAAAATCTTGCGGGGTATCCAAAACTTGTCAGAAATACCCAAAACTTGCCGGAAATGCTAATCCGATTAATCACCTATTAATCTTATCTAGACCGATTACAAGTTAGAAAAAAGTTGACCATCGGACTATCGATTTACAATTTTTGTAACCTAGTAAAAAATTTAATCCCGAATAATGTTTTTCTTCTGTAAAATATCACCTAAATGACTGGTGGTGGCTCTTATACATTTGAACCAATGACAAAAACACAAGAGTCTAGCTGTTTTGGCTGCTTAGATACGGGGAGACCAGCCATCACATGCACATATAAATGGCATAAACTTGCCACTTTCACATGCTCATTTTATTCTTGTATGATTTACTTTATTGTGTAATTTTATATACAATCGTACATAACCGATAACACCATGTAAATAGTTTATTGGCAAAAGCCTTAAATATCCTATGTATTAAAACATGAGTTTTTCCGTTATACAAAAAAATGCTTCTTATTGGTTGGAACCCCGTTGAACTACTGTTTAAAGAGCTGTTCATCCGTTATATCACTGTACCCGTTCCGTTTATCCCACTAATTAAATAAAAAAAGAAGCACGCCTCTCTTGAAGCTTCCACACATCACTATCATCTTCCCTTCTCTACAAAAACACACGCTCCTCTCTCTTAAAACACACTCACCGATTATTCATATATCTTTTCTTCGTGTTACAAATCAATGTGAGAAAATCAAATACACAACCAAGATGCAGATACTTTGATCCGTAGACGTGCATCTCCCAAGTAAGTTTTTATGTTTTTCTCATGATCGTTAATTTTTAGGGTTGGTTCTGCCTTTACCCAGTATTACGCTTTCATTTTTGGGGGTTTCTTTCATGTTTCAAGATTTATTTGCAGTTAATCAAGAGGCAAAAATTAGGTTTTCGCTCAACAAGATGAGGAACTAGATGAGATACCTGAAAAATATAATTGGTGTGAAAAAACGCAAACGTCAGTTATTTATTTATTTATTTATTTTTATAAAAAGTTTGTACTTTTATTTATGGGTTTTGTTTAATTGCAGGTTCCAACTATTTTCAGTAAGATTCATATAGATTAGAAAGAAGGCTAGAGTAAAAAAAAGATTTGATTTAAAATTTTTTTTATTTTTTATTTTTATTTTTTTTTTATATATATATATAAAAAGTTTGTACTATTATTTATGGAACACACTTTAGGTGTAGTTTGGTGTCACTCTTAGTCAAAGGAGAAGAAGAAACCGAAGTTATTGGTTTGTTTCTTCTTAAATAAATTTTAGTGGTTTTTATAAACTTTATGTATTTTTAGTTCCTAAATTATTGAAATGCTGTGAAGATTATAAGCTGTGTATAAGCTATATGGTGTGGTCAGAAGTGATATAAGTATTCGTAAGGAGTTTGTAAGTGGATTTGGATATTTGGAATTAGGAGTTTTCTTTGGTTCGTAAATTACTGAATTTGGATATTTGGAATTAGGGGTTGGTTATAGTATGTGAGTTTTGTTGGAATTGGGGTTTGGTTTTGTTGGAATTAGGGGTTGATTATAATACATTTGTAAGTGGCTGTTTGGCACAACCATAGATTTTTTTTTACGTGGATTAAACCTGCCATTGCAGCAAAAGGATGGCTGGAAAACAGAGTTATGAGAATTCAGGAATAAGAACGAATATGATATAAGAAGGAATGGAGATCGTGGTGCAGACTTACCTATTGGGGTCTGAGGTTAGTTACTTTTTTCTATAATCTTGAACGAATATGATATGAGAAGGAATATGATGTAATAAGAACGAATATGATATAAGAAGGAATGTGTTAATACAAATAAACCGTAAAAACGTTTATTAATATTTATCGATCTCTTTAAGTTTTGTCGATAACAAACATAACATTATGTAAAAGTATAAATCTAAACATTACATGTTCTTACATTTATAATTTACCATTTACATGCTATAATTAAATAATACTTCTTGTAATAAATAAAATGCATGAAATGAGTTGGATAATCCATAACCCATAACCTATGGAGCTTGACCCATTGCATGATATCATGCACGACTTAAATAATGGGTAAAACCCGTGACCCAAGACCCAAAGTCCATAACCCATGACCCTAGATGTCTTTGACATCACTTGACCCATGGACCTTGACCCATAACCCAAAACCCGGAATTGTAACCCAAAATCCAAACTTGTACTACCAGATAGCCGGATCCCTTGCTTTACACTAGCCGGATCCCTTTGGGAAAGGATCCGCCAGATCCGGGTGAACAGTGCTCAGATTTGCCTATAAATAGTGAGCCATTTCTCTCTTGTTTCTCACCCCACTTAGATATATCTTCTCTCTACATTCTAAGTTCTCTAACCTCAGATCTAAAGATCATTCTTATAGCTCTCTTTCTCTTGTGTTCTCTAGGTTCTTATTACAAGACGAGATCACGCTTTCTTGCATACGAGCCATCCTTCTTCTCATGTTGCTCGGACTTCTCATCACCTCAAGACCACTGAGTTGTTTCTAGTTGTTGATACTTCTTCTTGTATTCTCAAAGTTGTTGTGTTGGTTTGGTCCGCCGTGCTAAGGACTCGATATTTAGCTTTGTACCGGAAAAAGTGTAAGCGACGTTGTGAAGGTTTCTCTACCGGTTGAAGGAGCTTGTTGACATAGTGTTTACGAACTCTCGAGTAGGTGACTCGGGGAGTGGAGTAGGGCAAGGAAGGTGTCCTTGTAGCCGAACCACTATAAACAATTGTGTCACACTTCTATCATTTATCTCTTTACTTTCACGTATTTATTTCACGTATCAAAGCGAATCATATCAAAAGGATCATATCAAACGAATCATATCAAGAAAATGAATCAAAGTCAAGGATCGCGAAGTCATGAGAAATCCCTACTGAAAATGGATAGAATATCTGTACCTCAAACCGCAATGAAACCATATCAGAAAACACATGGATCAGAAGTTTCTCCTTCTTCAGCGAATCTACACGAATTAATGATCGTCTTATTATTTAAGAACCATTTCATAAGTTATTTCTGATTCAGTGCTTATTGTTGTTCAGATTGACATATTAGAGTTTCCTGCTATTTATAGTAACTTTCCAAATTTAGAAACTTTCCATATTTAGTAACATTCCAAATTTAGTAACTTTCCCGAATTAGTAACTTTCCGAATTAAGTAAGTTTCCCGAATTAGTACTTTCCATATTTAGTAGCTTCGGGTTACAATTCACAATTAATCAACTTAGGGTTTCATTACTGAATCTAGGTTCATATAAGTCTAATTATATCATCATAAATGCATTTTAGGGTTTATACACATTAATTAGTCTTAAATGATATAATACACACATGTTCCTCAAATAACTGATTTTAGCACAATCTGTCCCCAACTTTACAAATTTTTAAAGCATACTTAAGTACCTAATGAGAGGCTCAAATAATTTACCCAGATACTTATATGTCATATAAACACACGTGAATTTTTCTAGAATTTATCAAATAGTATAACCATATCTTAAAAATTCACAAAGACAGACTACCCAGAATATGGACCTGCTAGTGTACCCAGAAAGTATGCATTTAAAAGACATATAAAAACAATTTGGAAAAATCCACAAAAATTCATGAAATTACTAAACATATAGATGTTACTTCCTGCAGAATCCGATGGCTTAATTACTTATAGTGTAGAAAATGAAAATTAATACAAATTGACTGATTTCACACTCTTAAAATTCAGATTCGACACCTAATCCCATAAAATCAAAAACACAACCAAATCAACTCCAAATCACTCCAACCCAATTGGAGAACTTATTTAAGACCTTAAACTAGGTTTACAAGCAAAAATCCATAATTAACCACCTATGAAACTCAAGCTATGAAGCATACAAATTCAGATTATAAAACAATCCCATTCAAAAACCCATTAAAGACCATTATATCACTTAATTAGGATGTATTAGTGAATCTGGATCACATTCTTATGATTTTTCATGCCTGCCAATTTAGCTCAAAAAATTCTAAAATAATTATATGTGGTTCCCATTTTTGTTTAGCATCTTCACAAATCTTTATAAAATTTATTATCAAGTATTAGTACCCTTTCAAAAATCATCTTTCCAGACCTACCCAGAAAATTAACTGCGAATACATACAGAAAGTTTTCCTTTAGTCAACCCATTGAGACACTTCAGAAAAATCCACAAAAATTCTAGGAAGTCCCACATAACCTAAGTATCACCCCTGTAAAAGGAGAGCTCTCAGTTCTTTTTGGTTTGAAAATTAAATCAAAAATATCGACTGATGTTCAGACTCCGATTTCTCAGCTTTGACACTTAATCTCCCAAAAATCAAAAGACTACCCTCCCTACCTCCAATGACCACGAAATTTATATATTCAGAAAGTAGGTAACTTAAACTTAATTTTAGATTCAAGAATCATCAAAAACACGTTGGCATCATCAAATTAGACCCCTTTAAATCCGACCCAAATTCTGGACAGCATGTAGTTGAGACAGAAACAACCCCAACCTAAACCCTTTTTAACCCATTTTAGATCCGATTCAAACACACATCTTATGGGTTTAATTCACACCAAACATACATGTTTTACATCCCTATCAAAACCTAACACAATTCGGTAACATTTTTACGAGATCAAACAAACCAAACTTTATCCCATTAAATCCGATTATTACACATATGTTTATAGGTTAAATTATATGTATATATGAGTGTCGAATTGGACAGAAACGAACCAAAAGATGGATGATACCTTGAGGGCAATTAACGAGATCAAAAGGGAACCAAAACAAAACCCACGAACACAATTCAAGAACTACATGATCAAACAACCTCGAACCTTCTTCTTCCTTGATCTTGAGAGCCAAACAAATGGAGTTAGGGTATCTTTTTTTTTTACCTTTTTTTTTTTTTTTTTTTTTTTTTTTTTTTTTTTTTTTTTTTTTTGATATTCGTTGTAGAGGAGGGAATGGAGGACCGAATATATTTTTTTTTTGTATAAGATGGGTTGGATCAAATTCTAGTTGGGCTTGGACTTGTATGGGTTTATAATTTGGTAACTAAAAAAAAGTCCATAAACCCTATTTTATTAAAAATCTAATCGGCCCATATATAATACATGTATTTGTTTACTTATACTTAGGTTATAATCATAACAAATGAATAAAATGTTAACCAAACTTTAGGGTGTTATAATTCTTCCCCTCTAAAAAAAATTTCGTCCTCGAAATTGAAATCGCAAAAGTTAGACGGAGACGTATCAATCACGAAAAGAAATGACAGCCTCACGCTCGGAGAGGTTCTTCCAAAAGCATCTTCACAAACGGAATAGTTTTATTTCTCAGGACCCGATCCTGACGCTCCAAAATAGCCTCAGACTCTTCAACAAAAGAGAAATCATAACAAATCTCGATCCAACGAATTAGGAACATATACGTAACAGATGATAGTTGTAATCTCACAAAGAGATACATGAAACACATATACACATGAGGCAAATACGGAGGTAGTGCTGAACGATAAAACTTCATCAACTCTATCCAGATTCTGAACGAACTAAGGAACTTGCTAATAATCATAGAAGCACATATCGAATTATCAAACTTATCATGAGTTCCATAAAGAGATGGGTAACATATTCGTACTGACAATTAACTAAGCATATATCAGAGTACCAAAACATATCAGAATGCATAATGGAATAGGTAGAATAATCATACGGATAAGAACGAATCAAAGGACTAACGTATCGCGAACCGAATCTTCTTTATATGCCAAAACATATATTGATTCTGTGTGGGGACACCATACGGAACACACAATTTTCCAATCTAAACTCCAAAGTTTCTCTTCCATAATGATACTAATCCATTAGTCACTGTAATCAACTCCGGACCTGCAATAAGTAACTCTTTGACTTAAATCAACCAAAAGGTGCTCCACCTCTTCGTTCATACAAAAATCCAAAAGGTAAACTCTTGTCACTTGCATGCCCTCTATCTTAGTGACCAAACACAACCAGAACTAACACTTGTCAAATTTCCTGCTCAACACATCTTCCAAGCTCGAATAGTTGTTCTGCTTATCCATCAGTCTGGAGGTGCAATGCATTATTAAACTTGAGTCTGGTTCCTCAAACCTTCAGTAGTTCTTCCTAGGAATGTGAATAAAGAACACGAATCTCTGACACGATCACTGCAGGTGCGCCATGTAGCTTGAATACTCTTCTGCCACAAGAAATCTCTTCCAATCTTCCAAGTGAGCCGACCTAATCAAGCGATCCACTTTAACTCAATTTGCGTTGTCCTTCTTAAATGTGTGCGGAAATCCCATTGTAAAGTCCATGAAGATTTAATCCCACTTCCACATACGAACATCCAAAACTAAAGAAAACCACTTGTACACTGATGCTGAATCTTAACCTGTTGACATGCTAAACACTTCGCCACCAATGTAGTCACAACTGTCTTCATACCATACCATCAAAATTTCTGCTGCAAGTCTCTATACATAATAGTAGCACTAAAATGAATAGAGCAAATAGAAATGTGAGCTTCAATCAACATCGCTTCCTTCAAGTCTTCTAACATAGATCATATTCCACCGTCTTGCTCCTGAGCTTCTTCACACCTGTCACAAATCACTCCCAAGTCATGCGTCGGATAGTTCACTTCCTACGGTTCTAGCTGTACTGATGTATAACCAACAATATTCCCGTGTTGCATAAGGACATAGCTAAGTCTCCTTCTTGAGTAGAAACAAATCTCTTTTCAGCTTCTCAAAATTCTCCTCTCATTCTTCATCCCAATCAAAATTTTCTCTTCGAAAACATTACATAGAGCTTCTTCTGACGTAGGAATCTCAACACATAATACGAAGATGATTTTCGTGTTTCTCTTTCATCTCTGAATATACCAATATGTCATACTATGACAAATTGTCCAAGTATTCATGAAAGACACGATTTATCAAGTTCATAGGAGTAGTCAGAGTAGTAGCCAATACAATTGGCATCACTAATACTCATAGAGATCATTACGAATACGAAAGGTAATTCTAGGAACATCTTGCTCCATCATACGTAACTTAAAATAATCAGATCTAAAATTCATCAATGGGAAAACCTCACGCTCTGGAGTTGATTAATCAAATCGCCGATTCGAGGTAACGGATAACGGTTCTAACCACAATACTATTCAGCTTCCCGAGATCAATACACAACTTCATGCTATCATCATCCTTCTTCATGAATACAACTGGAGTACACCACGGATACTCACTCAGACAGATAAAACCACTTTCTAAAAGCTGATCCTTCAATTCTTTCCATTGAACCGATGTCATAAGATACGGAGTTTCAGAATTAGGAAAAACGTTGCTCTTATACGGATAGAGTTTCTGAATCAACCAACTTACTGATCTCAGGCACTGCTCAAGATCTCCTATGATCCCAATAAGTTCAAGTTATATGATGTAACTATTATCACGTTGGCCAGGCGTCATAATACTTGCATCATATACAAATGCCTTTATTGCAATCACAGTCTACCTCGAGTCATGACTAAACAAATTCTCATAAGCAGATCAAAACATCTTCTCAATCAGATGGAAATCTTGATAGTTAAAGCAGGAACACACTGTGAAATTTCAAACAACTGAATAACTCTCAAGGCGATTTCATCAAACGAAGTATCTTCACAACCGCGAGGGATTAACGTACGAGTTTTTTTAAAACAAAGGTGATCATAATTGTTTACCAGGTTAGGAACCATGGTACAGAATTTTGAGTTTCTCAAGTCGCCAAAGATGACAAATCTAATATGACTGTTGTTAGCATCTCGATGCTCAGTCAACAAATCCATATTCAGAATAATATCGAACCGAACATTCCCAAAGGAAACAGATTAGCATACGAAACTTATCTTCAAATATTCTCAATACGTACTGGACAATTTTGATAATCGTGACGGATAATCACAAGATTTCTCGTAGGAATAGAAATGAGTATAGCAGATTCTAATAGTGCAGAGGGGACCTTAATATGCTTAGCAAAAGCAAGGAAAACCACAGAATGTGTCGAACACCTCGGATTCATACACATACGAATTCTATGAACGAACGAAAAGGTATCTAAACGAATCATAAACGAATCGAAGATCGAAATTTAAAAGAATGCGGTCACATCAGAGAGTGAAACCTGTAAGGCATTACTACAAAGGTCTCAAAGCATTCTAAACTTATGTTGCGTATCTTGCTAAATTTTCTAAATCTTTGGAACAAATAATCTTATAAAGGCTTAGCTGAAATCAGAGGCATAAATCAGAGTAGTCCGGAAGAAAGATAACTAACCAATGCCTTATCGCATAATCTACCCAATCCTCACCGGTCATAACTAAAGTTTCTGCAGGGGAAACCTAAGGCTAAACTTCAAGGGTTGTTCCATAAGCTCCTACAGTGCAAACCTAAGGGTCCAAATCTTCACAGACCATAACTTATGTACTACAACTTGCAGCCTGGGCTCTGATACCATAATTGCAACACCCCAACCCGACAAGGGTCAAAATGCCACATTATGATGTCAATCAGAACATAAAAACGCAAGAGGAAGACTTATAAGCATAATGGTTACAAAGGATCAAAATGAAACTATGGGCATAATAAATCTACATCATACTGACTATTAACTGGAATACAAATCTGAATCAAATCTAAATGGTAGATAACTCCCAAGTCTAATCCAAATGCAAATGGGATCTATCGTCAGGTGGTCCACTAAAAGCTCCTATGCACTCTTCACTCAAATCCATCTTCCAACCTAAAACCTGCCGCAGGAAAAGAAATGCGGCTGAGCTTAAAAAGCCCAGTGAACACACACACACACACACATACACACACACACACACACACACACACACACACACACACACACACACATATATATATATATATATATATATATATATATATATATATATATATATATATATATATATATATAATATATATATATATGTAAAGCAGATAGGTAAATAAACATAAGTAAACGAAGATGAATCATACGAATCAAAGGCATAGATATCATAAGTCAAATGAAATGGGGAATCAAGATAATACAAATTAGATAATCATAATGAATCAAATAAGAACGGCAACGAACGCGTCTAAACGAGACACTCGAATAGACCAAAGAATCACATAGGATAGCCACGAGCCTGTCTAAACGAGACACTCGAATAGACCACATAATCACATATACATATCATATCAAATCATAAGTGTACGGAGAGGGGAGGCCTCTAAGTACCAAATAGTGAGTGGGGTGTAGGGCACACACAAGCCAGTCACCAAATAATAATCACACCAATCACATCAATCACATCAAACGCATACCTAGGATGCATCCACACGCCCCCTACAAAACAAATCATATATATACACCTGCTCATGACAAGTATATACACATATCATAATGGCCAAGTGATCACATATCATATCATATTATATCAAATGGGGATGCCGTGGACTAATCACACCGCCACAGATAGTTTCATGCCATTGGTGCCATCAATGACATGGCCATGGTACCTCCATGGCTAGTTAGCTCGGGCAACTGAACAGAACAAATCATATCAAAGCAGATCCATAATCATATCATATCCAAATAGATCATATCAACATAACGGAATCATATCATAGCAAAGGATATCAAACGAATATCATATCAAATGAATAGCTAAACGAATATCAAATCAGATGATCATATCAAAGCGAATCATATCAAATGGATCATATCAAACGAATCATATAAAGAAAATGAATCAAAGTCAAGGATCGAGAAGTCATGAGAAATCCCTAATGAAAAGGGATTTAATATCAGTACCTCAAACCACAATGAAACCATATCAGAAAACACATGGATCGGAAGTTACTCCTTCTTCAGCGAATCTACACGAATTAATGATCGTCTTATTATTTAAGAACCATTTCATAAGTTATTTCTGATTCAGTGCTTATTGTTGTTCAGATTGACATATTAGAGTTTCCTGCTATTTATAGTAACTTTTCAAATTTAGTAACTTTCCATATTTAGTAACTTTCCAAATTTAGTAACTTTCCCGAATTAGTAACTTTCCGAATTAACTAAGTTTCCCGAATTAGTACTTTCCATATTTAGTAGCTTCGGGTTACAATTCAAGATTAATCAACTTAGGGTTTCATTACTGAATCTAGGTTCATATAAGTCTAATTATATCATCATAAATGCATTTTAGGGTTTATACACATTAATTAGTCTTAAATGATATAATACACACATGTTCCTCAAATAACTGATTTTAGCACAATCTGTCCCCAACTTTACAAATTTTTAAAGCACACTTAAGTACCTAATGAGAGGCTCAAATAATTTACCCAGATACTTATATGTCATATAAAGACACGTGAATTTTTCCAGAATTTATCAAATAGTATAACCATGTCTTAAAAATTCACAAAGACAGACTACCCAGAATATGGACCTGCTGGTGTACCCAGAAAGTATGCATTTAAAAGACATATAAAAACATTTTGGAAAAATCCACAAAAATTCATGAAATTACTAAACATATAGATGTTACTTCCTGCAGAATCCCATGGCTTAATTACTTATAGTATAGAAATGAAAAATCATGACAATCGACTGATTTCAGACTCTTAAAATTCAGATTCGACACCTAATCCCATAAAATCAAAAACACAACCAAATCAACACCAAATCACTCCAACCTAATTGGAGAACTTATTTAAGACCTTAAACTAGGTTTACAAGTAAAAATACAGAATTAAACACCTATGAAACTCAAGCTATGAAGCATACAAATTCATATTATAAAACAGCCCCGTTCAAAAACCCGTTTAAGACCATTATATCACTTAATTATGATATATTAGTGAATCTGGATCACATCCTTATGATTTTTCATGCCTGCCAATTAAGCTCCAAAAATTCTAAAATAATTATATGTGGTTCCCATATTAGTTTAGCATCTTCACAAATTTTTATAGAATTTATTATCAAGTATTAGTACCCTTTCAAAAATCATCTTTTCAGACCTACCCAGAAAATTAACTTCACATACATACAGAAAGTTTTCCTTTAGTCAACCCATTGAGACACTTCAGAAAAATCCACAAAAATTCTAGGAAGTCCCACATAACCTAAGTATCACCCTTGTAAAATGAGAGCTCTCAGTTGTTTTTGGTTTGAAAATTAAATCAAAAATATCGACTGATGTTCAGACTCCGATTTCTCAGCTTTGACACTTAATCTTCCAAAAATCAAAAGACTACCCTCCCTACCTCCAATGATCACGAAATTTATATATTCAGAAAGTAGGTAACTTAAAATTAATTTTCGAGTTAAGAATCATCAAAAACACGTTGGCATCATCAAATTAGACCCATTTAAATCCGACACAAATTCTAGACAGCATGTAGTTGAGACAGAACAACCCTAACCTAAACCCTTTTTAACCCATTTTAGATCCGATTCAAACACACATCTTATGGGTTTAATTCACACCAAACATACATATTTTACAACCCTATCAAAACCTAACACAATTCGGTAACATTTTTACAAGATCAAACAAACCAAACTTTATCCCATTAAATCCGATTATTACACATATGTTTATAGGTTGAATTATATGTATATATAAGTTTCGAATTGGACAGAAAAGAACCAAAAGATGGATGATACCTTGAAGGAAATTAACGAGATCAAAAGGGAACCAAAACAAAACCCACAAACACAATTCAAGAACTACACGATCAAACAACCTCGAACATTCTTCTTCCTTGATCTTGAGAGCCAAACAAATGGAGTTAGGGTTTTTTTTTTTTTTTTTGATATTCGGTGTAGGGGAGGGAATGGAGGACCGAATATATATATATATATATATATATATATATATATATATATATATATATATATATATATATATATATATATATATATATATATGTATGTATATACATTTATATATATATATATATATATATATATATATATATATATATATAGATACATATACATATATATATATATATACATATATATATATATATACACATTCATATATATATATATATATATATATATATATATATATATATATATATATATATATATATATATATAGATACATATACATATATATATATATATACATATATATATATATATACACATTCATATATATATATATATATATATATATATACACATACATATATATAGATGTATATATATATATACATTTATATATATATATATATATATATATATCACAGGTGATCTTATTATTTTTATATCTATTTTTTCACATTAAATGTTTTCTAATATACATTCGTATATATGTAACTTTGAGTTACTTTTATGAAATGCAATTTGCTTTCTTGCACCCATCAAAGCACAAGTTTAACCATCCTCGGTTTGGCTTTGAACAACTAGAATATGTTGGCTAGAAAATCCAGGTTAAGCTTCTTTCTTTTGCAGCAACTTTATTCTTTTAAATGAATTATTAGGCATAATAGTTATTAAATGTTAACATTGTATTGTTACTCCTAAATGTTTAGGTCCTGTGAAATTTCGTATTAAGGATTCTTTATTTAATTGGATTAAGCGGTGTTTGGATTGGTCTGTGTTACCTGCTTAAAGGGTTGTTTGAAACAGTTAGTTTACAACTACTACTATTAATGTGTTCCAGTTATGTGTTTTAGCTAGGTGTCAAATTTTTTCGGTTGAAGGACTATGATTTTGACTTTTTCCGTACACGTTATTTCCTTGATAACTTATGATGAGTGAATCAACAATACTTTGTGAAATCCTTCTACAAGTACACTTCCATTTTACAATTTATATGCAGCAAAATGATATATTTATTACAAACATTTGTTAAATGAAATGCAATCAAATGCATTTATAAGTTAGCCACATCTAGCCACCAAAATCTCTCAAGTTGTTATATATTGAAATCCGAAATAGTATTGTGATAAAATGTTTCCTATAGTTGTAATTAGGTCGACCTCCACCAACAAATTTATTATCAATTTGTTTATAAAAGATTTTATCACATTGATGCAGGTTCAGTTATTGTGTGTTTAACATAAATATATAACCGGTTCGGGAATCATCTGTGCAAGTATGTTGGATCCGCTAAACAAATATGATAGTTTTCATGTGTTTTAACTACATCTCTCAGCTGCTGAACATGATTTCAGGTATCTGGATCACTTCTAGATGAAAACCAGCTCCGAACCATTGTGGGCGAGATTACCATTCTTGGATCCTTTTTAGGCTAGAGATGAAGGAAACACTTCAGTCAAAAGATAAATAGCAGCACTACAAAGCTACATTGCGTGGAGCTAGATGTGCGATTAACCCCATCACCAAAACAGACGGCGGAAGATATAGTGACAGAAGTGGATGTTGAAGCTAAGAAGTTTTATTGATTATTAACTCGACATTCAGAAAAGTGTTAAAAGTATGAAGTTTTAGTTTTACTTCAAAAACTCATACATTGGATCAATGATTTATTCCTTTTATAAAATCGCAATTATGTATACTCTTTACATGTATTGTGGTGAACTGAATTTTCATGTTTACAAACTCTTCATATACCACTCGACAACACAGCACGCCTGCAGCAACGCGCGGGCTACCCCGCTCGTTGACTAGAAAAGAAACAATGTCTTGAAATGTGATATGTTCTTTCAGAAATCAACACGTGAAATGAACAAGAACAAATTCAGCTAACAGGAAATTCATGAACAAGAAAGAATTTCAAACTAACTTAACGATTGATTGGATCATTTGAATGACTTTATTACACGACAGATTGAGAGAGAATTGGTTGCAAATCAATAGCTAAAAATTGAATAGATGAAAGATGAGTTGGCTTAGTTTGTAAAAATAACCAATTGATGGTTATTTTCCCGCCAAGATTACTACGGAGTAACAACTTTTTAATCTCCCGGGATCACTTAAATGGCATATATCAAAATGCATCACTAAGATGTAAAATAAGTTTCATATACAACACTTGTCATACGATTAGAGGTGCACTTTTTGGTTAACCGGTTCGGTTTGACGACAGGTCAAACCCGAACCGGTTCGAGTCAACGGGAAAAAAACCGATTGGGCCGGTTAACCGGTTTGGTTGCAAACCGGATCTGGGAAGGAAAAAACATGACCGATTGAAACCGGTTTGGGTACGGTTCGTAACCTGTATGGACCGGTTTGTGTATTTTTTTTCCCGCCAAGGCGCCAAGTTTAAATTTAAATTTTCAAAAAACCGTTTGACCGGTTTGGGACCAGTTATTAACCGGTTTTGAACCGGTTATTATTATTATTATTATTATTATTATTATTATTATTATTATTATTATTATTATTATTATTATTATTATTATTATTATTATTATTATTATTATTTTCATTTTTCGTCGTTTATACAAAGTAAAATGAATAAACTTCAACTTTTATTTAATACATCGGAATACAACTGAAAGGAAATACATCATGAAAGAAAATACATCAAACATAATACATAAACTTAAAACATAATACATAAACATAATAAATCGAAAAGCTACTCGTAAATGTCTTCATCGGATCCGAGGGACCTAGCTTCATTAGCAGCTTCATCTTGTCTTATTTCTTCATCGGAAAGCAACTCGATTGTTCCCTCTTGCACCTCTACCTCGTAGATCTCTTCTTCGATGTCTAAGGGGTTTTCAAGACTTTATTTGTGTTGCACTCGCTTGGTTGCGTCCAAATGATCTTTCAAACACATACACATTTCAAAAGAAGCCGGTGTGAGCCTTGTTCTTCTGTTTGATAACACCCTTCCACTTGTTGAAAAAGCGGATTCATAAGCTACCGAAGTAGCTTGTACACATAGTAGATCTCGAGCCATTCGGGATAGAACGGGAAACATTGTTTCCTTTGCTTTCCAAAACGCCAAAACATCAAAGTTTTCATGTTGGTCGCCCGGAATATATGAGATAAAATCGGTTCCGGTATATCTTGTATATTCATTGTTTGTGAAACGATCACTCTTTGCCCGTTTGTTGGGATTTTCTCTTAACTTTTGTAGCAAACCTTGTATCGGATTCCCTCTATGCTAAGACCTCGATGATGAAGAAGTCGCATTCACAGAAGGAGTTGGGTTACCATATGTTTCAAAATAATATTCGCATAAACCTTCAAAAGAATTGTTAAAAGCCGCTTTTGCATCTTCACCAAAGTTCGCGTTATTCGCGAATAATCCCAAATCAGTTGTAATCGAGTCGATAAGTAACTCTACCCCGCATACATTATAACATGAATTTAATGCGGCCGCACAAGTAATTACCGGTGGCAAAGTTTCAAAACATTTAATAAGCTTTTCTTTCATTGGTGAAACCATATTTGTATATATACTACCATTTAATTCAAATGAGGTCAAACATGAACACATGTAGTATAGTTGCTCGAGTACCAAATGAGATATTGGATAATAAACTCCCGATAATTTTTTTGTGGCTTTGAAAAAAACTTCAATCAGGTTAGTTTTTCAACAGTTTCCCAATGTTCGACTGCAAATGGAACAACCCTACCCTTTTCCGCCAACATATCATGAAAATATTGTAAAGTCACCTTTTGTTTTAGACCACTTAGGAACATAAGATAAGTGGAATTCCATCTTTTATCACAATCTAAATTAGGTGACAACCAATGTTTCCCCGCATCGACAAACATCCGAACGTTGTTATTATATCTTTTAGTACCCTTTTTAAAAATATCGTATAACATTTGTTTAAAACAATCTTTCATTTCATGCATTACGGGATCGGCTAATCCCGCTTGCACAGCCAAGTTAATGATGTGTGCAACACATCGAGAATGATAAAAATCGCCATTTAATGGTGGCTGGTATACCATTTTTAGTCTACCCATTGCATTTGCGTTGTTATTAGCATTATCCAACGTAAAATGAAAGAATTTTTTTTTGCAAGTGAAATTTGTGAAACATTTTTCTCAACATTTTGAATAAAGCAATTCCCGTGTGAGGAACCGGAAACTCTTTAAATGATATGACTCGCTTCATCATTTGCCAACTTTCAAGATCAACCCAATGTGCGGTAACACAAAGGTACGAAAATGGCAAACCATGAGGAGCGGACCAAACATCCGTTGTTATATTAACACAAGCATTTAAATTTGAAAAAAGCATCTTTTAATTATTGTTTGGCCGTTTTCCACATTTTCATAGCATCGCATTTTAGAGTCATACGACTTACATGATTGTACATTGGTTGGACATGATTCTGAAACACCTCCGTCGTATCCTGGTCGTCCCAATGGTTGAATGGCGAACCTCGTTGAATCACCAAACCGGCAAATTGTTGACGAACTACTTCATGATCGTATACAAAAATACTCCCGTCCCGAGCCATAGACGATTGACCCGCTTCCGGAACCGTTTTGAGTGCCTTGCAATACTTCTGTTTGATATGAGCCCTCAACGTCGAGTTGGAACTCGCCGACATTATACTCAAGCAATGCTTACATTGAGCATTTTTCTTGCCATCCGACATTAGGACGTAGTTGAAGTTTTCCCAAGGATCATTTACACGGTCGCATGGTAAAATTTTGACAACCGTAGATGCACTTGTTGAACCAGCTTCGATGTTGTTGGTGGTGTTTGAACTTGCCATTAGTGAAATACTTTCGGTTTTGATTTTTTAGAGTGTATTTTGCTTGTATGAAAGTTGTGAATAAACAAAAACATAACCCTTCTATTTATACTAAACAATAAATGGCAAAATGGTAAATTTTGAGCCCAAATAATTTAAAAACCGTCCCCCCACGCTCCTTCTTATTCAAGTTCAAAATTCAAAATTTGAAATTTCAAAAAAATCCAAAAAAACCCGCTCCTCCCGCCCAAACCGGTTAACCAAACCGGTTCAAATAAACCGGTTCCCAAAAACCGGTCCTCTAACCGGTCTATTCTTTGAAATCTCAAACCGGTTCCAAACCGGCGGTTTGTGGAAAAACCGGACCGATTTGGGTCAAAACCGGGTTTGACCGGTTCGATTTTTCGGTTAGCTTTCGGTTGCGGTTCGATTAATCGGTTTCGATGTGCACCTCTACATACGATATAACATTCAATAGAACATAAAGACAAAACCTGTGCGGTCTATAGTAGTCCAACTACTTCTAAATAAGCAACAATGCAACATGACATCTATAATATTTAAATTTTAAAATGTTTGTTAGTCAGATTCAAACTATAATTGAGTTTTGCGAAACATAATTCAAGAGGTTTTTTCTTTTTCTTTTTTTTTTCCTTCTGATCATCAACTCTATGTAATGTTTCGTACATTCACTACAAAAAACTAGTTGAATTCTTCGCATTTTAAAGGCCAATTGGCCACGGTTAAGAATGTGTGAAGTTATAGAGCCCATACTTTCTCATATGTGGTAATAATGGGTGTGACAAATTTTTCTACACATTTGTGTGGAGATATTATCCAAATTTCTATGGTTAAAAGTGTGGAAATATTTTTGAATGTCCACACCTAAAAGTGTGGCAAAATTGCACACAATGTTTATAATAAAAAGTGTGAAAACATTTGTAACACATATAAATATAGCTTTATTGTAATTGCACACGCTAATATATGTGGATTATTCTTTTAAATATTTGTGACACCTATAAATGTAGCAAAATTATTATCCATATAAAAAAAAATTCATAGTTGACCATACCGTGGCAAAATAAGTGTGGAGAATAGAGTTAGTTGTTGTAGTGTGAATATTGAGAAGTAAAGTTACGATAATAAAAGAAAATTAATACAGTACTTTGACAAGATATATGCACATCTTGTTAGACCATAACAAGATATATGCACATCTTGTTAGACCACGCGTTATGGTGGTATATCACCACCCATGAAGCAGCTCCATCGAGCGCCAACCGCATGACGACCGAACTCCACTGCGTGCCATGGTCACTATTTTGTGTTGGTTCAGTGGTGCAGGGAACCAAATGAATACACCTCTTTTTTTGGTTTGCGAGTGTGTGAGTTATATTGTATGATATGTTTTTATTAAGTGGGGTATTATTATGAATTTATTTAGGTGGTCATCATAACGACGATTAGGTAGTTGGTTTGGTAATGTATTAAAAGGCTGTTATGACGCTAAGGTTAAGATGATGAGAATGTGAATATTACACCCAACCTTACGAAATCTAAAAGAATCTCATGACAATATCTATATGCACTCATTGGTTATGCACAACCAGTAACCAATATTTTAAAAATTGGGTCATGAATCGACCCGGTCGAGTCACTGGTTCATCCATTCAACCGGTTCGACCGCCGGGTTATCCCTCAATTTCATTTATGTAGATTGTAATATTTCGGTCACCAAACACTAATATAACTTTCAATATTTAATATCAAACATACATAAAACCTAAAAATTCAATGTCAATCATATAACAGGTTTATAAAACATATATTATAGATACCAAACACATACAATTCAACGAGGTTACAAGTTTTAAACTTAAAAACAACATTATTCATCACCACAATCAACCCGAACTTGTCATATATATTTTCTAAATTAAAATGAAAAGAAAACTATCAAACGCGGCTGACTTTGGTGAACCGAGCTGACTTGGGTCACTTGAAACTCAACAGGTAAAATTCGATTTTCAAGCCTCGAATAACCGGTTCATTTTGATATATTTTTTCAGGCAAAAACGATTCAACCAGCTTGGTCAAACCGGGTTTCAAAACACTAGCAATAACTGCATTACTCCGTATTTTCCAAATGTTGCCAAATTGGTATATGATATTTTGGAATAAAAATGATTGTAATTCGTATAATAAATTTGGAAAGCATAATAAAGAGGAAATTTCAAGTATAAATTTCGGGTTAAAAAAACGACATAGCGAGCAAATTGTTTGCTCTCCATTTCATTTGCTCGCCATCGTTTGTTTCTATCTCATTTGTTTGTTTAAAACTGGATGTAGCAAGCAAAATTGTTTGCTTTCCATACCATTTGCTCTCCATCCTTTGTTTCATTCATTTAATATGTATAGTGGTTTGGTGAGTGATTTTATTGAATTAAAAGTAGCAAGCAAACTTGATACACGAGCAAACTATTTAATTGCCATGTCATTTTTATTTTGTGAAAAAAATAACAGTTTTTTTAAACAAAATGGCGAGCAAAATGTATAAGTAGCGTGCAAATGGTGGTGGTGAGAAATTGTATTTGTTTGGCATGTCGATTTTGGTAATGTGAAAGAATATTGTCAATTTTGGTTATTGAACTTGGTAAGGCTAAAAGTAGTGGTGTTGACTCACTCAACGCCACATCATCTTTATCTCTTCTCTTACTTCCACTCACTCCCACTCATCATACATCCGTTTTGGTTACTCTCACTCAACTTTATAAAAATATACTCCACTAAATACCCATACAGACTCACAATACAAATAAAAAACAATTACTTTTTGGAGTAGGGCCACATTTGTTAGCTTTAAAGCTTGGTGAGTAACTCACCACTCTCTGCATTTTTGCCATGGCTTGCTCTATCTGTTTTGGAAGTCAACATCGGGACTCGCTCACTCACAATGCAAGTCACTACCACTCCGACCGGCTTAAGAGTTGATTTTGATAATTGATTTTATAATAAATATGCGTAATGGGGCCAATACAAGCCCAATCCGTGAAATAAGGGCAAACCAAAGGACTATGGACGTACCTGAGCCATAGACGCCTATCACATGTACTGTCGGGTTAACTAAAAATGTAAAACTATCAATGCAGCCATCTTCATTGTAAAAGACAAAACAAATGTCACACTCTAAATCCAAATATTGACACAATTAATACGATGTTCAAAAATTTGCTTATTTTGTATGCGTTGTTCAAAAATGGATAAGTAGCCATCTTTTTAAAATAAAGCGTCACCTAAGAGAGGCTAAAATGGTCAAAGAGGTGACGTTTTAGATAACATTGATACTTAAATACTCACAAAAGAGAGGCTATATGGTCAAAGAGGTGACGTTTTATTTTAAAAAGTTATCTACTTATCTTTCATATGTTGTCCTTAAGATGAGTTGTTTGATATAATCAGCATCGATGATTATCGACATTTTGTAAAAATAGCTTAATATATTAAACACTCTCTAATGTGACGTACTTGGAATAGATTTCTATAAACAACGCATACAAAATAAAATTGAAAAAGTAGCATTTGTAAATCATGCAAACGAAAGAATCAGAAACGACGGGACTTTTTTTTTTTCTAAATGATAAAAAAGTGAAAATGTGTGAATGCCTAGCGTGGATGTTTATATAACCACAAACACCAAGTTCGCGTACATGACATCCATATTATTCAAATGGCATGTGTGCAACATCCCTTGTTCACGCCGTTGTAGCTCCCCAGACACGAATTGTCACGAGTGAGACTGGTTGACTGCTTGTGTTCGCATGTCATAAATTAGGTGAACATCGATTGAGGATCAACACATACTTAACTAGATTATGAAAGCCTAACATTACATATCATGTGTAATTGCATGAGGCAACTAGCGCTATATACTGTATTGTTTTGGACAAAAACAATTTAAAGGAATCTACGGACCACAATACTCAACAATTTCATAGTCATAAAAATATACGATGGTAGGTTCAAATTTATGGTAGCAAGTTGGAAGTTATGAAGTGATAGTCAAAACCCGACTAAATTAATAACACTAGAGTACCCCTTATACGAAGGATCGATATAATAAAGAATACACTGGTCCTGAATGTCATTCCGGTAGGCGTAATTATGATGATCATAATTTCGTGTTGGAACAATTTTTCATTTAACGTCAGTCGTGGCTTATGTATCGTATACTTCAATTTTGTTTATTGCGTACACTATCGTACGTAAAAAAGTGTTCTTCACATACGAGACCTTGTAAAACAGTTAACTAACACTATAAACTACTTTAAGAATAAAATACTGATTAAATGATCAAATAAAGTTTCAACTAAAAGTGGCAATTTTGGGTCTGACAGAAACACGATCCACGATCGTCAAGAAAATAAATAAGTTAGGGTTGAGGCAAAACAATTCGATGTTGGAAATAGGTCGACACGACTAACTCATTTAATGAAAAGGTTATGTTTGAGTTAAAATTGATCGTGTATAGTACTCCCAGACCCAACATACTGGGCCTCATACTGGGCCGGGCATGCTCATAGCAGCCCCAATCCCGGAACAACCCGAACCGCGCCCTTGCCAAGACGGACAAAGGCACACTATAAACTCCAGTCTTGCCAAGCCGGACAAGAACGCGCCCCGGTCTCGCCAGGCCGGGCCGGAACACATCATCGGCCGCCGCCATGCCTTCACGCCGCCAAAAGCCAGATCTCTTGGGATTATGTCCCCCACGTGATCTGACACCTACTTACTAGGGGAGGCGTAATTCGGCTCGCAGAGTCCCGAGGCAGCTACAGGTGACAGATGGGGGTAATATAAATACCCCCATCTCATTTATTACTCTCAACTAATACTCGATATAGCATTAACTCTCACATAGTCCGCACATACACTTTCTCTCTCTAAAACAACATACTTACTCTCACACCGGAGGCCAACCGCGGAACCCCCCTTCCGCGGTAAGACTAACGGCAGTCTTTTCTTAGCAGCTTTACAAGATACTTAGCACAAGATCTGCCCTTGCCAAGAACTAGCCTAAACTAGGTCTTGCGTTGAGCCCAAGATTTGTATTAACAAGTTGGCGCCATCCGTGGGACCAGTTACACAACTGCGTTTCTAAAGAACTTTACCATGAGTAACCAGGTGAATGACTCCTCCCCAGCCCGAGGGCGTTCAACAGTACGGAACACTCTTGGGAAAGGGAAAAGCAGGGAAGGAGAGCACCATTCGGGCTCCCTTCCGGAAGAGGCGATAAAAGAATTTTGCGACAAGCATTATGACCAACTTTTGCCCTTAATGGCCGAGAAAGTCCATGCGGAAAAGTTGAGGCAAGAAAAAACTCGCCTCGACTTCGATGATGAGACACAAGGAAACTCACACTCTCGAGAGCGATCTCGAAACTCTGAGTCAAAATCCTTGGGGGAAAGAAAGGATGGGAGAAAGCGGAAGACTAGCCCCAGTGTGAGGTCTGGACCTTCCGAAAGTTCCCACTCCCGAAGTGTTTTTTTCAGACTCAGCAGAGAACCCAAAGACGACGGTGAAAGGACCAAGTACCCTCGGTCAACTGTTTTCACTCGTCTAGGGGAAAGACGAGAAGATGTCAAATCGCGCCTGGGGAGAGAAAACCGGATGTGTTTTCTCGACTTAGATCCAAAAGTCGCGCTCGAAGAGAGCGAAGAATTGAAGCCAAACGTAACAGGCGGGACAGGCAATTCTCCACAGAAGGGAGTCCGGATAGACAAAGAAGGAGAACCCCCAGTCCAACCTATAGCCGCGCCCCCCGCTCCAGGGAGAAAGGCGCAGGAGACAGAGCTGCCTACTCTGGTTCCGGAAGGCGAAGGGAGCGGACACCCACGGAAAGCGAAGACAGCGCTAGGGGGTATTGGGAAGCCAGATCCGGAAGAAACAAAGGGGGTGCGGATGATCTCTATCATCCGTACGATATTGAAGATACGGACCCCTTCACACAACGGATCAGAAATTTTGAGTTCAAAAAAAGGACTCGGATGCCCTCAAACGTCAAAACCTATGACGGAACGGGGACCCAGAGGACCACTTGAAGAACTCTCTGCACTGCAGCCAAGGTAGAGCGGTAGGCCATGCCCACCTGGTGTCACATATTCAACTCTACCCTCATGGGTCATGCACGGATGTGTTTTGACAAATTGCCGTCAGAAATCATAGACAACTTTGAAGACCTCCGGAAAAGCTTCTTGTCTTACTTTCTCCAGCAAAAGAAATATACCAAGGATCCGTTGGAAATCCACCTCATCAAGCAAAGAGAAGGGGAGATGTTAGCATTTATAAAAAAGTGTTGGTCATTTGTCGTTATTATATTTTTGTAAATGTGTCGTTGTGTAATTAAGTTAGAATAGTCTATGGGCTTGGATTTAATCTAATAGGTTAAAAGTTGTGTTTCAATTAGTCCATGTAAAAGCCCATGGCTAGTCCAAGCCCATCCTTGTGAAAAAACTATAAATACCCTCATCCCCTTCATTTGGAAGGTTGGATGTGTGGGTGCTCTTAGGGATTGTAAGAGATTAGTGTGTGTAATATATTTCTCTCTCTAGTTTCTCTCACTAGAATTCAAGAACCACTCTTCTCTCTTTAATTCTTATTAGTAGTGTGTATGATTTAGGATTGATTTAAGGGATAACAAGTGGTATCAGAGACTCGCTCTAGAACCCGCGCATAACCCGATGGCTTCTAATCATACCAGATTAGGACCCGCACTAAACGCACAGACTTCTGGACATATTAGTTTAGGACTCATACCCCAAGGAGCTCAGTCAACTAACTCTGAAAAACCAACAAATCAAGAACTGGAAAATTTCTTCGAGTTTATGTATGATGAATACTATGGTGGAACTTTGACCAATGCATCTCAACAACGTTCCGCTGCACCCGCTCAAAATCATCAACCACCACCACCACCACCGCAAGATGCATCAACAACAGTCGAAGCTGACGCACCAACTCCCTCCACGTAATCAACATCTACTCCAGCAACTCCAGTAATTAAAATTGTTCTACCAAGAGTTGATGAGCAACACCACGATTCGCCACTTCAAGAAGACAACACCAAAACGATGCTGCGTTAGAAGAAGAAGTATTCAAAAACCCGTTTGCAACGGATTCTGCTGAATCATCTTCACGGTTACAAGAACCATCTAACACGCATTCGTCAAATCCAAGGTACCCTTCTACGTTACAGTGGACTAAAGACCATCCAATAGAACAAGTAATTGGTGAACCTTCACGCCCAGTTCAGACGAGAAAACAACTCGCCACCGATCTCGATATGTGCATCTACGTCTGCTCAGTCAGTTTAAAAGAGCCAAAGAACATTCGGAAGGTGATGGCAGACAATGCTTGGATTGAAGCGATGCAGGAAGAACTTCTCCAATACAAGTTACATGACACATGGGAATTAGTTCCAAGACCAATTGACAAACTTGTCATTGATCTTAAGTGGTTATGGAAGAACAAAAAGGATGAAGAAATGAATGTCATTCACAACAAAGCAAGTCTCGTGGCCAAGGGATTTAGACAGGAAGAGGGGATAGATTTCGAAGAGTCATTCGCGCCAGTAGTAAGAATTGAGGCAGTCAGGATTTTCTTAGCATATGCAGCTTACAAGAACATCACAGTCTATCAGATGGACATCAAGACGGCTTTCTTGAATGGAACTCTGAAAGAAGAAGTGTACGTGAGTCAGCCAGACGGATTCGTCGACAAAGATCATCCAGACTACGTCTACAAGCAAAAGAAAGCTATTTATGGTTTAAAACAAGCTCCAAGGGCGTGGTATGACGAATTATCATCTTTCCTGCTTCAAAACAATTTCACCAAAAGAACAATAGTCCCGACCTTGTTTACAAGAAAATTTAAAGATGACATTTTGATTGTTCAGATTTACGTGGACGACATAATCTTTGGGTCCACTAATCCGAAACATTCAAAACATTTTGAAAATCTCATGAAAAGCAAATTTGAAATGTCCATGATGGGGGAACTAAAATTCTTTCTTGGTTTACAAATTCATCAATCCCCACGTGGTATTTTTATTAATCAAGCTAAATATACAATTGAGATTTTGAAAAAACATGGTATGGAAATTGTGACTCTGTTGGTACTCCAATTGTCACTTCACCAAAAAATAGGGGCTGATTTATTTGGGAAACCCATGGATCCTAAGAAATATCGGAGCATGATTGGTTCTCTCATGTACTTAACTGCTAGTCGACCCGATATACATTTTGTTGTTTGTTTATTAGCACGGTTTCAGGCAAAGCCTACAGAACTGCACCTCCAAGAGGTTAAACGGATCTTTCGGTACCTACGAAGAACCATTAACATAGGACTTTGGTATCCGAAGGATTTGAAGTTTAAACTAATAGCATTTTCAGATGCGGACCATGCCGGTTGCCAAGTCACAACAAAAAGTACATCAGGTGGAGCACAATTTTTGGGAGAAAAGATAGTAGGCTGGTCATCAAGGAAACAAGATTGTACTGCATTATCAACCGCTGAAGCCGTGTATGTGTCTCTATCTGCGTGTTGTGCCCAAGTTCTATGGATGAGGACACAACTCACAGATTATGGCTTTTCTTTCGATCGCATACCTTTGTATTGTGATTCGAAAAGTGCCATAGCCATCTCGTGCAATCCAGTACAACACTCGAAGACCAAGCATATTAGAGTCCGCTACCACTTCATCAAGGAACACGTCAAAGAGGGTACTGTTGAATTATTTTTCGTGAAGACTGAATACCAACTCGCTGATCTATTTACTAAAGCCCTTCCAAAAGAAAGGTTTGACGAATTAGTTCGACGAATTGGCATGCGAAGCCTAACTCCCGAAGAGTTAGAAAGTCTTCACGAATCTTCTTGAATATTATCTCACAAATCTTCGCATGTAAATATTTTTGAAAAACAAAATACAAAATTTGAAAAACCAACAAAAACAAAATATAAAAATAGAAAATTTTCAAAAATACAAAAACAATATAAAATCATAAAAACCAAAAATATTCTTCTCACGACATGTCTCTCGTATAATCGATATTTTGTACGTATCTAGAAATGTCATTCAACAATGATACGGACATGTACAGATGCTTGAGCGAGAGTTCATTTAAATGTTTTCTAAAAGATGTCGTCTCTCAAAAATTTCTTCTCTACGGCTTTCGTATATTTCAGTACGAAACCCGTGCTACAATGATGACTTCTGATTATTTCAGATCAGGACTCGTAATGTTAATGGCAAAAATAAAAAATCCTTGAGCACATGATCAAGATTTTTCAAAATCTTTCTCAAAATTCTGTGCTCAAGATAACTCCCTCTATACCCTTAAAATTAATTTAAACTCAAAAGTTTAAAAATATGCTTTATTTAAAGGGAGTATAAAATCTTAAAAAAAAAATGTTCCAATTTCATGCTCAAATCCGTCTATCTCTCCAAAAAGCTTTCATTTTAATCAGTTGATATAAAAAATATCACGACATGCTATTTTTGAGGGGGAGAAGACATGATTAAAATGTGATAAAAAATGTTTAAAGAATCGTGGATTGAATCTCAAAAGAGCTCAACTCAGTATGAACCCTCGAATTGAAAAAAATTAAAAGTCATTTATCGAAAAGACTTGTCCGGGATGGGTAATAATTTCAAGCTGGTCATCCAGTGATGTAAACGTGTCTCGCAAAGGACTTGTCTGTGTAGAATGTACCAATTCGAGAGATTATCTTTGAATATGACCGGGACGGGTAATAATTTCAAGCTAGTCTAACTAGTGATGTAAACGTGTCTCGCAATGGTCATGTTCATTGAAAATCGATCAATTCAAAATGTGCGAACTCTACCCAACATGTGCAAACTTATCTTAAAATGCATGAGCACATGTGAAGGGGGAGTATTTCAGAAAATGCAAAACTCTCGAAGTGTTAACCAAAATGTGTTTTATTCATAAACACTTTGAGAGATTTTCACAAAACAAAAAGGTTTTATGGCAAGTGATCAACAAATCTAGGATAATCATGGAGTAATAAGGTGATTATGGTTAGGTTATGTCCTATGATCCGTCAGAGCCGGAGGGATCTACCTAAGGACAATTCCAATAGATTAGAATTAGAAGTCTTTAGGAAAGATTTATAAAAGGAGTAAATGAGAAAGGGAAAGAAGGGGTTGAAGAATTAAAAAGAAAAGTTTAATGAAAGGGTGAAAAGAAATAGCCCTCCACGAAAACTTAGGGCAGAAACCGGGTCAATACATCTGCTATCGGTTATCACAAAGTTGATACTGATATTGAAGACAAGACGTCATGGACCCAGTGACGCACTGCACCACCTCTCCTAGCCACTCAGATATCTCTTAAAAGATATTTTTTTCATTTCTCACGAAGAACACTGCATAATCTATCGGCCTCTCATTCCTAGATGTGTTGATATTGAAAAGGTGGCACTCTGCTCCATGCCTCCGACTACTAAAAACCAAAACGCACATTATCGAGTCTAGAGCCATGAGATTCATCAAAGATTTCTTAGGAACACTTCCAATATAATACACTTGTGTTCGCCAAAAAGGACACAAGTTGTAAGAGTCTTAATGAGATCTTCGGATCTTGTCTTATATCATGATGGTTACGTGCTTCAAACGGTCTACAGTCGTGAAGTGATACCCCGGTATACTTCAGCGGCTCACAACGGCCTTGGTAAAGGTTAGAGAAAGTTTTCACACTATGCTGTTAACAATCTCGAAATCTGAACCTGTAAGTGCTGGACGATTTATTGCTAACTGTTTTATGCAGGTACTAACAAAAGTCCATCTAACATCATATGTCTCAACATCTGCACCTCCTCATGCTCATACTTATGAAGATCATCCTCAAAAATCTCAAGTGTAAAAGTTTAAGATAAAAAGATCAAGTTAAAGACAATGTGTTAAGATAAAGTCAAGAAGCTAATTAAGATGTCAAGAAAAAGTTCATGTATCAAGTGAGGAAGACATAAGTATGAAGTTCAAGATGTATGAGTATGTTGGAGGTTACGACGCTATACACCCATGAATATGTTGATCAAGGCAAGAAAAAGAAAAAGACGATTACTTTGAAGATCACATAGCATGAAGGAACGAAGAAGAAAGACTATTCTACAATGACACACAGAGCACAAGACAATGAAGACGAATGACCTAATCACACGGAGCATTATTTGAATGACCATCCCTTAGGGAGAGATTGTTAGCATGTATAAAAAGTGATGGTCATTTGTCGTTATTTATTTTTGTAAATGTGTCGTTGTGTAATTAAGTTAGAATAGTCTATGGGCTTGGATTTAATCTAATAGGTTAAAAGTTGTGTTTCAATTAGTCCATGTAAAAGCCCATGGCTAGTCCAAGCCCATCCTTGTGAAAAAAACTATAAATACCCTCATCCCCTTCATTTGGAAGGTTGGATGTGCAGGTGCTCTTAGGGATTGTAAGAGATTAGTGTGTGTAATATATTTCTCTCTCTAGTTTCTCTCACTAGAATTCAAGAACCACTCTTCTCTCTTTAATTCTTATTAGTAGTGTGTATGATTTAGGATTGATTTAAGGGATAACAGGAGAAAACGGCGGCATTTGTTGACCGCTTCAAGACGGAAAGCATGCATGTGAAAAGTGCCCCAGAGTGCATGAATGTTTCAGGTTTCATACATGGGATCAATAATCCGGAGCTGATCAGAAGGCTCAACGATAAAATCCCAAAGACTGTTGATGAAATGTGGAAGGTAATCACTGCTTTCCTCCGTGGTGAAACAACCGCAACTAACTTGTCAAGGAAGAAGCAAGACTGCTCTTCGTGGAAACCCCATGAAGGCGGATCCAGGACAGTCAATAATCAGACCATTGAAAGAAAGAAGGAATTCAAAGGACGCTCTAGGGCAGACCAGAGGCGGAATGACCGATTCACGCCCCTCACAAAAACACCAAAGGAGATTTTGGCAATGGACTCAGTCAAATTCACGGCTCCACCACCCATGGCAAGCCCGGTGGAATCAAGAAACAAAGATAAGTATTGCGACTTCCATAGAGAAAGGGGACACCACACGGATGAGTGTTTCCAGTTAAGAAAGCAGATTGAGGAGGCAGTCAGATCTGGCCAGTTAGCACACTAGGTAAAGGAGTCAAAAAATGGGAGCCAGAAGGGAAGAAAGAAACCGCACCTAAGGATAAAGCTCCGGCCATATTTATGGTGCAAACTTGGCAGTGGACTGTAAAACAAAGGGTATCCCCTCATACCGAGCCAAACCTGGAAATATCTTTCCCTCCAATAGAGGAAGATGATTGGGACGACCATCCTGGTAATAAAGGCGGGAGTGGGCGGGCACCACGTGCATCGGATGTACGTGGACAACGGAAGCGCCTCTGAAGTGCTCTACGAGCACTGCTTTAAACCGCCTGAGCCCGAAAATCAGGAAGAGAATGATCCCCGCCACCGCACCACTCCTCGGTTTCAGTGGTGAGTTATCATGGCCATTGGGGCAGATTCTATTAGAAGTAACATTAGGTGATGAAGAGAACTCAGCCAGTGCATGGATGAACTTCATGGTGGTCAGATCACCCTCTCAGTATAATGGCATAATAGGCAGGCCGGGGATACGACAGCTCAAAATTATCCCTTCCACGGCCCACGGCATGATAAAATTCCCCACTCAAGGTGGAGTAGTCACCTTACATAGTGACAAAGTCATTCCGGTGGAATGCCAGATGGTCGCGAAACCCCAACCACAGAAAGGTTCTGGTGAAACCCCAACAAAGGAGGGTGTGAAAGTAGTAATACACCCAGAATTTTCAGACCAGACTGTCATTATAGGAGGAAGCTTAATCGATCAAGGAAAAAAGGACCTGTGTGAGCTATTAAAAAACAACCTAGACACCTTCGCTTGGCAACCATCAGACATGACTGGAGTGCCGCGGAGTATAGCTGAACATAAGATGAATGTCCGGTATGGGTATGCCCCGGTAAGGCAAAAGAAATGTGGGCAGGCCTCGGAAAGAAACAAAGCAATTAATGATGATGTGGCAAAATTGGTAGAAGCTGGCATAATGAGGGAAGTCCACAACCACGATTGGCTATCAAACCCGGTTCTAGTCAAGAAGAGTGACAGAAGTTGGAGGATGTGTGTGGATTTCAAAGATTTGAACAAAGATTGTCCGAAGGATTGTTACCCTCTTCCGGAGATCGACTGGAAAGTCGAATCTCTCTGTGGATATACCTTCAAGTGTTTTTTGGATGCGTAAAAGGGATACCACCAAATCCAGATGGCCGCGGAAGACTAAGAGAAAACCGCATTCCACAAAAACCAAGGAATTTTTTGCTACAAAAAAATGCCCTATGGCCTGAAAAATGCGGGAGCCACGTACCAGCGGCTGGTGGACAAAGCTTTTGAAAAGCAGATTGGAAGGAACTTGGAGGTGTATGTGGACGACTTGGTTATCAAGAGCCACTCGAAGACGGATATGCTAAGGGACATAGGAGAAACTTTTGTGACTCCGAAAAATTAACATGAAACTGAACCCGAAGAAGTGTACCTTCGGAGCAGAGGAAGGGGTATTCCTAGGGCATGTGGTCAGTAAACGGGGAATTCGGGCTTGTCCGGAGAAATCCGAGGTCGTTGCCCAATTGCCTTCTCCACGAACCCTTAAAGAGGTGCAAAGCTTGAATGGAAAATTAGCAAGTCTAAACCGCTTCCTATCAAAATTCGCGGAAAAGTCTTTGTTAATACAAATATCGTCCTAAAAACGTTATTTATATTTTACGATCTTTGCTTAGTTTTGTTAATGACAATTACAAAGTTTATCTTTAAGCAAAGCATAAATAAGATTAAGTCTTTTACATTTATAGTGATAAGCATTTTACAAACACATTTTCACATCACAAGTTTTCTATAAATGACATATACAAGTTTACATGTTTATTTCTTAAAATGGAAACTTTATTAGTTAAATATTAGGATGACATCATGGCATGCATCATCTACACAATCTTGGTAAGATTTTGTGATATTTTGTTTAGATCTTCAAGCCAAAGAGTTGACATTTGAAGATATGGAAAGATATGGCAAGATTTGGAAAGATTTGGAGATCTCTTAGCTGGCCTGACACGGCAGTACCAAAGTGGTACACGGACGGATCCTTTTTGAGGGATCCGCCGGATCCGTGGACTGTTCATCAGCCTTGCCTATAAATAGCAAGTTGATCATTTGGCCAATTCATCACTCATACAGCTTAAAATACATACTCATTCATTTGCATATCACTAACCCTTAGCTTACTAACATTTTATAGATTCTTCCTTTTGTAGCAAAGAAGATCTCAACATATAAGGAATAACAGTGTGTTATCTTCCTTCTAACATAGAGTCTGTGTGTTCTTGTATTAGTCACACATCATAGTTAGTATCATTCATACAGTAGTATTTGGTTAGTGTTTTAGTCCTTAAAACACATAGAGTGATCGAGAGTGGTTGAACCCTTGTAAAGAACCAACGGGAGTGGTTGTACCCTTGTGAAAGAACCAACGGGAGTGGTTGTACCCTTGTAAAGAACTCGGTGTTTAGCTTAGTACCGAAAAAAGATTAAGCGACGTGTAAAGGTTTTCTCCGCCTAGAAGGGAGTTTGTTTCTTAGTGAAGATAAACTCTCGAGTTAGAGGCTCGAAGAGTGGAGTAGGACAAGGAAGAGAGTCCTTGTAGCCGAACCACTATAAACGAATGTGTTGTGTGGTTTGATCTTTCTTATCTTTACTTACTTACTTATATTGCTTGTTTGTGTGCATGATAGTTTACTTTACTTTGAAATCACAATACGTAACAAAGCGAATTAATTTTAAACGTAAAAACTATTCAACCACCCTTCTAGTTTTCCACAATTGGTACCAGAGCGGTGTTACTCAAGATTTTCAAAATATATTGTATTTTAAAAACTTGAAACGATCATGGATTTTGAAAACTTTAAAGAAGGGCAATCTATGCAAAGACCACCACTATTTGAACCAAATTGTTTCATATATTGGAAAAATCCCTTTGAGACATATGTGAAGTCAAAGGACATAGATCTGTGGTATATTATTGTAGAAGGTGATTACAAACCCATAAGTAGTGATATTTCAGGTGGTCGGGATATAGGTAACTCTTTTATTCGTCACAGTGATGAACAAAAGAAATTGATTGCCAAAAATAATGAATCCAAAATGATGCTTTACAATGCTTTACCTAAAAAGGAATATGAAAGAGTTTTCATGTGTAAAACGGCTAAAGATATTTGGCAATCACTAATAATCACTCATCAAGGGAACTCACAAGTCAAAGATAACAAAATTGATCTTCTTGTTCAACAATATGAACAATTTGTTATCTCTGAAGATGAGACCATTGATAGTGCTTTTTCTTGGTTTAATACTATCATTACATCACTTAAAGCACTTGATGAATCTTTTTCCAGTAAGAATTTTGTCAGAAAATTTTTAAGAGCACTCCACCCAAAGTGGAGAGCAAAGGTGATAGCTATTGAAGAATCTAAGGATCTTTCAAGTATGACACTGGATGAGCTCATAGGAAACCTCAAAGTTCACGAAATGGTGATGGAAAAAGACTCTGAAATAGTTAAAGGCAAAAAGGAGAAAATGAAGTCCATTGCCTTGAAAGCTAGAGAAGATTCAAGTGATGAAGAGTCTTGTCCTAGTAGTGATGATGAAGAATATGCCATGGCGGTTAGAGATTTCAAGAAATTCTTCAGGAGATGAGGAAAGTTCGTCAGACCACCTCGTGAAGAAAAGAAATCCTCTCGAAAAGGCCGTGATGATAGAAAGGTAGATAGGAAGTGTTATAGGTGTGGTGATTCTAGTCACTTGATAGGAGAATGTCCAAAGCTTCCAAAGGACAAGTCTCAAAGAGCCTTCGTCAGTGGAGCTTGGAGTGATAGTGAAGGAGATGATGACGAGCCTAAGAAAGACGAAGTTGCTCTCATGGCTCATGATACAGAAGAGGTACATTCTGACTCATCATACTCCTCTATAGATGATGAAACCTTAGAAGTAGAATATAACAAACTGTGTGAAATTACCCTCAAAATCATAAACAAAAACAAATTCTTAAAAACCAAAACAACACTTTTAGAAAACGAAGTTCATTGGTTAAAAGAAAAGGAGCTTAAGTTAGAACTAGAAACACTTATGTCAACACAGGAAGAACTTATCAAGCAAAACTCTAAATTTAGAATGTTTGATAAAAACATAAGTTGTTGATGAACTCAAATAAGTACATTTTATTATCATCATTTATCCTATTTATTGACTTTTTTTATTATATTATATATAAGAATCGATACATTAATGTTTACTTTAGTAATTCTCAGGTAAAAACAAGCATTATGTGAAAATTGGAGATTTTGGACTAATTATGGAGCAAAACAAGCGAGATGTCAAAAGTCTACTGAAATCCAGAAGATGCGCCGTATCTCACTCAACAGATACGACGCAATATCATACTTAGATGAATTCGAAGACCATTGCCTGACTTTGAAGAATGTGCCGCATGCAATTCTGTCATGTGCCTCATATGAAACTTTGGTCAAAGAAGAAGATCAAGCTCGTTCTACTCCAGATACGCCGCAATATACTTCTAACATACGGCATATCACTATCAAGATTTCACCAGTTACAATCCAAGACAGCTAAAGTACATGCGCCGCATACAAAGATCAAGTTACGCCGCATCTGAAGACGGTGTACGAATATTCCAGAATATATTAATATTGGACCCCACGCGAACTTAAGTCAATGCGCCGCATCTATCAACTCAATGCGCCGCATCGATCCCTCAGACAGAAACTATAAATACCCCAAGGACAGACGAATTTAAGAGACTAGAGAGATAGATATATAACCCTAGAGCCGAATTCAGACGACCAAGCAGCACAAGACACACCTCAAACAAAGATACAAGAGCTGTAAGAAGGTCCTGCATGTATTCAATTCATTAAGTAGTTTTGTTTTATTGTTTTAGTATGCTTTAATTCATCAGGATTGATGGGCTTGTGTCATGTGACTACGGAAGATCATGCACTCCCCTTAATATTGCTTTCCCATTAATTAAAGTTTATATGTTGATGTCTTTGGTGACTTTTATTAGTGCATTGATAACCTCTGTGTCTAGCTGAGTCTTGCTTGGGTCGCCATGCCCCTTCCTCGCCTATTTATTCTAGCGTCTCTAGAAAAGTAGGATAGACATAAGTAATCATTAAGGGTTTACTCGCCGATAAGATTAGAGCCAACGAGAAAGGTTTAATTATATACACTTCATATAAAACTAGCAATATAACAAGTGATAAGCTATTTAATTATCAGGACAGGTCTTCTTATTGTCTCGAGTATCTATCTGTGTACGTGTGTGCTAATCGCTGATTCGTGCTCATTAGTTTAGTTTTCTATTTAATTATAACGAAACTGTGCCAGTCTCTCAGGCTGAACCCCCCTTGCGTTAGATTAGGTTGTATAGCTAACTTAGGATATTAAAATACTGATTAGAATAACTAGATAATACGTTCCACTCTTAGTGATCGACACTCTGCTTACCATTATATTCATACTGACCGGGTACACTGCTCGTTAAGTGTGTGTGTTATTGATAAGTCGGCTAAATATAGATTTAAAACTTGAGTAGGCATTAATACTGCTAAACCGCAACGACACATCACGCGCATCAGTTGTGCAGATGAAATAATGAAAATACAAAAACTACCTAATGATAAAACCGGATTAGGTTTTATGAAACTAGGAAGCTTAGGTGAGTTCGAGAAACAAACAGTGAAAGAAAAGGAAACTGTTCCAACTAAGTCTGAAGCTGACGGATCCGACGGATCCAAAAGTTTGGATCCGCCAGTTGTGCCAAAAGGATCCGCCAGTACAGAAAGTAAACAAAAGATTCTTAAAACTGACCGTACTGAATTCGTTAGAGTCACTAGAAAACCTAGTACTAGTACAACTGATAATAAACAAAAACCATCAGTGTCTATAGGAAAAGATCAAGTTAGAAATGAGTATAGAGTCAAAACGGTTCAACAGGCACCAAAAACTAGTTTTCCCAAACACCCATTTCCAAAGAGTAACTTTAACTCGCAACATCATTATCAAAGAAATTGGAACCAAAACATGTCTAGAAACTTTCTAGGTCCCAACTTCATGCCATGGAACATGTGTCCACCATTTTCATACATGAATCATGATAATGTTATGTTTAACCCAAACGGACCCATGAAATATTGGGGACCAAACGCTTGAGTCTTTCTTGAACTTAGGTGTGCTTAAAGGTTGAACTTGAACCTGATGAATGGATCAAAGATAGTGGGTGCTCAAGGCACATGACGGGAAACAAAAGCCTTTTCTCAGACTACCAAGTGTACGACGGAGGTAATGTCACATTCGGTAGAAAGCTTAAAAGTAAAATCATCGGAAAAGGTACGATTTCTCATGACTCACTCACTATAGATGATGTTGCTCATGTAGATAACTTAGGATTTAACTTGCTTAGTATTAGCCAATTATGCCACAAAAAGTATAACGTCCTTTTCAGTGAAAATGGAAGTAAAATACTTAAGGATGGCATAACTGTAGGAAAAGGTGTTTTGAAGAATAACGTTTACGTTATGAAACTCGACAAAACACCTAAAGACAAGCTTTGTCTTACCTCCCTGGACGAAAACTCAACTCTATGGCATCGACGCTTAGGTCATGCTAATATGAGATTAATTCAATCCTTATCTTCTAAGGAACTCGTTAGGAACCTGCCCAAGTTGAAATATGACCAACACTTTTGCGATGCTTGTAAAATAGGAAAACAAGTTCATAATAGCCATAAGGCTAAAAACATGGTGTCAACATCTAGGTGTCTAGAATTATTACATATGGATTTGTTTGGTCCATCCGCTATACAAAGTTACGGGGGAAACTTCTATACTTTGGTTATAGTAGATGATTATTCTAGGTATACATGGACTAAGTTTCTAAAAACTAAAAACGAAGCGTTTGATAAATTTGAAATCTTAAGTAAGAAAATTCAAAATCAAACAGGAAGTAACATAGTATCAATTAGAACTGACCATGGTCGTGAATTCGATAACGAATTCCAATTCGGAGCCTTTTGTGATGCCAATGGCATAACTCATAATTTCTCGGCTCCTCGAACCCCTCAATCTAACGGTGTGGTAGAACACAAAAATAGAACCATTCAAGAAATGAGTAGAACCATGTTAAACGAACAAAACATACCTCAAACGTTTTGGTGCCACGCTGTAGATACATCTACATATATTCTAAATCGAGTTCTAATTAGACCATTCTTGGGAAAGACTCCATATGAGTTATATAAAGGCAAAAAGCCTACTTTAGGGTATTTTAAAGTGTTTGGAAGCAAGTGCTTCATTTTAAACACAAAGGACTATCTCATCAAATTCGACCCAAAGTCATACGAAGGTGTATTTCTAGGATATTCACGAACTAGTAAAGCATACATAGTTTTGAACAAGGAAACCTCAAGAGTCGAGGAATCATTGAATGTAACATTCGATGAAAGTCCACCTCCTTATAAGATATCACCTTTGGTAGATGATGACTTAGTTGAAAACCAAATGGTTGATAATCAGGAAAACGTTGAAAATGATAAAGAAGATGAACCAGTAAAAAGAGATTTAGTCAACATCAAAGAAGCAAAAAGTCATCCATTAGAAAACGTCATAGGAAAACTCAACGAAAGAACATTAAGGTCTAAAGCTCAAAATGAAAGTAATTTCTTTTGTTTTGTTTCAACTATAGAACCTAAAAATGTTAATGAAGCAATAAAAGATGAATCTTGGGTCATTGCGATGCAAGAAGAATTAAATCAATTTGTTAGGAATGACGTTTGGACATTAGTTCCACAACCTAAAAATCAAACCATAATAGGTACAAAATGGGTTTTTAGAAATAAAATGGATGAAAATGGCATTGTGTCTAGAAACAAAGCTAGGTTAGTAGCCCAAGGCTATAATCAACAAGAGGGTATAGATTATGATGAGACTTTTGCACCCGTAGCTAGACTTGAGTCTATTAGGATATTACTTGCATATGCATGTGCATATGACTTTAAGTTATTTCAAATGGATGTCAAAAGTGCATTTCTAAATGGTTTCATAAATGAAGAGGTATATGTAGCACAACCTCCCGGCTTTGCCGATTTTGAAAAACCTAATCATGTCTACAAACTTAAGAAAGCATTATACGGACTTAAGCAAGCACCAAAAGCCTGGTATGATCGACTTAAGACCTTCCTAGTTGACCATAAGTACACCATGGGCCTAGTAGACAACACTCTCTTTACCAAGAAAAAGGGATCACATATTATCATCGTCCAGATATATGTGGATGACATTATATTCGGCTCAACTTGTCAAGAGTTATGCGACGATTTCTCAAAAATCATGCATGACGAGTTTGAAATGAGTATGATGGGGGAACTAAACTTTTTCTTAGGTCTCCAAATAAAACAATTAGAAGATGGGATATTCTTCAACCAATCAAAGTATATCAAGGATATGCTTAAGAAGTTTGGTCTTGAAGATTCTAAACCCATGAAAACACCAATGTCTTCCGAAACCAAACTCACCAAGGATGATGAAAGTGAATCCGTAGATAGCACTAAATATAGAGGCATGATTGGTAGTTTACTCTACCTAACGGCTAGTAGACCAGACATTATGTTTAGTGTTTGCCTATGTGCACGCTTTCAAGAAGATCCCAAAACATCCCATCTTGAATCCGTTAAACAGATATTTAGATACATTAAAGGCACTACACATTTAGGATTATGGTATCCCAAAGGGACAGGTGTAGAAACCATAGTGTATGCCGACTCAGACCATGCCGGTGACTATGTTGATAGGAAAAGTACAAGCGGTATTTGTACTTTTGTAGGACATTGTCTCACCTCATGGTTTGCTAAGAAACAAACAGCCCTCGCCCTCTCAACAACCGAAGCCGAGTACGTGTCAGCAGGAAAAGCTTGCCAACAAGCACTGTGGATGAAACAAGCTCTCGTCGACTACGGAATTGTACTCAACGACATCCCCATTCTTTGTGACAACAAAAGAGCTATCGATCTTAGCAAAAACCCAGTCCAACATGCTAGAACCAAACACATAGAAATACGTCATCACTTCCTTCGTGACAATGTTCAGAAGGGAAACATCTCAATTGAGAAAGTTTCCTCAAAGGACAACATTGCCGATATCCTCACAAAACCTCTCAAGAGAGAACCATTCAACTATCTTAGACTTGGTTTAGGATTAATGGAACCTAGTGAGTAGAATTAACGTTAGCTCAAACCTTAGATTAACCAAAACACGGCAACAGCCAAAACCATGTTCTGATCCTGCGGATCCAAATGACAACAAGGGCGGAACCCTTGTTTGGGATCCGCCGGATCCGTCACATGGAGATCAGGTTTTTATATTAAATAATCTCCTGTACTATTCATCATTCACTCCAAAACATATCACCCACTGGAAATACGACCCACTATTCACCACATTCACAAATTAGGCTATCTTCCACAACCAAATTGTGCTCAAATCATCACTGTAAGTATCCTTAACATGATTACACTCCTGATCTGCGTCTAGGATTTCTATTTCATGAACAAAACCAAAACTTGGGGTTATGCATAATTTTTTAAAAATCATGAAGCATACTTTCTAAATTGCATAACAAATTATGTTTTTCATAGTTAGGAATTGCATCTTGTAGTACATTGTCATCATTCATAAAAAAACCCCATGAGAAATTTTTTTTTGCTAAAATCTTCTCACGACTAGGAAAAACGGTTTTTGGACATTGTTCATACAAATACAAAAACGTTATGTTTTAAGCATCACTTGCATAATGTCTCTTGAATGCTAAAGGGAATACATAATTAATATGTATTTTCGGGTACATTCGATCGTAGCTACATTAAAGTAGGAGCGTTTGGGTTATCTCTTGTTTTATCATAAAACTTGCATAAACATAATTTTCATGCATCAAAATGAGTCAAGATAACCGCACCTCCACATTGTCCCCATGTAGGCACACACTAGACATATATATATACTTTTGATAATTTTAACTAAACTATATATTTTTCGTGTCTAGGATAACTATGCCTCCCGCAACCAATTACGATCACAAAAAGACTCTCAATTACCTTCCCAAACATCACAAAACCAAGGGTCTAACCGATGTCCAAGTCAACATCTTTAAGGCACTAGAAAAACATTACGTTCATGAGGGTAGGGTTGTAGACTCCTCATTCTATGAAGACACCAATCTCCGCGAGCAACTAGCCGCAATTCATTATGATGGTCTCCTAGATATTGATGAGCCTCTAGTACCTAGGTTCATTCTTGAGTTTTATGCCACCATAGGTCTTAGTTCAAGTGACAATGGTCTTATGAGCATTCACTTTAGTGTCAATGGAACCTTGTTTAATATTCCCCTAGATCAATTTGGTGAGGTCTTAGGAGTTCCTAATCGAGGAACATGTGTATACTCGGATAAGTGGTCATTATCCATCTTAGAATCCAAATTTGCTAGAATGGCACCATGTGCCACTCCTTTAACCAACAAAGAAACAATTAGGGAACATCTCTTCTATCCTAGGAACAACCCCACTAGGATGTATCGAGGTAAAGAAGTTGCTAGAGATCCATTTACTATGGAGCTAAATGAAATCAAGCCCGAGTTTAGGAATGTTAGGAATATAAATATTCATCTGAAGACTCGGTCACCCCGAGTACTCATTAGCACTTAATAGCTCGTAGGATTATTAGTAATATTAATAATAGATTAGTTAATATAGAACTTGTGGAGTGGGTCGGGTCTTTACCCTCTGTCAGCTCACTCCACAGCCTACTCGGGGCATAATATGTAATAGTATATATACCCCTCTCCACCTAGGGAGAGGGTTGGACCTTCCTTCACTTCTAATCTAATATTCTCAACTCTCTCTCTCAAGGTTCCCAACCATCTCTTTCTCTCTTTAGAACTCTTATGCTATTCGGCCTAGATTTCAATCCATACGAGTTATATGTTAGTGAACATCTTACAATTGGTATCAAGAGCCATGGTTAGGTTCATATGAGTTCATGTTCACGGATTTCATTGGTTGTTTTGAGTTTTCTTGGTTCGAATAGTTTTTTCTAGGGAAAATCACTTGTACGATTCTTGTTTGTGGTTAAATCTATGAAAATCGTGTACTTTCTTGTTCAAGATTGTTACATAAGTGTTGTTTTGTTGCTGGGTTGGTTGTTTCTGTCGATTTGTGGTGTACTTGGTCAAATCGTTTGGTGTTTCCAAAAGTGTTCTTGGTTGCGATTTGAGTTGCGCCCAGAAGTTCTTCGCTGCGATTTGATCTGTTGGGAAATTGGTTGTTGCAATTTGGTAAATCTTGGAGTTTGCGATTTGACTTATTACTCAAAAGGGAAAAAGAAGTCAAATCGCTAGAAAGCGACAGTTTTGGCATATTGTGGGTTGCGACTTGACTAGATAGTGACAGTTTGTCCGGTTTTGAGTTGCAATTTGACTCTAGCGATTTGAGTTGTTCTGGTTGCGATTTGACAGTTGCGACTTGGGTTGTCTGATTGCTATTTGCTTATTGCGATTTGAGCTCACTCTGTTGCGATTAAAGGCTGTGACTTGTGACTTGAGTTATTGCGATTTGATCTTTGCGATTTGACTTACGATTGACAAATTGTAATTTGATTATTTCTGATTTGTTAAGTTGCGATTTGATTTATTGTAATTTAACTGATTACGATTTGACCAGTTGCGATTTGACGTTGCGAGTTGACACTTGCGATTTGACTTATTGTGATTTGGTTGATTGCGATTTGACTTGTTGCGATTTGACAATTTGTAACTTGACTTGTTGCGATTTGATCAAATTAAGATTTGATTTTTGTAACTCGAATTTTGAATATCAATTTTGCAATTCACTCTTGGATTACGGTTTCTCTTGTTGATTTTAGAAAATCCCGCGAAAGAATCTATTTCTCGGTTTAAATCACAAGAGTTGTAAAATCCCGTCTTAATCATGACAAGCACTGCATCTGATGATATACAAGCTGCTGGGTCCGATACTCGTCCTCCTATGCTAGATAGGACTGACTACGAGTCATGGGCACAAAGAATTCGTCTCTACTGCTTGGGTAAAGAAAATGGATTCAACATCCTTAAATCCATTGATGAAGGACCATTTCAGATGGGTACTACCAGAGACGTTGTTACCACTGGTGAAGATGGAATGTGACAGATTTGTTACTATGCCGAACATCCAACTGAACTCAAAGTTTGTGAACAACATGACACCAGAATGGGACAGATTTGTTACCGCAGTTAAACTCAACAAAGGTCTAAGGGACACAAACTATGAACAGTTGTATGCATACCTGCAACAACATGAGAAACATGCTGCTTATGATCGTCTGTTGAGAGAAAAACTCAATCCTACTGCACCAAGTGATCCACTAGCCTTTGTTGCAAATGTTCAGCAATACAATCAACCACAACTTGATCAATCATATCAAAATCCCATCCCATCAAAGAATCAGTCATTGTTTGCTCAATCATCCATGCACCCACAACCTACTATGAACTCTCAACTAGACTCTGGATATTCTCGCACTGATCAGATGATTGATGAGCTTTCCAATCAAGTGTCCCTACTTGTGCAACAATTCAAAGCTGCTCAAAAAAACAATCAACTCAGAAACTCATCTAACCCACGTAATCAGGCTAATGTGGAAGATGGAAGAATTATTGTTCAGACTGTGCAGGGAAGACAAAATGGGAATCCAAGGAATGTTGGGAATGTTGGGAGGGGGAATGCTCAGAACAGAGTTGGACATGTCAACCAGGGACAAGGAAGGCAAACAAAGTGTTACAACTGTGGTGGATTGGGACATATTGCTAGGAATTGCAATCAGCCTAAACGTCCTCAAAACTCTGACTATTTCAAGGACAAGATGTTATTGATGCAAGCACAAGAAAGTGGTGTTGTGTTGGATAAAGAAGAACTGTTGTTTCTTGCTGGCGATGGGGGTAATAATTTTGATGCTGATGTGGACGAACAGCCAGTTCAGGACCTTGCACTTAATGATCCGAACATCTTCAAAGCCGATGATTGTGATGCGTTCGACTCTGATGTGGATGAAGAACCAACTGCTCAAACGATCTTCATGGCTAACTTGTCCTCTGTTGTCTCATCACCTCAACAAGCTGGTTCCTCCAACACATCTGTGATCTCTGAGGTACTAAAACTTTATGACACATATAACGTGGTTGATGCACAGAAGATTCCCAACGAAGTACAACAGACAGATGTGGTTGATTCAGATACTGTTGACATGGGAAATAGTAATATTATTCCATATGAACAATATGTGAATCACAACAACATGTCTGATGTACAAGATGGTGCATCTTCTGTTAAAAACATTGCTTGTGTTATAAATAATGTATGTGCCTTAGATAATACTTGTGCTGTAGATAATACTTGTGAGTCGCATGAAAACACTGTGTTTGTCACTAATGATACCTTGACCACTAGATTAAACATATATAAAGAACAAGTGGCCTTGTATGAACAGCGTGCTAAGTTTGAACTAACAAAGCGTGAGCAGAAAATGGAAAGTCAAATGCGTACACTTATAACAGAGCGTAATGTTAGGGAAGAAACGTTAAAACTAGAGTTGAATTCTTTGAAAAGTCAGCTGGATCAGACTGTTAAGCAAAAACAGGAAGCTAAAAAAAATTTAAATACTCTAAAGCAAGAATTCAAAGATAAAGAAACACAACTCTTAAATGATTTCTCCAGACTTAAAACCCTAAAGAATAAGCTTGAAGATAAGTTGTACACACAGGACCAAACCAGACAGACTGCTCAAATGATTTACAAGCACAGAAAGCTGAGTGATAAGCATAGTGACAATACCATAGGTAAACCAAAGTCTGCATACCTTAGGAACGCAAAAATGGCCCAACCCGCATTGTATGATGCTAATGTGATGTTTACGCCTGATCATGCCCCACCTGACCACTCATCATCAGAAGAGAATGATGAAATAGATGTGTGGAAAAGAGAAAGAGTGAATGAGAAAATGAAGGATCCCATCCGCATAGCCAATCGAATAATAGTCAAACCCCATGATTATAATATGGAAAATCGATTGACCATGTTTGCACCTCAAAAGAAGTTAACGCCTGAACAAATATTTTGGAAGTATGATACTGAAAAGAAAAAAGCTGATGAGCTTGAAGCCAAAACCCCATCGCTTAGGAAAATTGCTGCTGCGACGGTGTATCCTCCCAATACACCTAGACATTTGGTTCCTTTGACTCTTCCCACTGAATGTAAAACCTTAATTAGCATATATGTAATTTGTCAACTATTTGCTGATTTTGATAAAACATGTAAGAAGAGAATTACACCAACAGGAATAACTGGGGAGAAAGGTGTTTTGAACATACAAAAAGGTGTTACTTAACTGAGGTCATGCCATTCTTTAAACTACTCAAAGAACATTTTGAAGGGATGCAAAATACTATTAAAACAGAGGTAAATGAAATGAAAGCAGTGTTTAAAGATATGGAAAATGAGGTAACTCAAAATGTGATAGAACTTAAGACTCGTGAGATTGAAAGAAAGAACATTCTCATCACAAATGAGAATTTGATTGCTAGATGTATTGCACAAGATGTATTTTATAATGCTACTAATTCCGCATTATCTGCTTGTCAATTTCATGAGTATTCTATTGCTTTGAATGTTACCCAGAATCGTGTTGTTGAGCTTGAGGGGGAGAATTTGAAATTGCTTGATCAAATTCAAAATGATGACCATGATAACATGGTTAAACGTTTTTCAAAACTAGAGGTTGAGTATCTTAATTTACAATTAAAATATCAACACTTAGAAGAAAAATGTAAACTATCAAATGTCAAGACATCTTTGGATGCTCCTGAGTTTGATACGTATTTTGAATTAAGCAAACGGGATGAGAAAATTCAAGCTCACACGAACACGATTCGGCTGTTGAGGGCTCAAATTGCCCAATTAAAATCAAACAAGTGTGATGTGCATGGCACCAATAAACCTTCGTCTTTAGATTCTCAGAATTTTCACTATCAAGACACCATCAATAAGTTACACTATGAAAATGAGTGTTTTCGAGCTGAGAATTCTAAGATTAAACAGCATTACAAAGAGTTATATGACTTGATTAAAGTTACACGAAATAGTCATAATGAAAAGATAACTTCTTTGTTAAATGAAATTGAGAATCTTAAGACTCAGGTGAATGGAAAAATGCCAACTATCACCTGTGATTGTGTTGCACCAAAGGTTTCTGCTATTAAAATGTATGATGTCGATGTTGGGCCTATTCCATTTCCCCTTAGAAACAATATACCTGCCCATCAAATATATCTCCTTCACCTTAGGGACGGCCTTGACACACTTCGTGAGGTTGTAGAAGAGGACAGAATAGAAAAGCCACTTGATAAGGCAGTTGTGTATGCTTGTGTTCTCACTAAAAGAATTCATGAAGTATTAGAATATGCCATTGGCACTGGCCCTAAGATCGATAACAAAAGAGATAGAATTGTTGCATCATCATCCACAATTAAGAGCAAGCATGCAATTTTTGATGAAGCATGGAAAGCATCTATTCCTAGCACATCTAAACCAGAAAACCAAATGGCACCACAACAAACTAATGTTCCCATTATTGCTTCTACAGGAGTAAAATAAGTCACTAGAGCTAGCAAGTCAATGCTTAAAAGCAATACTAAGAATGATAGGACTGCGCCGACTAAAAGTGATAGTGAGAAGAAAGTAGAAGCCCATCCTAGGAACAATAAGTTTATTTTTATGAAAAAGAATCGTGTTGATTCTAGTATTTGTCTTAAAAGTACTGTAATTGATTCGAATTCTGTTGCTATTTGTAAGACATGTAATGAATGTTTAATTTCTGGCAATCACGATAGATGTGTTATGTCATTTTTGAGATCTCCCAAACAACCCCATGTTATGAATGTTAGGAGAACTGAAACATGTAAGAAAGTTTGGAAAGCAACAGGAAAAACGTTTGCTAATGTTGGATACAAATGGAGACCCACTGGAAGGAAGTTCACTTTAGGAAACCAGTGTCCCTTACCTAGAAAGAATAATCATAAGATTGTGAAGTCTAAGGAATGGAGACCAACTGGTCGAATTTTGCCTCTAGAAACACAATGCCTTCCATCTAGGTCATCTGCTGCATCAAGGGTAGCCTCTACTATAATGACAACAACATCTGTGAACCCTGTAACTCCTGAATTTGTGTGTGCTAACCAAACGGACCCCAACTGCACGTGGGGATCCACATATTTCAGTTATCCATCGTTATCTGTTTTCAAATGCAGGTCGTACAAATCGTCCTTTGGTATTTGGACTCAGGCTGCTCAAAACATATGACGGGGGATCGCTCACGGCTCAAGAACTTCGTGAAAAAGTTTATCGGGACAGTTAGATTTGGGAACGACCACTTTGGGGCAATTATGGGGTATGGAGATTATGTATTCGGGGACAGTGTAATCTCTCGGGTATACTATGTGGAAGGACTAGGGCATAACTTGTTTTCGGTTGGTCAATTCTGTGATTCCGATCTTGAAGTGGCCTTCAGGAAACACACATGTTTTGTCAGAGAGTTGGATGGTGTGGATCTTCTCAAAGGCAGTCGTGGCACCAATTTATATACCATCTCCATTGAAGAAATGATGAGGTCCTCTCCTATCTGCTTGCTTTCAAAGGCCTCAAAGACTAAGTCTTGGCTTTGGCACCGTCGTTTAAACCATTTGAACTTCGGTACCATAAATGACTTGTCTCGCAAGGACCTTGTACGAGGCATGCCCAGACTAAAGTTTGAGAAAGATCATCTATGTACTGCATGTCAACTGGGCAAAAGCAAGAAACAAACCCACAAACCCAAAACTGTCAACACCATCCTGGAAGTTCTTCACACCCTTCACATGGATCTGTGCGGTCCAATGAGAGTACAAAGTATAAACGGGATGAAATACATTCTTGTGGTAGTCGATGACTACTCTCGGTTTACGTGGGTAAAGTTTTTGAGAACAAAGGATGAAACTCCAGAGGTTATCATCAAACTAATTAAACAGCTGCAAGTAAGGCTCAACAAAACTGTCCGAATCATTCGTACAGACAATGGAACTGAGTTTGTCAACCAACAACTTAGTCATTTCTATGAAAGTATTGGCATAACACACCAGAAAAGTGTTCCACGCACTCCTCAGCAGAACGGTGTGGTTGAAAGAAGGAACCATACTCTGGTGGAGGCTGCAAGAACCATGCTAATATTTTCCAAAGCTCCGATGTTTCTTTGGGCAGAAGCAATTGCAACAGCATGTTACACCCAAAACCGATCCCTGATTCATACTACTCACAACAAGACACCTTATGAGCTGATTCATAACAAGAAGCCAGATCTCTCCTTTCTTCGTGTGTTCGGTGCACTATGTTATCCGACAAATGACAGTCAAGATCTGGGAAAGTTGAAAGCTAAAGCAGACGTAGGTTTCTTCGTTGGGTACGCACCAGATCGTAAGGGATACAAAATCTATAACAAAAGAACCCAAAAAATCATGAAAACAATTCACGTTACGTTCGATGAGCTATCTGAGCAACCGGCTTCTGGACAATCTAGTTCTGGACCCGCTCTTAACCTTTTGACACCCGGACCAATTAGTTCGGGTCTTGTACAGAATCCCACGCCTGCAGTTCCTTATGTACCTCCCACAAGTGAAGAGTTGAAGAAGTTATTTGATCCGATGTTTGATGAATATTTTGAGCCAACAACAATTGATACTACCACTGATATTCCAGCTGTACTTCTGGATGCTGATGCTCAAATTCCACATGACTCAGAAGGCCCATCAGTATCTGTCTCAATTAGTCTCAATGCTCCTTCTACTAGTCCTTCATCCTCATCATCAAATATTCAATCTTCTTCAGTGCAGCAAGGATCTGTAGATAACCATTCTTTTGAAGTTAATCCATTTGCTCCTGTGGATGATGTTCCATTTGAAAACATATTTGCTCCTGAATCTTCAGCAGACACATCCACTTCAGGAGATCACAATACGGCAACATCAGTTCAAAACCCTCAACCCCACGATCATCTCAGAAAATGGACCAATGATCATCCGATTGACAACATCATTGGTAATCTCTCTCGTCCAGTATCTACTCGAAAACAACTAGCCACTGATGCCCTGTGGTGTTTCTTCAACTCTGTACTATCAAAATTCAAACCAAAAGATGCAAAAGAAGCAATGACCGAAGACTGTTGGTTCAACGCTATGCAAGATGAAATTCATGAATTTGATCGGCTTGAAGTATGGGAATTAGTACCTCCCCCAGAGTGTGCAATGATCATTGCTCTAAAGTGGATCTTCAAAGTGAAACTTGATGAGCATGGTGATGTTCTTAAGAACAAGGCACGGCTAGTTGCAAAAGGATATCGACAAGAAGAGGGCATAGACTTTGAGGAATCATTTGCTCCTGTTGCACGAATTGAAGCCATCAGAATCTTCCTTGCAAATGCTGCTAGTCGAAATATGATAGTCTACCAGATGGATGTTAAAACAGCTTTCTTGAATGGTGACTTAAAACAGGAAGTCTATGTAAGTCAACCAGAAGGATTTGTGGACGCTGATCATCCTACTCATGTCTATCACTTGAAGAAGGCCCTCTATGGCTTGAAGCAGGCACCTAGGGCATGGTATGACACCTTGTCCAAGTTCCTTCTTGCAAATGGATTCTCCAAGGGTGTTGTTGATCCTACATTGTTCACCAGGAAGGCAGGCAAACATCTACTCCTTGTTCAGATATATGTAGATGACATTATCTTTGCTTCGTCTGATCCCAGTGAATGTGATCGGTTTTCAAAAGAGATGAGTTCTAAGTTCCAGATGTCGATGATGGGACAAATGTCGTTCTTCTTAGGATTGCAAATTTCTCAAAGTCCTGGAGGCATCTTCATTAATCAATCCAAATATGCAAATGAAATTCTAAAGAAATTTGGATTCGATTCAAGTGACTCTGTTGACACTCCCATGATTGAAAGATCAAAGCTGGATGAAGATCTATCTGGGGTGCCGGTTGATCAAACAAAGTATAGAAGTATGATTGGATCCTTGATGTATATCACCGCCAGTAGACCAGATCTTCTGTTTGCAGTATCTATGTGCGCTAGGTACCAAACCAAGCCCACTAAAAAGCATCTGGAAGCGGTGAAAAGAATGTGGAAAACTAGAAGGGGGGTTGAATAGTTTTTACCGTTTTTCAAGTTTTATTTGCTTTGTTACTATATGTTAATTTCAAAGGAAACAATCACAAATAAATAATCACACAATGTAAACAAAAGATAAAGAGAGGAAAGATCAAACCATACGACACTGTTGTTTATAGTGGTTCGGCTACAAGGACTCTCTTCCTTGCCCTACTCCACTCCCCGAGTTTCCTACTCGAGAGTTTATCTTTCACTAAGAAACAAACTCCTTTTCTAGGCGGAGAAAACCTTTACACGTCGCTTACTTCCTTTTCCGGTACTAAGCTAAACACCGGGTTCTTTCACAAGGTAGAACCAACCTGACGTCGCCTATTTACTTTACCGACACTAAGCTAGATGTCGAGTTCTTTACTCGGGTACAACTACTCCCTACACTCTTTGTGCTTTAAGGACTAAAGCACTAACCACACTCACTGATTACAAATGATAGATATGATGTGTGAAACAAACTACAATATCACACAGTAATGCAACTAAAGGATTACGGTTCTGTAGATCCTTGAATGCTTGATCTCTTTTCTACAAAATGAAAGATTAAAGTGAAATGCAACTATGAATGATGTTAGTAAGATATGTACTGAATGAATATGTGTGTTAAAGCTATATGAGTGATGAGAGAGCCAAATGATCAGCTTCCTATTTATAGGCAAGCTGATCTTCAGCTCACGGATCCCACGGATCCCTCACAAGGGATCCGTCATTCATATGATTTGGATCCGTGGGATGTGACAGCTAAGGTTTAGTTGTCTCTTACCATATCTTAGTTGTATCTTACCAAATCATCCAAGATCCTCAAATGTCAACTATGTATCTTGCAAATCTAACCAAGATATATCAAAGATATTGTATGTGATGCATGCAATGATGTCATGGAATGGTTTAAGAATTAAAGTTTCCTTTTAAGGAAACAAGTTACTAAACTTGTAATTCTTGGTTATTATGTGAAGTGTAAAATGTGTACTTAAGAGACTTAAGCTAGTATTTATTATTTTCTAAAAGATATTCCTTTTATTTGTCATTAACAAAACTAATGAAAGATCAAAGAATATAAATAACGTTTTTGAGACGCTATTTGTATTAACAATCTCCCCCTTTTTGTTGATGACAAAACATAAGGTATATTTTTTAGCAAGAGAATAAATATAGCATGAGTTCTTAAAAATATATATTAAGTTTGTTTCTTAAAGAAAAGTTTTGTAAAAAATGTATGTACTGTGATGAATCACAGTTGATGCAAACTTAGTCCCTTTCTCCCCCTTTTTGTCGAAACAAAAAGAGTAGCGTAGCGGAATGCGATTTTGAGAACTTTAAAGCTCCCCCTTGTTTTATACTCCCCCTAGATGGAGTAATCAAGGAAATAATGCATGAATCTACAAAACAAACGGTTAGTATATGAAATGCTTATGAGATGCTCCCCCTTGATGTATACTCCTCACTTCTCGAGTACCAACGTATACTATGAAGGGTATGATATGCTGCAAATGAAGTGTTAGTAATGAATGACTTCAATGAAGAAGTAGAATGCTTGTGAAGTATTCTCCCAAACAAGCCTTTCAATATGTTTTTTGATCATTATTTTTACCTAAAGCAATCATAATTATAGGTTAGATAATGATGTTAGTTCACAATGATAATGATAATATGCAATATGTTGATCACTCATAAGCATAAAACATCACATTCATAGATAATGAAAATTTTGTGACAAAAGTCACAATGATGAAATGATGTTACAAGTACAATAAAAAGACATCCTAGAAAGAAAATAAAAAGTCCTAAAGCAACAATTTAAAAGGTCCTAACAACTAGTCTAGAAAGCTCCTATTGAGGAGGATGAGAGATGGCGTTTAAACGTTCAAGAACATGGTTCAAGATGAACCTCATCTCATTTTGAAGCTCATGGACCAAGATGTTGGTCCTTTGGGCCAAGTGAGCCGTTCTCTCACAATGTGCGCAATCATGACTTGAGAAGCCGGGAGGAAGACTAGGCTCCAAGTTTTGTGGTGGTGGTGGTGATGGTGGTTGGTTGTTGTTGTTGTTTGATAGTTGTTGTGGTGTTTGGAGGGAGTTCATAAGAATGTTTTGAATGTCCATTTCTTCATGAAGGCGATTTTCAACCATACCCGAGAGAGTATAGAGTTGGTTTAACTCCGCACTTATCTCCTCTTGTGTTTGAGGAATGTGGCTCCACATTGCTTCATCAATGGCAATGAGCGTTGAAGTTGGTGATAGTGGTGGTATTTGTGGATGAGGTTGTGGTGCTTCACGGTATAGAGGACCATGAATATCCGGATGGAGAGGATGAAATAGCATAGGTTCTAAGTTTTCAAGACTTATTGGTGGAGGATTGGTGGATGTAGGTGGAAGATCTTCTAACTCTTCAAGATATGGTTGTGGAGATGTTGGTGGTGTTCTAAATAGTTCCATGGGTTGGAGTTTTGGTGAGTATGGTGATGAGGCAGACTTCTCAGACTGTGATGGAGCGGGAGCAGGAGCGGGTGGTGGTGTGGTTGCTACAGGAGTAATGGTAGGAGGTGGTGTTTTTATAACTACATGTGAGGGAGTTGGAGTGGATAAAGTAAGGAAGTTTTCACTAGCAATGGGTGAGGATATGTTTAGTGGTGATGATTCTTCAGAGGATGAGTTGTGAATGTTGATAAAACAACAAGGTTTCACACTCATACGGGCTGTTCGTTTTAGTGGCTTGGATGTGGAGGAGTTGTGTGATTTTGTCATTGAGACTTTTAGGTGAAGTATGATAGCTAAAATGTACAGGAGAAGAGATGGTTGTGATGTGAATTGAAGATCCTAAAGTGCTAATTTATAGACAGAAGGTTTGTGAGTCTGTGTGTTTGGATTTGATGTAAATCCAATAGAGAATGTTGGTTACTAATGATTTGGAACAAAAATTTGTGCAGGTCATATCAAGGAAGTCAATCCATTGAGCTTTGGTTGAGTAATATGTTGTGGATTTGCAGTTAATACAAGAAGATAGTGGAAAATCTGATGATTTGATATTTCCACGAATTTGACGGATCCCTAAAAAGGGTTCCTTCTTTGTATTGGTTTGGTAACTCACACCTAAAGTTCGAAAATTTAAATTTTGGTGGAAAATTTTGTTCCTAAATTTTTAAGAATTCCTAATTGATTCTAAGATGAATTATGATTAGAGGATGAATCCTAAATGATACTAAATACTAAGATTTAAGAATCGTGATAAGTCAAAAAAGTTTTATAATTTTACTGGGAAACCTGCGGATCCAAGATTAATCAAATGCGGAACCTTGTTCAGGGATCCGCCAAATCCGCAGGTTGGCGGATGGCGGATCCAACGATAAGCCTTGGCGGATCCCTTGTTTGGGATCCGCCGGATCCGTATGCCTAGAACTTAAAAACTAAACAGAACATATGTCATATTTCTCGTTTTTCGACGAAAACCCGAAAATTCACCTAGACCTTACTTAACATCTAATATGTATAGCAAAACAACTAAATATGATAACATTAACACATGATTGCACATAGTTTAATCCGTACTTAGAAACTTACCGTTTTAGGTGTTATGCCAAACACTGGCTATAACCCGGAAAATTGATAACCATGATGGTTATCTACTTGCAAGTGTTAGTTATTACACATACACAACAAGTATTATCAGATAAATTCTAGACACATAGAAGTTTAACATCACAACATCCAACATTGTTCAAAACCAAACACTCCATCATGTAAGCTTTTTCTTCAACTTCTTCATCCCCTTGTGTAATTTCATCATCCAACGACCAAGATTTTTCACCATTCCTTTGATGTTTCGATACTCAGCGGATTCATTTTGAATTGGAGGAAGATGGCTCAAGTATTCGGGTGGAGGAATCCTAGAATTTGGCAATCCATCATCTTCACTCATTGAAGATGATGAGGATGATGTTGGTACACGAGGACGTTTGCCCTTATCAACACTAACCCTAAAGTCGCTCAAAGGAACGAAGGTATGTTCAATTTCATTGTAATCCGGAACAAAACCTAAATGGTTTGGACGAGCGGGTGCAAAGGCTCTATAAAGTCGGGTTAAGAGCATACCAGAAGGCATTGCAATCTTGCTTTGAACCGGAATGTCACACATTCTTTTGGCAACATAATAAGCAAGATTGAAGGGTTGATGAGTAGATATGTTGTACATCATATGACACAAACAAGCATTGATATGATCACGGTTTCCTATGGTGCACATCACATTAGCCCTTAATACATCCTCCATCTTCTTGAATTCGGGTTTGAGTTCATTAAGCTCCATTGCAAATGGATCTCTAGCAACTTCACGACCACGATATATTCTTGTGGGGTTGTTCTTAGGAATGAAGAGATGTTCCCGAATCACTTCTTTTGATTCGAGAGGAGTGACATATGGTGCCGTCCTATCGAGATTGGAGTCTAAGATTGTTAAGGACCATTTGTCCGAGTAAATACATGTCCCTTGGTTTGGAATTCCCAAGACCTCACCAAATTGATCAAGAGGGATGTTGACAAGATTTCCATTTAGAGTGAAATGAAGACTTAAGTAACCTTGGTCACTTGAACTAAGACCTACACTAGCATAGAACTCAAGTATGAACCTAGGAATGATTGGTTCATCTATATCTAAAAGAGAATCAAATCGAATCGCGGCTAATTGTTCCCTAAGTTGAGTTCCTTCATAGAACGATGAATCTATGACTCTACCCTCATGGACATACTTTTTCTCTAAGGATTTGAAAATTTCGATTTGGGCATTGGTTAGACCTTTGGTTTTGTGGACATTGGGTAAGTAGTTAACGGTTCTTTTGTGATCGTAGTTGGTTGCGGGAGGCATGATTTTCCTAAATACAAAAGTTACATAGTTTTAGTTAAGATGATCAAAGGAAGTGTAAAATTCCTAGTGTGTGCCTACATGGGGACAATGTGGAGGTGCGGTTATCTCGACTCCTTTTGATGCAAGAAAAATTAGTTTATGCAAGTTTTGTTTACAAACGAGAGATAACCCAAACGCTCCTATTTCAATGTAGCTACGGTTGAATGTACCCGAAAATACATATTAATTATGTATTCCCTTTAGCATTCAAGAGACATTATGCAAGTGATGTCTAAAAGGTAACGTTTTTGCATTTGTATGAACAATGTAAGAAAAAATCATTTTACCTAGTCGTTAGAAGATTTTAGTGAAAAATTTTCATGGGGTTTTTGTTAAATTAAGACAATGTGCTATGAGATGCAATTCCTAACTAAGAAAAACATGTTTTTAAGTATAATGCAATAAATATGCTTCATGATTTTTCAAGAATTATGCATATACCCCAAGTTTTGGTTTTTGTGCATGAAATGGAAATCCTAGACGCAGATCAGGAGTATAAATATGATAAGAATACTTACAGTGATGTTAGAAGCACAAATTTGTGGAAGAAAATGGTCTAAATTATGATGGAGATTAAGTGTGTGTCGAGTATAGTAAGGTGATATGTTTTGGAGTGAGGAATGAATAGTAGTTGTTCTTGTATATTTAATAATAAACTGAACTCTGCATGCGACGGATCCGGCGGATCCAAAACAAAGGATCTGTCCTTGTTGTCGATTGGATCCGCGGATCAGAACACATGTTTTGGTTAAGTGTCGTGTGTGGCTAAACTAATGTTTGTACTTATGTTTCACCTAATCACTAGCTTCCATTAATCCTAATCCAAGTCTAAGATAGTTGAAAGGTTCTCGTTTAAGTGGTTTTGTGAGAATATCGGCAATGTTGTCCTCTGAGGAAACTTTCTCAATTGAGATGATTCCCTTCTGTACATTGTCGCGAAGGAAGTGATGGCGTATTTCAATATGTTTGGTTCTAGCGTGTTGGACTGGATTTTTGCTTAGATCGATAGCACCTTTGTTGTCGCAAAGAATGGGAATGTTGTTGAGTTCAATTCCATAGTCGACGAGAGCTTGTTTCATCCACAGTGCTTGTTGACACGCCTTTCCTGCAGACACATACTCTGCCTCTGTTGTTGAGATTGCGAGGGCAGTTTGTTTCTTAGCGAACCATGATGTTAGACAATATCCTACAAAAGTACAAATACCGCTAGTACTTTTCCTATCAACATAATCACCTGCGTGATCTGAGTCAGTATATACTATGGTTTCTACACCCGTTCCTTTGGGATACCATAATCCTAAGTGTGTAGTACCTTTGATGTACCTAAATATTCTTTTAACGGCTTCAAGATGGGACGTTTTTGGATCTTCTTGAAAACGTGCACATAGACAAACACTAAACATAATGTCAGGCCTACTAGCCGTAAGATAGAGTAAACTACGAATCATTCCTCTATATTTAGTGCTATCTACAGATTCATTTTCTTCATCCTTAGTAAGTTTGGTTTCGGAGGACATGGGTGTTCTCATGGGTTTTGAGTCTTCAAGACCAAACTTCTTAAGCATATCTTTGATATACTTTGATTGGTTGAAGAATATCCCATCTTCTAATTGTTTAATTTGGAGACCTAAGAAAAAGTTTAGTTCCCCCATCATACTCATTTCAAACTCGTCATGCATGATTTTTGAGAAATCGTCGCATAACTCTTGACAAGTTGAACCGAATATAATGTCATCCACATATATTTGGACTATGATAATATGTGATCCCTTTTTCCTGGTGAAGAGAGTATTGTCTACTAGGCCCATGGTATACTTATGGTCAACTAGGAAAGTCTTAAGTCGATCATACCAAGCTTTTGGTGCTTGCTTAAGTCCGTATAAAGCTTTCTTAAGTTTGAAAACATAATTTGGTTTTTCAAAGTCGGCAAAGCCGGGAGGTTGTGCAACATATACTTCTTCATTTATAAGACCATTTAAGAAATCACTTTTGACTTCCATTTGAAATAACTTAAAATCATGTGCACATGCATATGCAAGTAATATTCTAATAGACTCAAGTCTAGCTACGGGTGCAAAGGTTTCATCGTAATCTATACCTTCTTGTTGATTGTAACCTTGAGCTACTAGCCTAGCTTTATTTCTAGATATAATACCTTTTTCATCCATTTTATTTCTAAAGACCCATTTGGTGCCTATTATGGTTTGGTTTTTAGGTGGAGGGACCAATGTCCAAACATCATTTCTAATAAATTGATTAAGTTCTTCTTGCATAGCAATTACCCAAGATTCATCTTTTATTGCCTCATCTATATTTTTAGGTTCAATAGTTGAAATAAAACAAAAATAATTACTTTCATTTTGAGCTTTGGATCTTAATGTTCTTTCATTAAGTTTTCCTATGACGTTTTCTAATGGATGACTTTTAGTTTCTTTAATATTGACTATTTCTCCTTTTACGGGTTCATTGTCATTTTCAATGTTTTCTATATCATTAACCATTTGACTTTCAACTAAGTCATCATCTACCAAAGGTGATGTCTTAGAGGGAGGTGGACTTTCGTTGAATGTTACGTTCAATGATTCCTCGACTCTTGATGTTTCCTTGTTTAATACAATGTATGCTTTACTGTTTTGTGAGTACCCAAGAAATACACCTTCATACGACTTTGGGTCGAACTTAGTGAGATAGTCCTTTGTGTTTAAAATGAAGCACTTGCTTCCAAAAACTCTAAAATATCCTAATGTAGGCTTTTTGCCTCGATAAATTTCATAAGGAGTTTTATTTAAAAATTGTCTAATTAAAACTCTATTTAGGATATATGTAGAAGTATCTACAGCGTGACACCAAAACTTTTGTGGTATGTTTTGTTCATTTAACATAGTTCTACTCATTTCTTGAATTGTTCTATTTTTACGTTCTACTACACCATTAGATTGAGGTGTACGAGGAGCCGAGAAATTATGAGTTATTCCATTATTATCACAAAAATTTCCAAATTGAATTTCATTGTCAAATTCTCGACCATGGTCAGTTCTAATAGATACTATATTACTTCCTATTTGATTTTGAATTTTCTTGCTTAGAATTTCAAATTTGTCGAATGCCTCATTTTTAGTTTTCAAAAACATTGTCCATGTATATCTAGAGTAATCATCTACTATGACTAAAGTGTAAAAATTTCCTCCATAACTTTGTATAGCCGACGGGCCAAACAAATCCATATGTAATAATTCTAGGCATCTAGATGTAGATACCATGTTTTTAGCCTTATGGCTATTATGTACTTGTTTCCCAATTTTGCAAGCATCACAAAAGTGTTGGTCATATTTCAACTTGGGTAGGTTCCTAACGAGTTCTTTGGATGACAAAGATTGAATAAGCCTCATATTAGCATGACCTAAGTGTCGATGCCATAGAGTTGAGTTTTCGTCCAAGGAGGTAAGACATAACTTATCTTTAGGTGTTTTATCTAATTTCATAACATAGACATTATTCTTTAAAACACCTTTTCCTACGGTTATGCCATCTTTAAGTATTTTACTTCCATTTTCACTGAAAAGGATGTTATACTTTTTGCGGCACAATTGACTTATACTAAGTAAATTAAATCCTAAATTATCTACATGAGCAACATCATCAATAGATAGAGAGTCATGAGAGATTGTACCTTTTTCGATGATTTTACTTTTAAGCTTGCTACCGAATGTGACATTACCTCCGTCATACACTTGATAGGTTGAGAAAAGATTTTTGTTTCCCGTCATGTGTCTTGAGCACCTACTATCTTTGATCCACTCATCAGGTTCAAGATAAACTTTCAAGCATACCTAAGTTCATAAAAGACTCAACCATTTGGTCCCCAATATCTCATGGGTCCGTTTGGGTTAAACATGACATTATCATGGTTTGTGTATGTAAATGGTGGACAATTGTTCCATGACATATAACTAGGACCATGAAAGTTTCTAGGTATATTTTGGTTCCAATTATTTTGATAAGTATGTTGTGGATTAACTATACTCTTTGGAAAGGGGTGTTTGGGAAAACTTATTTGAGGTCTCTGTTGATCCGTTTTAACTCTATATTCATTTCTAGCTTGTCCTCTTCCTAAAGATACTGCTGGTTTATGTTTATTATTAGTTATACTACTGTTAGGTTTCTTAGTAACTTTAACAAACTCAGAACGGTCAACTTTGTGAACCTTCTGTTCAACTTCTGTACTCGCGGATCCTTTGGATACACTTGGCGGATCCAAATTTTTGGATCCGTCGGATCCGTGAGTGTCCAACTTGGTTGAATCAGTTTTATTCACAGTCTGTTCCTTATAATCACTTAAGGTTCCTAGTTTCATAAAGCCTAGTCCTGTTTTATCATGAGGTAGCTTTTGCATTTTCATTATTTCATCTGCACAACTTATGTTTTTATCAAACCTTTTAAACTTTGAATTTTGTTTGATCAAATCTTCCTGTGTGGTTCTTAAGGTTTCTAATTCAAGTTTTAGTTCTTGACAAGACACACACGTTTCTTTACTATTTTTACCTTTTTCAATTCGTATTGCTTTTTCTTTAAGCCAAAATACTTCATTTTCTAAAAGTGTTGTCTTTGTTTTCAAAAACTTGTTTTTGTTTATGATTTTTAAAGTAACGTCACACAGTTTGTTATATTCTACTTCTAAGGTTTCGTCATCTATAGAGGAGTATGAATCAGAATGTACCTCTTCTGTGTCATTAGCCATAAGTGCCATTTCGTTGTTCTTAGGCTCATCATCATCATCTCCTTCACTATCGCTCCAAGCTCCACTAACGAAGGCTCTTTGAGACTTGGTCTTTGGAGGCTTTGGACATTCTCCTATTAAGTGACTGGAGTCACCACACCTATAGCATTTCCTATCAACCTTACCTTTCTTATCGTCACGATCTTTCCGAGAGGATTTCTTTTCATCACGAGGTGGTTTTACAAACTTTCCTCGTCTCCTGAAGAATTTCTTGAAATCCCTCACGGCCATGGCATACTCTTCATCATCACTGTTTGAACAAGACTCATCATCATCACTTGACTCGACTTTGGCTTTCAAGGCGATAGACTTAATCTTCTCCTTTTTGCCTTTGACAATTTCCGAGTCTTTTTCCATAATCATTTCGTGAACTTTTAGATTTCCTATGAGCTCATCCAGTGTCATGCTTGAGAGATCTTTAGATTCTTCAATAGCTGTCACCTTTGCTCTCCATTTTGGATGGAGTGCTCTTAGAAATTTCCTGACAAAATTCTTACTAGAAAAAGATTCATCAAGTGCTTTAAGTGATGTAATAATAGTATTGAACTTAGCAAACGCACTATCAATGGTCTCATCTTTAGAGATAACAAATTGTTCGTATTGTTGGACAAGAAGATCAATTTTGTTATCTTTTACTTGTGAGTTCCCTTGATGTGTGATAATAAGAGATTGCCAAATATCCTTAGCCGTTTTACACATAAAAACTCTTTCATATTCTTTCTTAGGTAAGGCATTATAAAGCATCATTTTGGCTTCATTATCTTTGGCAATTAGTTTCTTTTGCTCATCACTGTGACGAGTAAGAGAAGCTCCTTCATCCCGACCACCCAAAATATTATTACTAATAGGTTTGTAATCACCATCAACTATAATATACCATAGATCTATGTCCTTTGACTTTACATAAGTTTCAAAGCGATTTTTCCAATAAATAAAACAATTTGGTTCAAATAGAGGTGGTCTCTGCATAGATTGCCCTTCTTTAAAGTTTTCAAAATCCATGGATCGTTTTAAGTTTTAAAATACAATATATTTTAAAGATCTTAAGTAACGTAGCTCCTGATGCCAATTGTGGAAAACTAGAAGGGGGGTTGAATAGTTTTTTAAACCGTTTTTCAAGTTTTATTTGCTTTGTTACTATATGTTAATTTCAAAGGAAACAATCACAAATAAATAATCACACAATGTAAACAAAAGATAAAGAGAGGAAAGATCAAACCACACGACACTGTTGTTTATAGTGGTTCGGCTACAAGGACTCTCTTCCTTGCCCTACTCCACTCCCCGAGTTTCCTACTCGAGAGTTTATCTTTCACTAAGAAACAAACTCCTTTTCTAGGCGGAGAAAACCTTTACACGTCGCTTACTTCCTTTTCCGGTACTAAGCTAAACACCGGGTTCTTTCACAAGGTAGAACCAACCTGACGTCGCCTATTTACTTTACCGACACTAAGCTAGATGTCGAGTTCTTTACTCGGGTACAACTACTCCCTACACTCTTTGTGCTTTAAGGACTAAAGCACTAACCACACTCACTGATTACAAATGATAGATATGATGTGTGAAACAAACTACAATATCACACAGTAATGCAACTAAAGGATTACGGTTCTGTAGATCCTTGAATGCTTGATCTCTTTTCTACAAAATGAAAGATCAAAGTGAAATGCAACTATGAATGATGTTAGTAAGATATGTACTGAATGAATATGTGTGTTAAAGCTATATGAGTGATGAGAGAGCCAAATGATCAGCTTCCTATTTATAGGCAAGCTGATCTTCAGCTCACGGATCCCACGGATCCCTCACAAGGGATCCGTCATTCATATGATTTGGATCCGTGGGATGTGACAGCTAAGGTTTAGTTGTCTCTTACCATATCTTAGTTGTATCTTACCAAATCATCCAAGATCCTCAAATGTCAACTATGTATCTTGCAAATCTAACCAAGATATATCAAAGATATTGTATGTGATGCATGCAATGATGTCATGGAATGGTTTAAGAATTAAAGTTTCCTTTTAAGGAAACAAGTTACTAAACTTGTAATTCTTGGTTATTATGTGAAGTGTAAAATGTGTACTTAAGAGACTTAAGCTAGTATTTATTATTTGCTAAAAGATATTCCTTTTATTTGTCATTAACAAAACTAATGAAAGATCAAAGAATATAAATAACGTTTTTGAGACGCTATTTGTATTAACAAAGAATCTTCAGATATCTTCATGGCACGATTCACATGGGACTCTGGTATCCAAAAGACACTGCAATGGAACTCACAGCTTATGCAGATGCGGATCATGCAGGGTGTCACGATACTCGTCGAAGTACTTCGGGGGAGCTCAGTTTTTGGGGGAAAAGTTGGTTAGTTGGTCTTCTAAGAAGCAAATGAGCACGTCTATATATTCTACAGAGGCCGAGTACATTGCTATGTCTGCTTGCTGTGCTCAAATCCTATGGATGATATCACAACTTTCAGATTATGGGCTGTCATACAACAAAATTCCCATGTATTGTGACAACAAAAGCTCTATCGCTCTCTGCTGTAACAATGTCCAACACTCCCGGTCGAAGCACATCGACATCAGGTATCACTTCATAAGGGAACAGGTTGAGAAAGGGATTGTCGAACTCTACTTCGTGAGGACGGAGTTTCAGTTGGCTGATATCTTCACTAAGGCACTTCCGAGGGAACGGTTTCAGTTTATTCTCCCTCGACTTGGCATGAAGAGCTTGACACCTGAAGCACTCAAGGGTCTTCAAGAAGAAGAGGAGGAGTAAAGGATTGGCTTCACATATCCTTGTATATATGTTGTATATATCTTAAACAAAAAGAAAATAGAAAAATATAAAACCTATAAAAACCAAATATATATATATATATATATATATATATATATATATATATATATATATATATATATATATATATAGTTTCTCTAGGCATGTCTTCTGTTTATCGATAACATTTACGGTCCTAGAAATGTCATTCAATAATGACACGGGTCTTTAAATGAAGCTCGAGCAGAAGTTATACTAACTGGTTAAAACATGTCTAAATGGCTTGCAGTTACTTTATACTGCAACCCGCGCTTTACAATGGGGAAAGCATGTCGCCAAAAAGACAGCTGTTCCTCCAACTGGGTGATGTTCACCTGGGCATGGATTACTTTATATCCATGTTTCTCTGAACTGATGTACGATTCAGTGCATCATTTCTTGTACAAGAAGAGAAGTCTTCTTTGCACCATAAACTCTTTTCATTCTATGATTCTTCAGGAGAGTTTTGGTGTTTCACAAGGTGGTAACTGGACTTAAATTTCACAAATACTTGTCGCTCAATTGAATGACTATAGCTCTTTAAATAGAAAAAGGGTCATTAATTGAGGGGGAGAGTATTTGTTCAAATTTCTGACACCTTTTTAAGCATTGTGCAACATCAGCAGTGACACTCTATCGTGGTTTAAGGAGGAGCATTGTATGCTTCCTAATCAGAATGTATATTAACACCTGACCACATTTTCTCCAAAATTTTCTAAACATATTTAAATCAATTGGGATCACAAATCTCAAATGGTTTGAAATTTTTGATCGGGGGAGAGAATGTGATTTAAATATGAAATTCTGATAAAAAATGTGATCTTTTGAAACTCAAGTGTAGGCTCTCCCATATGTGCTAAACCTTTTTGTATATCGATGCACATATTAAGGGGGAGCGAATGATTTGTGATGGCTATTATGAATGAATACCAAGGACCGACCATTTTACTTTATGTATTGGAGTTATAAGGATGGTAAGGTTAGGTATTGGTTCCCATGATCCAGCCAGAACCGGAGGGATCTTCCCAGGGACAATCCTCTAGTTAGAATAGAAGTCCTTAGGAATGATTAAAAAGGAGAAAAGTGAATAAGGGAAAAGTGCCGACTGAGATGGAGCTAGTACTGGAACAAACCCAACTAGGTGCTAGTAATGAAGTCTCGGTAAGCGCTGAAGGGGTTGAAGAATGAAAAAGAAATGTAAAGATAAAGGGTGAAAAGAAAGAAGCCCTCCTTACACTTTAGGCAGAAACCGGGTCAATACATATGCTGTCAGAATCACTTAGTTGATTGCTGACATTGAAGAAAAAGTATCATGGACCCAGTGATACGCTGCACAACCCTCCCTAGCCACTCAAGGTCCCTCAAAGGATTCTTGTTTCATTTTTCACGGAGATCAATACATGGCTATCGTCTATCTCACTCCGAGTTAGATGATATTGAAAAGGTGGCAGTCCTCTCCAGCCTCCGATCACTAAATCAAAATGCACTATTGAGTCTAGAGCCAAGAGATCATCAATTAATCTCATTAGGACACATTTCCAATATGCTTGCTGTTTCATACACCGTGAAAAGCAAGAAAATATATATGAAGAGTCCTACGCATTATCCTTGTGGTATTGCCAGAAAATTCGAGTGATATGTTAAGTATTCACTATGAAGATGGAAATCCTTCTAGAGCCAACATCAAACAAGGTCTTGGTAGGTGACATGTGAGATCCTTCATGGATCATGCTTGTGACAACTGGAAAGAAATGATGGGGCAATTCAAATTTGAATCAAACTTGTTCCAGGAAATGGATTGACGGATACTTTTAGAAAACCTTTCAATGTGCTCACCAACAAAGTTTCGAGCACATTGATTGTGAAAATTTTCAAACAAAAGTATTTTTGACAGAAATGTGATTCAATTTATAAAACCCTTGTCGTGTTGCACAAAATGTTTATCCAGTGACTCGCAAGTGATTTTTTTCTAATCAATTTCTCGTCAATCAGTGGGTATTTAATTCACTGATTCACTCTACCGTGTTGTCTGCTTTGAGACGTCCCGGTATGAGAACATGCTTAGTATGATGATTCTGACATTAATTTGTTGGAAGACTCATTACTACAAGCTGGAAATTCCTGTCATGGAGAATCTTCTTTAAAGAGGATTCTACCCGATCACAGGTCGGTCTTCACAGAACCGAAGGTTAAATCCAACCACCAGATCGAACGAATGACAAAGCCATATTAGTTCTCCAACTTTATTGCTGACTGTTTTATTTCAGATTCATATAAAGATGGTGATGGTGGTTCCTGATTCCAGTAGAGACGTGTCAATCCACACTCCATGCTCACACTTCCAATTCATTATCAAAGACATCATGATAGTTGAAAGATCTACAACACCGCTTCTGCAACTCTGATGAAATCTATCATGATCCAGAAAAGTGTGAGCATGCGAGCCCAACGGTCACAACAAATCACATGGAGGCTTTACTACAATGGATGAGCTCAGAGATTTACGGTGGCTGATGATCTCAAAGAAGGCTCTAAGATCACAACCTCACATAAAGACGATGCTGCAAGATGACGTGAAGACATATGATGGATGATAACTTCAAGGATACTCAAAGATCATCCAAGATAAAAGATCAGTCATCAAAAAGTTCACTGCTGAAAGGCACAAACATCTACATAGTTGAAGAATCAAAGACTACGAGCTATGAAGACACATTCAGAGGATAGAGTGCTATAATTCCAAATTTTATTTCCGGGGTGACCTCCCTTAGGGGGAGATTGTTAGGAATATAAATATTCATCTGAAGACTCGGTCACCCCGAGTACTCATTAGCACTTAATAGCTCGTAGGATTATTAGTAATATTAATAATAGATTAGTTAATATAGAACTTGTGGAGTGGGTCGGGTCTTTACCCTCTGTCAGCTCACTCCACAGCCCACTCGGGGTATAATATGTAATAGTATATATACCCCTCTCCACCTAGGGAGAGGGTTGGACCTTCCTTCACTTCTAATCTAATATTCACAACTTTCTCTCTCAAGGTTCCCAACCATCTCTTTCTCTCTCTAGAACTTTTATGCTATTCGGCCTAGATTTCAATCCATACGAGTTATATGTTAGTTAACATCTTACAAGGAAGTTGGAAGAAGTTTTGAGAGCTAATGTCATTAGCACGGTAGGAAACCGAGATCACATCAATGCTTGTCTATGTTACATGATGTATAGTGTGTCTACCCGTCAACTTTTCAACCTTGCATACTATATCGCCAAACGAATGGCTGATATTCCGATTCAAGGTAACATGGCAATGCCTTATGGAATGCTCTTAACTCGTCTCTATAGAGCTTTTGCACCCATTCCTAGAAATGCCCTAGGCTTTGTCCCCGATTATGATGAAATCCAACACACCTTCGTTCCCTTGAGCGACTTTAGGGTAGCGGTTGACAAGGGCAAACGTCCTCGTGCTCAAACATCATCATCATCATCATCAATGAGTGACGATGACGGATTGCCAAACTCTAGGATTCCTCCACCGGAATATTTGCATCAACTTCCACCAATTGCTAATGAGTCACCGGAGTTCAAGCAAACCAAGGGGATGATGAAGAACTTGGGGCGTTGGATAATGAAACTTCACAAGGGGTACAAGAAGTTGAGTAAGAAGTTCAAGTAGAAGGAGTGTTTGGGTCTAGACAATATTTTCCAATTATGTGTTAACCATGTATGGTTCTTAACTTACTGCGGTAGTACTTGTCTTGAATATGTTCTAACTGATATTTGCAGGTCGATAACACTTCGTGTTATCAATTTTCCGTGTTTAAGCCCTTGTTTGGCTTAACTCCATATATGGTAGATTATGATGATCGGATTTATTTATATGCAAACGTGTGTTAGAGTATATATATTTAGTATATTTATACTATATATTAGCTATTACATACGTTATAGGAGAAATTTCGGGTTTTGGTCGGAAAACGCGAAATTTGCATAGTTCTCTGTAAAGAATTAGCACATTCGGACGACGGATCCGGCGGATCCCAAAATTTGGATCCGCCTAGTGTTAGACTTGGTTCCGCCAGTCCAGGACCCACGGATCTGACGGATCCCCAACTTTGGCTCCGCCTTTGTTGTCGATTGGATCCGTGCGTACAACAGTCACTTTTCAAAAATTCCTGACTTATCCTGAAACTTAGATTTTTGGTTGTAGCTTTCTTTAGATTATGATCACTGATCATTAAACTCCTTAGAATGCTTTAGGAAACTCTTAGAACATTAGGAACTCAATTTCCCACCAAAATTTGAATTATCAAAATTTTCTTCTGAGTTACCTTTCCTATACAAGCAAGGAACCCTTTTTAGGGATCCGTCAAATCAGTAGAAACATCTTATCATCAGAATTTTCACTATCTCCTTGCATTTACTGCAAATCATTCTCATATCACTCAACTCCATTTCAATGGATTGACCTTAGGATGTGACAAGCTTAATTTTTTGTTCCAAATCATTAGAAAACAACATTCTCCATTGGATTCACATCCAATCCAAACACACAGACTCACAAACCTTCTGCCTATAAATTAGTGCTTTAGGATCATCACTAAACTCACACAACAACCATTTTCTCTCCTGTACATCTTAGCTATCATACTAAACCATGACTAAGTCAAACACCTCTTCCACCTCTAGACCTCCAAAACGAACAGCCCGCATTAGTGTTAAACCATGTTGTTTCATCAACTTAGCAAACTCATCATCAGAGGAATCATCTCCTCTAAATATCTCATCACCCATTGCAAGTGATAATTTCCTCACACTCTCCACTCCAACACCATCCAATGTTGTTATCCATACACCACCACCAACCATTACTCCGATAGCCACTACTCCACCACCGGCTCCATCACAGCCTGTTAAATCACCATCACCCCTAAAATCACCCAAACTACAACCAATGGAGCTATTTAGGACTCCACCTTCATCACCACATCCATACCTTGATGACTTGGAAGACCTTCCACCAAGGTCAACCAATCATCCACCCATGACCTTTGAAGGTCAACAACCCATGCTTTTTCATCCGGTTTACCCGGATATCCATGGTCCTCTATACCATGATGTACCACTACCTCAACCTCAAACACAACCTTTATCACCCACATCCACACTAGTTGCCATTGATGAGGCAATGTGGATCAATCTACCACAAACCCAAGAAGAGATTAGTGAGGAACTCACCCGCCTCTACTCTCTCTCTAATATGGTTGGATCTCGCCTTGATGAAGCAATGGATCTCCAAACCATCTTGATGAACTCCATCCCCACTCCACCATCATCAAACCAACAACAACAACAACCATCCAACAACAACAACCAACCACCACCACCACCACCACCACCACAAAACCTTGAGACTACTCTTCCTCCCGGTTTTTCGAGTCATGATTGCTCACATTGTGAGAGAACGGCTCACTTGGCCCAAAGGACCAACATTTTGGTCCATGTTCTCGAGCGTCTCAATGCAATCTCTCATCCACCTCAATAGGACCCTTGTTAGTTTCCTCTTATAGGAACTTTTTAGGATGATGTTGTAGTATTTGACTTTTTAGAATTTATCTTTATTGTTGTAATGTAACATCATTTTTGTGACTTTTGTCACATATTTTCAATGGATGATTGTTATGTGTTTATGCTTGTGGGTGATCAACATTAAGCATATTATTTCATTTTAGAATACTAACATCATTGTGTGGTTGTTTTAAACTCCACATATTGCATTGATCAAATGTACATTAGGTACAAAAATTTGATCAGACACTTAAATTTTGACTTTCTAGAAGTCAAATGGGTTGACCTTTCTTGGTTGACTATTGCATATGCATATTGCTTCTTGATTGAAGTAACTAACTTTTCTTTTGTAGCTTTTCTCAACCTTGATTCATATACGTTGGTACCCTAGCAACTGGGAGTATAGATCGAGGGGGAGTATATCATATACTAACTCATCATTTTTAGCATTTCTCATCCTTGAAACATATACGTTGGTACTCTAGCAATGAGGAGTATACATCAAGGAGGAGCATATCATAGTCTAACCGTTTGTTTTGTAGGAGCATTCATCATATCATACTCTTGAAATGTATACGTTGGTACTCTAGCAATGGGGAGTATACATCAAAGAGGAGCATAGCATATTCTAACAATTTATTTTGTAGGTTCATACATCATATCCTTGTTACTCTATTTAGGGGGAGTATAAATCAAGGGGGAGCTTTAAAGTTCTCAAAATCGCATTCCGCTACGCATATCTTCTTTTTGTTTCGACAAAAAGGGAGAGATAGGATTAAGTTTGCATCAACTGTGAAACATCACAGTACATACATTTTAGCTCAAAATAGATTTTAAAACTTGCATAAACTTACTTAATCTATATTTTTAAAAGACTCATCCCTTATTTAAGCTCTCTACTTAAAAATACACTTTATGTTTTGTCATCAACAAAAAGGGGGAGATTGTTAATACAAATATCGTCCTAAAAACGTTATTTATATTTTACGATCTTTGCTTAGTTTTGTTAATGACAATTACAAAGTTTATCTTTAAGCAAAGCATAAATAAGATTAAGTCTTTTACATTTATAGTGATAAGCATTTTACAAACACATTTTCACATCACAAGTTTTCTAGAAATGACATATACAAGTTTACATGTTTATTTCTTAAAATGGAAACTTTATTAGTTAAATATTAGGATGGCATCATGGCATGCATCATCTACACAATCTTGGTAAGATTTTGTGATATTTTGTTTAGATCTTCAAGCCAAAGAGTTGACATTTGAAGATATGGAAAGATATGGCAAGATTTGGAGATCTCTTAGCTGGCCTGACACGGCGGTACCAAAGTGGTACACGGACGGATCCTTTTTTAGGGATCCGCCGGATCCGTGGACTGTTCATCAGCCTTGCCTATAAATAGCAAGCTGATCATTTGGCCAATTCATCACTCATACAGCTTAAAATACATACTCATTCATTTGCATATCACTAACCCTTAGCTTACTAACATTTTATAGATTCTTCCTTTTGTAGCAAAGAAGATCTCAACATATAAGGAATAACAGTGTGTTATCTTCCTTCTAACATAGAGTCTGTGTGTTCTTGTATTAGTCACACATCATAGTTAGTATCATTCATACAGTAGTATTTGGTTAGTGTTTTAGTCCTTAAAACACATAGAGTGATCGGGAGTGGTTGAACCCTTGTAAAGAACCAACGGGAGTGGTTGTACCCTTGTGAAAGAACCAACGGGAGTGGTTGTACCCTTGTAAAGAACTCGGTGTTTAGCTTAGTACCGGAAAAAGATTAAGCGACGTGTAAAGGTTTTCTCCGCCTAGAAGGGAGCTTGTTTCTTAGTGAAGATAAACTCTCGAGTTAGAGGCTCGAGGAGTGGAGTAGGACAAGGAAGAGAGTCCTTGTAGCCGAACCACTATAAACGACTGTGTTGTGTGGTTTGATCTTTCTTATCTTTACTTACTTACTTATATTGCTTGTTTGTGTGCATGATAGTTTACTTTACTTTGAAATCACAATACGTAACAAAGCGAATTAATTTTAAACGGTAAAAAGTATTCAACCCCCTTTCTAGTTTTCCACAGTCTTTACCGTTCTTTAAGATGCTAAAGAAGTGTATCAAAAAGAGTGACTTTCATTGGACACCGAAAGCGGAATAGGCGTTCAAGGAGATGAAGAAGCATATTGCCAACCTTCCCACTCTTACGGCTCCCCAACCAAGAGAAGAATTAATAATGTACTTATCCACGGCAAAAGAGGCTATCAGAGCAGTTCTGCTGGTAGAAAGGGGATCACGCCAGGAGCCTATCTATTTCATCGGCCGTGCACTACAAGCTCCAGAGACAAACTATAGCCCAATGGAAAAATTGGCGTTAGCCTTAATCCATGCGGCCAGAAGGCTGAGAAGGTATTTTCAAGCACACCCGGTAGTCATCATCACAGACCAACCGATGAAACAAATGCTTGCAAAGACAGAAAATACAGGTAGGATGGCTAAATGGGCCATTGAACTAGGGGAGCATGACATCAGCTTCAGACCGCGGACAGCCATAAGAGGACAGGTATTGGCTGATTTTATTGTAGAAGTCACGGAGGAAGAAGTTCCGGCAACTGAAACAACCGCGGAAGAACTGCCATACGCTGAGTCATGGAACCTGTACACCGATGGATCCTCGTTCCAAGAAGGTTCTGGGGCAGGTTTAATCCTTACAAATCCCGAAGGTTTGGAATTCACCTATGCTCTGAGGTTTGAATTTGATACATCCAACAACGAGGCAGAATACGAAGCACTGCTTGCTGGTTTAAGGATAGCGGAACAAATGGGGGTGAAGGACCTATCCGCAAATGTGGATTCTCGGCTGGTCGCAAATCAAATTAATAGTGTATATGAAGCAAAGGAGGAGAGTATGACACGATACCTAGCAAAAGCTCAGGCGCTGATACAAAACTTCCGTACGTTCTCGATAAGGCAGATTTCGAGGAGTCAAAACAAACAGGCGGATGCATTGAGTAAAATAGCTTCCACCAGCTTTGCCCACCTGACGAAACAAGTTTTGGTTGAAGTTCTGAAAGATAAATCAATTGAGGAAAAAGAAGTCATGGCTGTGGTAGAAGAAGAAGGGGACACTTGGATGACCCCACTCCTTGAATACCTGAAAGATGAAGTGCTACCCGCGGATCTGAAAAAGGCCAGGAAGCTAAAGATCAAGGCAAGGCAATACTCCGTCATCAACGGAGTCCTATTCCGTAAGTCATTCCTAGAGCCATGGTTGCAATGTGTGGGACCAATACAGGCCAACTATGTGATTAGGGAAATCCACGAAGGTTCATGCAGCATGCACTCCGGACCGCGGGCTATCGTGGCAAAAGCAATAAGATCCGGATATTATTGGCCTACCATGCATAGGGACGCAAGGGAAGTGATCCAAAAGTGCCAAGACTGCCAAGTCCACCGGCCAATTCCTAGAAATCCGCAGCATAAGTTGACCCCCATCACCTCCCCCTGGCCATTCTATAAATGGGGCCTAGACATCTGCGGCCTATTCCCAGAGGCTCCGGGGAGGATCAAGTATTTGATAGTGGGAATAGATTACTTTACAAAGTGGATTGAAGCTAAGGCCCTTGCAACCATTACCGGAAATCAAGTGAAAAAATTTGTGTCGGATAATATTGTGTGCAGGTTTGGTCTTCCGGGGGAGATTGTGGCGGATAAAGCCAAGCAGTTCAGAGACAACCCTTTCAAAGACTGGTGTGAAAAGCTCAACATTAAGCAGCAGTTCGCATCAGTAAAACATCCGTAGACAAACGGATTACTCGAAAGGGAAAACAGGAGCTTGGGAGAAGGAATTAAAGCAAGGATCGACCAAGGGAGCCGAGACTGGCTGGAAGAGCTGCCACATGTGTTGTGGGCGCACCGGACTATGATCAAATCCAGTAATGGGGGACACGCCATTCTCCCTAACCTACGGGACGGAGGCCGTGATTCCCGTGGAAATAGGAATGCCATCTCTGAGGTGCGCTCTGTTTGACCCAATAGCAAACGATGAAGCCCTACAGCTGAACTTGGATCTCGTAGAAGAAAGAAGAGAAGTCGCGGCCATTGAAGAAGCAAGAAGTAAGTCCAAGATGGAAAAATACTACAATGCTAAGGTCCGCGGCACAAGCTTTAAACCAGGAGACTTCGTCTAACGCAACAACGACGCCAGCCTGGTTGAGAACACCGAAAAGCTGGGCCCATACAAAGTTCTGGAGGAGTTGGGCAATGGAGCATACAAGCTCAAGAACCAGGATGGCCAAGACCTGCCCCGGACATGGAATATCCGGAACCTCAAGAAATGTTACTTGTAATTAAATGTAAGTGTTCCCATTTTTTTGTGGCTGACCGCGGTTCAAACCGGCAGCGGGAACTCATCCCAGCATATCTAGTCACTTTTATGTACTCTTTTTCTGATTAATGATATGCGGAGTCCGATCAGCACCGCAGATTTTCTAAAATTTACTTGTCATTTTTTCTTTTATTACTTCTGTCATATGTATGCATAACCCGGAAATCAATTCCGCAATCACAAAAATGCGTAAGAGGTGTTGCAAGCCCGGCATGAGGACAATGTACCTCAAAATTAACTAAGGCATATAAGTGGTATTGCAAGCCCATTGACCAAACCAAGCTATCCTCGAAAATCTAAAGTACGGATACACAGAGATAGTAAACTAAGTCCGGCCATACAAGCCCCGGCAAAAAAAAATGATATAAACAACCAAGTGTTAAACACAGCAAAAATGGTTAAGTTGTATTCATGATCAATTACAATATACACGGATGCATACATCCGGATTACATCATCAAGGTTAATAATAAAAGCTTCACAGAAATGCGCCAGGGTAGATATAGTCAAAATATCACCCGAGGAATGGCCGAAGAAACCAAAGAAACTAACCTCCAAACTCCTTAGGGTCGATCTGCCCAAGGACTGCAGTATCAAACATGTCATCATTCTGGGCACTATCATCCCCGGTAGGAGCAGTCACCGGCCCTGAGGGAGTGACAATGGTCAGAGGCTCAGAAGCCGCAGGGGTAACACTGGAAGAAGGACCGGAGGTGGTAGGAGCGGGAACTGAGACGGCAAGGCTTTTGTCACTATAGTCAAACTCTGTCCCATACTTCCTGTTCTTCATTTCCTTGTACGCATGAATAGCCTTGGGACGAGCGGTAATAGCCTTAAGCACAGACTCCGAAAGGACACGCTCTTCCGCGATAGGAGGTTTGAATGAAAACTCTGAAGACCCCGGAGCACGAACTTCCTCCAACAACAGCTGCGACATCAAAAACTCTAACGGAGCATCCTTACAAGCTTCAAGGGATTCTAGTAGCGGGAAAGGCACATTTGCTAACCTCACCACTGCGTCCTGAAAATGTTTTTGAGCCTCGGGGTTGTAAGCCTCCACATCCTGAAGTTTAACTCCTTTTGACCCGTGGACAACCCCAGCCTCCAACCCTTGACGCACACCCTCCGCTATAGCCGTGGAAATGTACCCCCCAGCCTAGTCTTCAGCTCCAAGGACTCTTTGAATTTCAGAAAAGCATAACGGAAACCGTGGCCGATAACCCATCGTTTGCCTTCAGTAGCCATTAAGCATCGGGGGAAGAGCTCCGTATCAAACTCCTCATTTAGAGCGGCCAGCCTCTTATCCAAGTCTGCTATATGCTCCTTGAAACTGGCACGAACAACACCTTACCTCTCCTCAAGAAGCTTACCCACATGATCCTGAACCTGCTGCTCCAAGGTACCGGCAACTATCTCTAGACCCGAAACCTTTTGACCTAATTCTTCATTTTTTGTAGCCAACTCTACATTCTTGGTGGCCAACTTCGCATTCTTTTTACCTAACTCGCCAACCAAGGCCACTCCCGTAGATAACTTCTCACACTGAGCCCGGAGCTCGGCCAACTCCTTATCCTTGGATTCCGCGGCCGCCTCCAATTCGGATATGCGGTCGCGGAGATCAGCTATTCCAGAAGACTCACCCTCCAACTCATTAACCCGAGCTCTCAAATCAGAAACCAGCTTCTCCTTTCTTTCCAACCTTCTACCCAGCCTACGATTCTGCTGAAGCTCATACTCCAACCGCAGTCGAACCTCCGAACTCATGCATATCTGCTGGGAGGTGAGCAGGTTGTACTGGTTTAACAAGTCTTCGGCCGCCATACCCCGGAGCACAGACACATACCCAGGCGTGGCAACATTATCCACGACGCTGCGGCAGATCCAAGGATCATCCATCTTGAACCGGTTGGTAGGTAACCACTTCGGAACATACGTAGAAGAGGACTCAGCAGTATCAACAGAGACGGACTGATAGAAGTCCCCAGAATCATCATCCTTCTCAACCTCGGCCTCAGCATACTCGGATACATCTTCAACATTATCCGGGTTCGACCCCTCAGCAAAGGGACTGGGAGATCCGCGGTCGACGGACTCGGTAGGGTCCGGAAAAGAAGCCTCAGAAGCCTTGCCCTCGGATTCATGATGGGCAGGGGCGGCAGAGTTGGAAGAAACAACTGTGGAGTTCTTCGTAATGTTGGCATCGGTGACAGGACCGGAACGATCCAACCCATCCCCTGACTCATCTTGGAGTTCGATCACAGGAGGGTCTTCCGCGGAGGGACCACCTGAAAGATAATAACAATAAATACATCAGTACAGGAAACATACGCGGCATAAAAAAAAGAAAGAAAGAAGAAGCAAGGCATACCCGACCCAGCCGCAGATTCCTTGCGGACAAGCCTCTTTCTCTTCAGGGGTTTCTCCGGGGCATCAATGACCACCCTCTTCTTCCCAGCCTTTTTTCTGGCCTTAGCAGCCTCCAGTTCATCCACAACAGTGTGCTCCACCAACTTAAGCACATCCTCCGATGGCTCAACAACATGCGAGGCCGGCTCACCCTCCTTCAAGGTGCGCTCCCCGGTTGCCACCTTGAAAACATCTGGTTGATTAATGAAGGAAAACAATTCCATTTCTGCAAAAATCAAAACAGATGGTTAGACGCGGACGCACACAAAAAATAATAATAATAATAATAATAATAATAATAATAATAATAATAATAATAATAATAAAAGAAGCAAAACAGTAATAAAACAGATCTAGCAACCCACCCGAATCATCCGGCCATAAAAAAGTCAGACGGCTGGTATCATCATCCCAGATTTGGCTCAACCCTATCAAATTAAGAAAAATGTCCGGATATTTCTTAAAAGCGGCCCTCTGGGTATCAAGGCGCCGCAGCAGCCCTTGATCCACATTCGCGTCGGAAAGAGGAGGGTCGCGGTCTATTGACACTTTCTCGTACCACGGGATGGAAAGTGGGAAAATGGTTCGTTTCACAAAGAAGAAACGGTCCTTCCAATTCTTGACCGAATCAAGAGCGGCAGTATAACAGACGGGGACCACTAACGATTTGGAACCTTTCCTTTTTTCTAAGGTCATCCAGCCGTTGTTGATACTGGCATAGTAAAATTTCCTAAAAAGGGCAACAGTGGGAGTGCCACCATGGACGCGGCAGAGGATTTCAAAATGACTAATCCTACACGCCGCTAAAACTGACAACTGAGAAAGATGGATCTGGAAATACTCTAAGACGCGTAGTAAAAACAGCGATAGAGGAATTCTAAAATTACCCAACTCAAAAAACCTAGTATATACACCTATTTTCCCCTCCGGGGCATCCCTAATAGTATCCCGGATGCCGGATGCCTCAGGTAAAAGATGGCCAGGAATGTTGTATTTCCTACAAAACTCATCTACAGCCTCCTGGGTAAGCTTAGAGGTCACACTATCTATATGATCGGGTGCCATTCTAAGTAATCAAAAAACGGAATGTAGAAGAAACCTAACCTGAAAATCTAATTCCGGAAGTAAAGGAGGCAAGAGGAATAAAGGCGGAACGAGTCTTTTTTCTAGAGAGGGGGAAAAATAATTACTGTGTGTGAAAAAAGAATAACAGAGGCATGCCCCTTGGTATTTATAGCCACACACACACGGCCATCAGTTAAATCGAAAGGCCACAAAGTGGCCACGTCCCCGGACACTTATTGGACGGTCGAAGATCTACCTAGATGAACGGTCACGATTGTCACAGAAAACGAACGGTCAGCCGCCGAAACGTCAAGTCAGTCAGTAAATAAGTGGGTAAAAAATGCTTCGCGACTACCAATGACAGGCTGTCACCACCGAAATAAACAGGAAGTGGAATATCTAGTCAGAAAACATGGGACACGCGGCAATATCAGCCGCGGAAGTTCAAAAAGTCTATTCAACAAAGCGCGGCATCTATACCCGCGGAACTCCAAATAAGTCTAGAACACTTGCTCTCAGACTAAACAAGTATACTAGACTGGGGGGACTTGATCGTGTATAGTACTCCCGGACCCAACATACTGGGCCGGGCATGCTCATAGCAGCCCCAATCCCGGAACAACCCGAACCGCGGCCTTGCCAAGACGGACAAAGGCACACTATAGACTCCGTCTTGCCAAGCCGGACAAGAACGCGCCCCGGTCTCGCCAGGCCGGGCCGGAACACATCATCGGCTGCCGTCACGCCGCCAAAAGCCAGATCTCTTGGGATTATGTCCCCCACGTGATCTGACACCTACTTACTAGGGGAGGCGTAATTCGGCTCGCAGAGTCCCGAGGCAGCTACAGGTGACAGATGGGGTAGTATAAATACCCCCATCTCATTTATTACTCTCAACTAATACCCGATATAGCATTAACTCTCACATAGTTCGCACATACACTTTCTCTCTCTAAAACAACATACTTACTCTCACACCGGAGGCCAACCGCGGAACCCCCCTTCAGCGGTAAGACTAACGGTGGTGTCTTTTCTTAGCAGCTTTACAAGATACTTAGCACAAGATCTGCCCTTACCAAGAGCTAACCTAAACTAGATCTTGTGTTGAGCCCAAGATTTGTACTAACAGGTTATGTTTGAGTTAAAATTCCCGACCCGATTCTAACCCGCAAACCTGTTTATAAAATACAATCAAAAATTAAATAACAAAAGTCATGCAATTAGGTTCATTTGTTAAAATACCCAACTATCCTCGACTTTCAAAGGATTTCATAGTTGTCGATGCTTATGTCTAGATATTTATCTTAAGGGGTTCTAACATTCACCTTATAATATTTACTGGGTATCTTTAGATTTCAGTTCATTTCATAAACGGGTCGACACAACTAACCCGTTTAATCAACGTGTTCAGATCTTGACACGAACATGTGGGGTTAAGGTTGAGATATATGAACCCCTCAACCTGTCAACTCGAATCTTCAACCCTAAACATAATAGGAATCGCCACCCTAAGTTTCAGCCAACTAGAAAAGTTCAGGTCACAAAATGAACAACGAGCAATGAGTGATAAATTATTTCATTTCAAATTAGTGCATATCTTGTCGGTATTTAACTCGATTGCTTCAAACATATTAATATTACTCGCATCATATGTATAGGCAATCAAGGTTTCCTTAAACTTTGCGATGGTATTAACGAAATAATCCGGTAGAGGTATTGAGAATACAATTTAAAAACCTTAAGGGTTACATTTGATAAACACATATTTGGTGGCTAAAAGGACATATGACTTGAAAAACTTGAATGTTAAACTTTGTTCGTTTTGAATAAAAATGTGAAACCAAGGATCGATGTTCTACATAACCATAACATTTTGTATTCAATAGTTAAAGCGTAAAAACACCACCAAGATGTTCTAGTGTTCTGACTTCGGACACTGATATTTTAACAAAATGTCTCAGGCTCAAGCTTCATTACTTTGGTGGTTCACGGAAATGATCAGAAACGATCACAATGACTTCCCAATTAGGCAACGTAAAGTCCAGTCCATCTTCCTTCCCTGAATTGTCTTGTCCTCTTACATTCGCTTCGTCCTTTGCTAATTTTCCGTTTTTGATAAACTGAACATGTAAAAACCTCATTCGTCGTAAATAAAAAACCATTGACTTGTATTGGATTTTAAAAATTAAATTTCATTTCTCAAACCATGAAATATTTTGCAAGGCTCTATTTGTATCCAAAAGACCAAAACCTTTACCTTCTTATTCGTGGGCTCTTGAGTATTGCTAGCAGGCCAGGAAATCCGATAGAAAATGGGCCTCATGAAAATGTTGAATGAGGCAACAATTTTATATCCTTCGTTACTATTTTTTTGTTTTTTTGAACAAATATTAATTTGCAAAAATTTTGCAAATGAATAGTACCTTCTAAAAATAATATAAAACTAGCAAAAGATGTGTTCTTAAACATAAATAGGGTTAATTCTACATATAGGTAACGAACTTTTCAAAATTTCCTATGTTAGATATTTGACTCTCAAAAATACTATGTTAGGTAATGAAACTTGTTTTAACTTTCAATGTTAGGTAATATCGGTTAACTCTATTTGCACCGTTAGTCCTTTTCTCCGTTATCTCCTAACGAGATAGAAATGGTATACACCGTTAGTCCTATGGGTTAACTCTATTTGCACCGTTAGTCCTTTTCTCCGTTATCTCCTAACGAGATAGAAATGGTTTACAACGTTAGTCCTATGGGTTAACTCTATTTGCACCGTTAGTCCTTTTTAACGTTTTCGTCCGCTTTTTTACGTTTTCGTCCGCTTTTTTACGTTTTCGTTCGATTTTTTACGTTTTCGTCCGGTTTTTTACGTTTTCGCCCGCTTTTTTTACGTTTTCGACCGTTTTTTTACTTTTTCGTCTGGTTTTTTACGTTTTGGTCCGATTTTTTTACGTTTTCGTCCGGTTTTTTACGTTTTCGTCTGGTTTTTTACGTTTTGGTCCCATTTAACGTAAAAAAGCGGGCAAAAACGTAAAAAACCAGACGAAAACGTAAAAAACCGGACAAAAACGTTAAAAAATTGAACCAAAACGTAAAAAAACCAGACGAAAACGTAAAAAAAACGGACGAAAACGTAAAAATGCCGGCGAAAACGTAAAAAACCGGACGAAAACGTAAAAAAACGAACGAAAACGTAAAAAAATGATGAAAACGTAAAAAACTGGACGAAAACGTAAAAAAAACGAGACGAAAACATAAAAAAACCGGACGAAAATGTAAAAAATGGGACCAAAACGTAAAAAACCGGACGAAAACGTAAAAAAAACGGACGAAAACGTAAAAAAGCGGGCGAAAACGTAAAAAACCAGACGAAAACGTAAAAAACGGACGAAAATGTAAAAAAGCGGGCGAAAACGTAAAAAACCGGACGAAAACGTAAAAAATCGAACGAAAACGTAAAAAAAAGATGAAAACGTAAAAAACTGGACGAAAACGTAAAAAAAACGTGACGAAAACATAAAAAAAACCGGACGAAAACGTAAAAAAATTGGACCAAAACGTAAAAAAACCAGACGAAAACGTAAAAAAACCGGACAAAAACGTAAAAAAATCGGACCAAAACGTAAAAAACCAGACGAAAACGTAAAAAAAACGGACGAAAACGTAAAAAAGCGGGCGAAAATGTAAAAAAAATTGGACCAAAACGTAAAAAACCAGACGAAAACGTAAAAAACCGGACGAAAACGTAAAAAAATCAGACCAAAACGTAAAAAACCGGACGAAAACGTAAAAAAAAACGGACGAAAACGTAAAAAAGCGGGCGAAAACGTAAAAAACCTGACGAAAACGTAAAAAATCGAACGAAAACGTAAAAAAGGATGAAAACGTAAAAAAACTGGACGAAAAAGTAAAAAAAAGTGACGAAAACATAAAAAACCAGACGAAAACGTAAAAAATGGGACCAAAACGTAAAAAAACGGACGAAAACGTAAAAAAAGCGGGCGAAAACGTAAAAAACCAGACGAAAACGTAAAAAATGGGACCAAAACGTAAAAAAGCGGGCGAAAACGTAAAAAAGCGGACGAAAACGTAAAAAACCGGACGAAAACGTAAAAAATCGAACGAAAACGTAAAAAAAGGATGAAAACGTAAAAAACTGGACGAAAACGTAAAAAAAACGAGACGAAAACATAAAAAACCGGACCAAAACGTAAAAAAAATGGGACCAAAACGTAAAAAAACCAGACGAAAACGTAAAAAACCGGACGAAAACGTAAAAAAATAGGACCAAAACGTAAAAAAAACCAGACGAAAACGTAAAAAAAACGGACGAAAACGTAAAAAAGCGGGCGAGAACGTAAAAAACCGGACGAAAACATAAAAAATCGAACGAAAACGTAAAAAAGCGGACGAAAACGCTAAAAAGGACTAACGGTGCAAATAGAGTTAACCCATAGGACTAACGGTGTAAACCATTTCTATCTCGTTAGGAGATAACGGAGAAAAGGACTAACGGTGCAAATATAGTTAACCCATAGGACTAACAGTGTAAACCATTTCTATCTCGTTAGGAGATAACGGAGAAAAGGACTAACGGTGCAAATAGAGTTAACCGATATTACCTAACATTGAAAGTTAAAACAAGTTTCATTACCTAACATAGTATTTTTGAGAGTCAAATACCTAATATAGGAAATTTTGAAAAATTCGTTACCTATATGTAGAATTAACCCACAAAAATAAGGTGTGGCAAGTATTCTGATATCAAGCGAAAGGTAGCGTGTTCAATTTATTTTATTATTTATTTGATCACATATTTATTTATTTATGAGTAAATTGCAGAAATCGTCCTTAAGGTTTGGCCAAATTGCAGGTTTCGTCCAAATAGTTTGAAAGTGCATAGATCGTTCCTAAAACAAACCGTTTTGCAAATTTTGGTCCATGGCTTTAACCGGCGTTAAGTGTATTCCGTTAGAAGTTACACGTTAGCCCTTTTGGCCAACAACTGTTACAACGTTCCTTCTTTTAAACTAACGGACGTTTATAATTAAAAAATTTCGGTTTATTTAAAGTTTTTTCGATTTTTTATATACGTTTTTATATATGTTTTTATATAGCTTATATTATAATTTCTTAGATACTCTTTATATGTGTTTTTTGTATGCATTTTTTATATACGATTTTATAATACATTTTTTATATACGTTTTTTTTAATATATTCTTATATAATTTTTATACGTTTCTTATAACGTTTTTATATACGGTTTTTATAAAAACACATCCATTTTTTATATAGTTTTTATATGCTTTTATATACGTTTTTATACGTTTTTGTATATGTTTTAATATTATATACGTTTTTATATACGTTTTTTATACGTTTTTATATGTTTTTATATTATGTTCTTATATAATTTTTATATACGCTTTTATTATTACTTTATTTATATATTTGTTATATACTTTATTATACGTTTCTATATACGTTTTTATGTTTTCATATACGTATTTTTATAAAAATGTAACAAAGATTAAATTAAATAAGTAGGTATGACTCTGACTAATTGATTTATTATCATTGCAATTAATAACTAACTACCTCATTTTAGTCGTGCCTATTTATTACTTATGTTCACATTTTCAAGAAATGGTCAACATATATTAAATGAGAGAAAAAATGGAAATACAACTGAAACAACATTCACATCTTAACTACTTCTATAGACTACGACACCTCGTCTTTAAACGTGTTTGATTGAGACACGTTAGAATTAGCTAAACTAAATATTAAAGAAAAAATAAAATTTTAAAACACGTAATCTTAGGGCATGTTTGGTACAAAGAAATGGGCCAAGAGAAAAGGAATTCAACAAATATCTCTTGTTTGGTACAAAGAAATGGGCCAAGAGAAATGGGCCAAGATTTCTCAGATTTCTCAAGAATTCTCTTGTTTGGTATGTTAGAGAAATAAAAAGGTGGAGAATTGTGGGGAATTGGTGGAGAATTGGTAGTGTAAATTTTTGAGTTTGATTTCCACTAGTTTTAGTATGGAAATGGGAGAATTGGTGGAGAATTGGTATGTTAGAGAAAGTTTTTTTTTTTTTTTTCTTTTCATTTTTTTTTAGTTGCAAACCGATTTACGTAAATGTATTTTTTATAAAAAAAATTAATAATTTTTTTAAAATAAATTTTTTATAAAATAAGTTTTTAAAAAAAAATTAAAATAAATTTTTTATAAAAAATAATTTAAAAAAATATATTTTTTTAAAATATATTTTTTATAGAATTGTTATTTAGAAAAAATAATTTTTTTTAAATAATTTTTTTAATTAATTTTATAAAAAATAAATTTTAAAATAAATTAAAAATTTTTTTTTTAAATAAGTTTTTTTTTAAAAAAAATAAAAAAAATAATTAATTTTATAAAAAAAATTAAAAAAAATTAAAAAAAATAATTTTTTTTAAATAAGTTTTTTTTTTTTTTAAAAATAAAAAAATAATCATTAATTTTATAAAAAAAAATTTAAAATAAATTAAAAAAAATAAAATTTTTTTTTTAAATAAGTTTTTTTAAAAAATAAAATAAAAAAAATAAAAAAAATAATAATTTAAAAAAAAAATATTTTTTTTAAATATATATTTTTTAGAATTGTTATTTAGAAAATTTTTTTTTTTTTTAAATCAACAAACAAAAGTTCTAATTCTTTCAATAAAAAGTTTTTTTTTTTTTTTTTTTTTGCCAATTCTCGAGTTTATTTCTCATGTTACCAAACACTAGAATTGACTTTAATTTCTCTACCCATTTCTATTCTCTGAATTCTATTCTCTACTTCATTTCTATTCTCTGAAATTCTCTGTACCAAACGTGCCCTTAGAGTATATTTGACAAAGATAATGGTAACGAGAAGCAGTAGCAATAACTAGCAGCAGAAAACAGCAGAAAGAAGCAGTAGGTGTTTGTTTTGATAATATAGTTGTATAGTCATAACTAGTAAGTAGAAACGCTAGTTGCTCGTAAATGCTACTAGAAATAATGTTTTGATTTAAAGTGCGCTAACCGCTAGTTGCTAATTGCTTTAAAATACTCCCGAACGCTTGCTACCAAACAAGCTATGGGATCTTTAAACAGCTCAACCAGATTCTAATAAATCGAAATGGTTACAGCAAATAACTATCGTGTATCTTTAAACGATATGGATACATTATTAGATTGCCTTATTCGAGTCTTTGATATAAATAAGTTATATCTTTGATCATATAACCCATATAATCATCTAAACAATCATTTTATCTACATACGGTGTATATAGGTACTTGTTCTTATCGGTTAGTTTCAATTATCACAAACATTTTGGAATAACTTTTTATCAGAAAAATTGAAATTAATGCATAAAATTTTGAATGACATTTGTAGCATCACACCCATTGCACTTAGTCTAAGAACTTAACCCCGAATATATATAATGAGACCCACTTAAACATATTCCTTATATCGAAATCGAAGCACACTAAATAAGTGACATTTTTCTCGATTAAACTATCAAGGCATAAACAATGGTCACCTTGCATTTGTGCATGACATGGAGGTCCACCGTGGGGGAGCTCCACTCTAAGGTGCCTTTTCGTAAAATCTGACATCGAAGAGTGAAAGACGAATATTTTCGGATTTGAAAGATAAGAAAAGGCGTGACATGATAAGGAGGAATGATATTACACTTGTGTGTCAACTTGATTTCGGTTCAACTATTTCTCCTTTAAACAATAAAGCATAAACAAAGATGAGTATTTTCTCACGGTGGGAATGATCTTTGTCGTGGTCACCCCCACATCTCCATTTGCTTTGGGTTCGGTGTAAGGGGTCGGCATCCTCTTGTCAAGCTTATTCCCCTCTTACTTTCTATTCTTTTATACTTTTTTAGAAAATGCATGTGTACGTGAAAGATAAATTATAGTGAAGAAAGTTGTTAGTAGTGATAACCATTGTTGAATAAAAAGTAGTAAATTTATAGTCGAGAAAGTAAACTGATATGACGTTTATATGATGTCAATGTAGAAGCAATGGACTATGAAAAATGCGACCACGAAAGGGTCCTCGTAGACTATATGTAATGGAAGACTAGCCACGCGTTAATCTCCTCCACCACCGCGGCCATCCTTGTTACACCTAGTGGCAGACCCAAAACCAAAAGTTATGATGCTCATATAATGAAAAGTGCAGAAAAATCGTAATCCAAAAATTAGGGATCATGTGCATTTTAGAAAAATTGATATATTTGACCTAATTTTACAGTACGCAAGAAAAATCCATGGGGTTCTTGAAAATCCCCCTCGACCTGCCTCTGATTACACCACCTCTTCTACAACCGCGTTATCCCCCTCTTTTGTCGAGAACTCAGTGGTGCATACCACCTAGTTGTGGATACACTTTATTATGTGTGAGAGAGTATATTTTGAGATATATTTGTGTTTAAGTGAAGTATGTTTTATGAAGAAGTTGATGGTCTTATTATAGCTATTCGGTGGTGGAATTGATGATGGAGAGAAAAACTTATTTAAGGCTAGACACAGTGGTCACAATTCCCCTCACCATCACATCAACGTTACATCATCATTTAGCACATCACTACTCTCTTCATCTTTCAGACACAATGATCACCAGTCACCATTCCCCTCACCTTCAAAAATACCCTACTTTATACAAACATATTTCAAAAAATACCTCACATACACTCCCAAAAAAAGAAAAACCTGAATGATAAGGGTGGTGGTCACCAATCACTCTTTTTTTCTTTGAGTCACGTGTGAGGTAAGAGAGAACACAATGGGTGTCACTCATGAGGAGGAGAAGCAAGGGTGAAGCATGACTCTCATTGTAAGCAGTCTAATGTTGAATTGACGATTACCATTAATCCGATCTTAGTTTACTTTTAGGTCAATGCTAATGGATCGGTTACCCCCTCCAACCGAATTGGTGACCGCGTTCATACTACTAGCTCAACTGAATTAGTGACCGGTCACCCCCCACTTTTTTAAAGTTATGGTTTGTCTGTCAACCGAAAGTTTCAATTGTTTTGTGTGTGTAGTTTTTTATTTTATTTGCTTTTGTGAGGTATACTTTTGGTTGAAGTTGTAGTCGCCTTATTAGCAAATTGTTGTTGAATGTAATTTTAAAAAGAAAAAATTAATGTGACACTAACGTGGCCGGAGGTGACCGCAATACTTACGGTCCCATCAGCCTTAACATATAAAGTGGGGATGAAATATGCATAAGTTACCACAGAGCCTTGATATCAAATCAGTTGCAGCAGTCTGTTTTGCATCTTTTCCTTGCCCACTTTCTACTTCTTGACGACCTTCTCTCTCGATTTCCCTAACCTACATTCCATTATACAAAAACTCAAATGTCCAAAAACACACTTCAATTTTGTATGAAACTATCTTCATTCGACACACTCACCTCAGTTTCTGAAATAATTTCCAAACCAACCTAGGCCGCACTTGTCCCGCACTGAAAATTGCAACAAACTAATTTGGTTTCATAAGATTTTTAAATAAATACGACAAATAATAATCATGTAACCATAATATGAACAAAAAAACACCAACTTTACCAATCTGTCTCAAATTCCTCAAGTTTGCAAGAGAATCTGAATATAAACGGAAACTATATCATCAATCTTATTGACCCTCGTATCAAAAAGTTTCAGTCTTTTAGGACATAATTATTTCAAATTAAAAGTCAATAGAAGTAAAACTTATGAGACTACATACTCTTTTGAGTTTATCTTTTTGTTCTTGCATTCCATTTAATTTCACCTTCAAATAGTCTACACGGGAAACAATATTCATAAATTTAGAAACAAAATGAAATTCATAGCTGTATTGCCAAGGACTCTAAAGAAAAACTGAATAATAAATATTTAAAACTAAAGTTAATCATGCCATTTGAATGTCAAACCCTGGTATGTTACTCTTCTTCTCTTCTTCTCCACATCCATGTTGTCACATAACTTGAAAAACGCAGCAGCACATAACACTAACATCAAACATAAGATTAATATTACTTACCTCACACAATTTTCAGCATCTTTCTTTCTTTTTATTATCTGATACTTCTGAAAACAAACCATAATATTAATTAAACAAACGAAATTGTGTAAAACAAAGAACTTGAATTGAGGAACCTAAGAAGATTCTGAATAAAAATAAAGTTTGGGTCATGATCCTGTGTACCTACGTCGCATTACTACTGATCAAGGAAGAAGCCGTTTGTAGAGTTCTGATAGGATCTGAACACCGGCGAGCAAGAGGCGGTGAAGTTTAACTGCAAATTTTGAGAAACCCGAAGTGTGCCTAGTGTTTATCATTTTATCATGATCGAAAGACAAAAACCAAAAAAAAAGGAAAAAAAAATAACGGGCCGAGAGTTTGGGCTAGCTATCAGACGCAAATGGGCTTAATTTTTATTATTATTTTATAAAATCCGATTCATTATTTAAGTTTCCACCGACCATGTGTTTTACTATATATAGATAATAAGAAGGTGCCATTCTTATTTGTTGAAAAATGAAAAATAACACCCCAACCCGACAAGGGTAAAGATGTCACACTAATGGTTCCATATCAGATCAAACAAAGCATACATCCATAGTAATACATGAATTTCAAAGGTTACAAATGAAGTACTGAAAATACAAAGTTACAAATGAAACTAAAACTAAATACTAAGTTTGCAAATGCAAATCCTTCTAATAGTCTCCACTTCAGAATGCTATCAAAGTCTTCTAAGTCCAAAGGTACTCTCCACTCATACCCAACTTCCAACTAAAACCTGCCGCAGGAAAAGAAATGCGGCTGAGCTTAAAAAGCCCAGTGAACAGATATATATATAAACGAAAACGAAAGCAAAAGAAACGAACATATATGGTATAGTGCAATGGAATAATATAAGGTATAGGCAAGGTACAAAGTAAGAAAGGAAAAAGGGAAAGGTCAGTAATCCACCACGAGCCCAAACAAACCAAATCAAAGTAGTAACCATGTCTTCAATATCATATAGAGGGGAGACCTCTCAGATAATCAAATAATATGAGGGGTGTCCTCATTCTTCAAATGGAGTAGCTAGCTCCCGAACTTGTGAAAGACGTGGATTGCACCTAGCATCAGTCACCGAACAATATATTATATCAAATCACGAACAGTCCACGAACACGGACTCGAACCTAGGATGCATCCATACGCCCCCCCGAACAAATCATATTGGCCATAACAAATCATATCATAGTGAGCTCATATCAAATCTGTGGAAAACTAGAAGGGGGGGGGTTGAATAGTTTTATGTCTTTTTAATTTTATTATGAAAATCTTTGTTTATTTTTAAAACACTTAGATTCAAGTTTGTATGAAAAATAAAATTTGAACCTTATTATTAGTTATATATGTATTCTTTTAAATTGATTGTAAAAGTTTTGGTTTCTTGAATGGATTTTCAAATTGATCTTAATGTGAAGTCGACCTCTAATTAATACTAGCAATTATATAAACCTATGTGTATGAAAGTAATGACGATGCAAGTAAAGAAATAAATAAGGTATGGAAAGATCTAACCGAGACACGAGAGATTTATAGTGGTTCGGCTACAAGGACACCTTCCTTGCCCTACTCCACTCCCCGAGCACACCTTGCTCGAGAGTTTTCTTCACAACTTCAATAAGCTCCCTTATGGCGGAGAAAACCGTACACAACTTTGGCTTACACGGGTTTAACGACACAAAGCTAAATGTCGAGTTCTAATCGTAGCTAGAACCAATCTCACAACTTCACAACACAACTTCTACACGACTTAATCACAACTTCTTCACGACTTCTTCACAACGGCTTCACGACTTCTTCACGACTTCTTCACGACTTCAACACGACCGCTACACAACTTCTATGATGCGGCTTCACGACTTCAACACTATGTCTTCATGACTTAAGACTTCACGACTTCAACATGACCGCTACACAACCTCTATGCTACGGCTTCACGACTTCAACACTAGGACTTCACGACTAGGACTTCACGGCTTCAACACGACCGCTACACAACTTCTATGCTACGGCTTCACGACTTCAACACTAGGACTTCACGACTAGGACTTCACAACTTTAACACGACCGCTTCACAGCTTCTATGCTACGGCTTCATGACTTCAACACAAGGACTTCATGTCTTCTAAGCTACGGCTTCACAACTTCTACACCACGGCTTCACGACTTCTACATTTTGTCCTCACAACTTCTATACCACAACTACTTATACAACATCTTCACTACTTACACACAACACTAATCTACAACACACACCTTACATACAAATGAATGAATGATTTACAAACTTTGTTAAACACACAACTTAAGTAACAAAATGATACTAAGTTGTAATACTTCTAATCTTGGTTGATAGAAGTATTCTTCTTTTGCACTTGGATGGTGGAAGCTTGGATCACTTGGAAACCAATGCTTAAGATTACATGATCAAAGGTTTATTTAAGATATGAAATGAGATCTACAACAGAAAGTTTTAGTGCAAAAGGGTTGAGAAAAAATCCAGGAGAAGGCTTGTATTTATAGGGAAAAATCTGGACAGCTGGAGCCTACTGGAGCGGGGGCGGTCCCCTTAATTATTATGGGGGCCGCCTAGTAAAATTAAGGGGGCCGCCCCTACTGAACGTTGGCCAATTTTGTCCTTTTGTGGGGAAGGTTTTTCTGGAACATTTTAACTGATTTTGGTTAAAAATTTGAATTCATATTTTTATAAAAGATTAAACATTTTTATTTAATACCAAAAATGTTTTTCAAAAATATATAAAATGTTTTTGATGTTTTATAAAAAATCTAGTTATTAAGAAAATGTTCCTTTGATCATATAATGCATTAAGCACTTGTTTATTCATACCTTAAGTGATTAAGTTGTAGAAATGAATATTTAAAACTAAATACTTGTTTAATTTATAAGTTTATGTTTTAATGAGTTTATATTTTGTGATCATCAAAACATAGAGATATGAATAAATATTGATAATGTTTTTAGGCATTTATTTATGTCAACAATCTCCCCCTTTTTGATGATTACAAAACCTAAACTCATTAAACCAAAAAGTTTATTTTTGGACAAGTATTTAGTGAGTTTACATTCACTTCTCCCCCTTTTTGTAGAATCAAAAAGGTTAAGCCGACAAAATTTAAACGTGAAATTTGTCCGAACGAAAACTCCCCCTTGATGTATACTCCCCCTCGTTTGGGGGCACCAAGGAATCGATATATGGAATACTTGCAAGAAAAATATTAGAAGCACAAGCATATATATAGCAAAAATAAGCATGCATATAAAGACATTCAGTAAAAATGTTGTGTATTAATACACAACCATCCAAGATTATATTTAATCCTACATTAGCTAGTAAGTAATGCAATCTACATAATCATTCTAGGAGTACACGATCTTCCATGGGGCTTGCACACAAAATGGTTTGAAAAATTATTTTTGATTAAGCATTGCATATGCTTAATTTGGTGAGAATGAAGGTGGTGGTAGTGTAGTGGGTGAAAATGATGGAGGTTGTGGTGGAGGTTGGTTGTTAAGCATGTGTTCAAGGGATGAAAACATGTAGTGTATCTCATCTCTAAGACCAAAGATGATGGTTCGGTTGTGGATGTGGTGGTATTGGTGATGAGAAATGAGCATCAAGAGGTGTTATTGGTGATATGGAAATGACAAGTTGGGTGAATGGAGGTTTTTGAGTAGGAGGTGGAGTTGATGCTCTTGATGGTGGTGATGAAAGGTGTGAGTTGATGTAGTTATTGATGGATGAAGTGGAAGATATGGATGAAGATGTTGTGTCATGAGTGAAGGGTGTTTTTGATGATGTATTTGGTGCACTTGGGGATTAACATTGAGGTGGTGGTGATGGAGTTTTGGTGTCTTAGAGATGATTTTGGTGATAGCATGGTGAATGAAAATGGGTGTATGATGGAGGTGATGGTTGATTTAGGTAAGGTTTGGGCTAGATAAAAGGGGTCGCAAGATGCAAAAGAAAACAGTAAATTTTACTGCCCAGATGGCCGGTCCCCTTAATTGTAGGCCGGCCCCCTTAAAATTAAGGGGACCGCCTAGGGAATTAAGGGGGCCGCCCATCTGGTGTTTTTCCAGGCGACCAAATTTGAAAAATTTCCAGAAAATGGTCATTTTTAGGGTGTTTTTGCAGCAAGCTCCATTTGAATCATGTACATCAAGAATGATTAAATAGTGACATAAACATGTTAATTACGCATGCATACATTTAAAACATATTATGGAATAAGCATGTTATTAATCATCAAGCATGTATATATATCATGATATCAAGTATACAAGCAATAAGCATAACAATCATATATTAAAGACAAGAAATAAAGCATTCATTAGTTGAAAATAATTATGTTAAAAACATAATTATTGATACAACACATATTTTGCTTATAGCATGCAATAAGTAGAAAATTTTAAATTGCCTAAGAGATCCATTGGACTTGCTTGAGACATGAAAACTTGGATTATTTTGGATGGATGATGGTAAAGAGGGGGTAAAAAAAATTGGATTAATGGGGTTGTAAGTTTGGTTGTATGGATGTTGGAGAGAGTGTTGATGGAGGAATTGGAGGTGGAGAGCTTGGACTTGACCATGTTGAATGAGGGTTTTGATGTTGTTCAAGTGGTGGTGTTGGATTAGATCTAGTGAGAAGATACTCAATCCAAGTGAGACGCTCATTTAAGGTGATGGTTTGATTTTGGAGAAAGATGCAACAAGGACTATTGTTGACATGTTTCTCAATTTGACTCAAGTGATGTGGTGATGATGGTAATGATGGTGAGATGGATGGTGATGATGGTAATGATGGTTTGATTTTGGAGAAAGATGCAACAAGGACAATTGTTGACATGTTTCTCAATTTGACTCAAGTGATGTGGTGATGATGGTAATGATGGTGATATGGATGGTAATGGGTTTAAGTTGCTTTGAGCAAGGTGCAAAGCAAGGAGAGCATTAAGCTCATGGGCTTCCTTGAGTTCTTCAATGAACTTCAAGTGTTGAGTGGAAGGTGATGATGATGGAGAGTGGTTGTTATTTGGTGGAAGTGGTGGTGACACTTTTGGTGGTGGAGACATTTGTGAACTTGGGTAATTGTGAGTGAATGAAGGTGGACATATGGATGATTGGTTATGTGTGTGAAAGGGTTCATTAGGATGAGGTTTAGGTTTTGGTTGAGTTTGAACAACATCATTTGTTGGGTTATGGCAAATGTCAAGCTTCCTCCTCCAAATAGGTATGTATGGTGTAGTGATGATGTGATTGTGGAAGGTAAATTTTGGAGGGTAGTTTGTGATAAAATGTGTTTGTGAATTTTGGGGAGTATAGGATAAAATGGGTTGGAAATTGAAGAAGAAATCAGTAATCCGTCACTCCAGATGGCCGGTCCCCTTAAATAGGGGCCGGTCCCCTTAATTTTAAGGGGGCCGCCTGGGTATTTAAGGGGGCCGCCCATCTGCTGACTTCCAGATTACTGGAAATGGGTTTTTGGTATAAATTTGTAGAAAAGGTTGTGTTTTTGAGTTTAGTTTCAAGCAAGTCCAACTTCTTTCAAGGCAATTTAGAATTTAATAACTCATATATGCTAAGCATATTTATTTAAGCAACTTTATCTAACATGCAAACTACTCATTAAGCATATAACATGTATATACATATATTAGACAAGAAGATAATACATAGCACCAAGTAATTCATAGTATCATACTTAGGAAGATTAAAAGGCTAGTTAATTAATCCTATTGATTATCTATGTACAAGGGAATGTGGAGTTGTGATAGCATGGACTTCTAGACTTGTACCAAGTGAGATCTTTAATAAGTAAACCATGATTTTTCATTTTTGATTTAGTTCACTTATAAGTGTCATATACACAAGTATATATGACATATATGAGATCACCAAGCATGATTTAAAGAAATGTTTTTGGCATTATTCAACAATGCTTGAAAGTAGGTTTTATGTGGATGGTGAAACATGTTTAATAGAAATGTGTCATAATCTTTTGAAAAATCATTTTTCCAAAATGTGAAGTTTTTGCAAATTTAAAAATAAGTCCCATTAATTATAGGTTTTAAAAAATAATGGTTTATAAAAGATCTCATGCTCAAGTCTATTGTCACATGCTACCTCTTTCTACATATCCTATGGCATTTAAGCATGTATTATGACTAAATACAAAAATACATCATGTCAGAGTAGTTAGAGAAAAACAAAAGCTATTATAATGACAATGCATTCAACAACTAAACAAATAATTACGAAGGCATGCAGTCAAATCACATAGGAGCAAGTTAAACATCTAGAAATTTTATATATGCAGGATGACATACATCTAGGAATGAAAAGCTATAGTGAAAAGCAAAGTTCATAACAGTAAACTATCGTTAGGTATATTTAGGAAGAATAATGTATTCAAGTTGGAGAATGAGTATGAGACTATTACTAGTGGTGCTCAATTTAGGCTAAACACGACTGTTTTTACGGGTTACACACACCCAACTTCTCACATAGAAGCAATTCAACCGTTAGGTCAAATTGAGTTTCTAGTCAATAGATTCTCCAGTAGTCATTCTCTTTTTAGAAGAAATTAAGTTCCTAAATTTACCTATCGAAGAGTACCAAATATGAAGATTGCTTGGTTTACTAATACTTAGGGGGGCTAACTAAAGGGTTTCTAGTTCATTAAGCCACATAACGAATATAACTAAAGTGTAAAGGCAAAACAACCTATCAAACTAAGCGTATCCTAAGGCATTAATAAGATTATATGCATGAAGTAATTACTTATGAAATTTAAAAAGAGAACTTACCTCACGTCCTAGCTTTTCTTCATAATGTCTCAGATGATGATCGACGTGTGAATGATAGGTGAGTCGGATGATGATCTTCTCCTTCGTCTGTGTCACTCCATGATCTTGGATTGAGTTCACTTTGGAGTTGATTCATGTAGTCTTCGTCGCTAACACCTACATTAACAACATTTGAACTAGTAGCACATGTATCTATTTTATCTAAATGTTTATCTATTAAATTTTCTAAGATAACTAATTCATGTACAAGATCAAAATCCTCATCTTTGGCTTGACATTTTTCTTGATGAAAGTTTAAGAGATTTTTCCAAATATCATTTGCCGTTTTACAGAAAGATATTCTTTCATATTCAACTTTCGGCAAGGTTTTGTAAATAATCATTTTGAATAATCATTTTGAGTTTCAAAATCCGTTTTTGTTTGACTTTCAAAATCCGTTTTTGTTGGTTGAAAATCACCAATCGAAATGACATGCCAAAGATCTAGATCAATTGATTTCACATAAGTTTCAAATTTATTTTTCCATTCAAGAAAAGTATAGTTTTCAAATAGTGGTGGTTTTAGCAAAGATTCCCCTTCTAGATATTTTTCGAATTCCATAGATCGATTCAAGTTTTAAAATACAGTATATTTTAAAGATCTTGATTGACGTGGCTCTTGATACCAATTGTGGAAAACTAGAAGGGGGGGTTGAATAGTTTTACGTCTTTTTAATTTTATTATGAAAACCTTTGTTTATTTTTAAAACACTTAGATTCAAGTTTGTATGAAAAATAAAACTTGAACCTTATTATTAGTTATATATGTATTCTTTTAAATTGATTGTAAAAGTTTTGGTTTCTTGAATGGATTTTCAAATTGATCTTTATGTGAAGTCGACCTCTAATTAATACTAGCAATTATATAAACCTATGTGTATGAAAGTAATGACGATGCAAGTAAAGAAATAAATAAGGTATGGAAAGATCTAACCGAGACACGAGAGATTTATAGTGGTTCGGCTACAAGGACACCTTCCTTGCCCTACTCCACTCCCCGAGCACACCTTGCTCGAGAGTTTTCTTCACAACTTCAATAAGCTCCCTTATGGCGGAGAAAACCGTACACAACTTTGGCTTACACGGGTTTAACGACACAAAGCTAAATGTCGAGTTCTAATCGTAGCTAGAACCAATCTCACAACTTCACAACACAACTTCTACACGACTTAATCACGACTTCTTCACGACTTCTTCACGACTTCAACACGACCGCTACACAACCTCTATGATGCGGCTTCACGACTTCAACACTATGTCTTCATGACTTAAGACTTCACGACTTCAACATGACCGCTACACAACCTCTATGCTACGGCTTCACGACTTCAACACTAGGACTTCACGACTAGGACTTCACGGCTTCAACACGACCGCTACACAACTTCTATGCTACGGCTTCACGACTTCAACACTAGGACTTCACGACTAGGACTTCACAACTTTAACACGACCGCTTCACAGCTTCTATGCTACGGCTTCATGACTTCAACACAAGGACTTCATGTCTTCTAAGCTACGGCTTCACAACTTCTACACCACGGCTTCACGACTTCTACATTTTGACCTCACAACTTCTATACCACAACTACTTATACAACATCTTCACTACTTACACACAACACTAATCTACAACACACACCTTACATACAAATGAATGAATGATTTACAAACTTTGTTAAACACACAACTTAAGTAACAAAATGATACTAAGTTGTAATACTTCTAATCTTGATTGATAGAAGTATTCTTCTTTTGCACTTGGATGGTGGAAGCTTGGATCACTTGGAAACCAATGCTTAAGATTACATGATCAAAGGTTTATTTAAGATATGAAATGAGATCTACAACAGAAAGTTTTAGTGCAAAAGGGTTGAGAAAAAATCCAGGAGAAGGCTTGTATTTATAGGGAAAAATCTGGACAGCTGGAGCCTACTGGAGCGGGGGCGGTCCCCTTAAATAGGGGGCGGTCCCCTTAATTATTAAGGGGGCCGCCTAGTAAAATTAAGGGGGCCGCCCCTACTGAACGTTGGCCAATTTTGTCCTTTTGTGGGGAAGGTTTTTCTGGAACATTTTAACTGATTTTGGTTAAAAATTTGAATTCATATTTTTATAAAAGATTAAACATTTTTATTTAATACCAAAAATGTTTTTCAAAAATATATAAAATGTTTTTGATGTTTTATAAAAAATCTAGTTATTAAGAAAATGTTCCTTTGATCATATAATACATTAAGCACTTGTTTATTCATACCTTAAGTGATTAAGTTGTAGAAATGAATATTTAAAACTAAATACTTGTTTAATTTATAAGTTTATGTTTTAATGAGTTTACATTTTGTGATCATCAAAACATAGAGATATGAAAAAATATTGATAATGTTTTTAGGCATTTATTTATGTCAACAAAATCAAAATGGGGACGGTGTGGCTAATCACTCGAACCACACACGAGTCATGCCGGTGGTGCATCACAGGCATGGCCATGTTACCTTCATGGCTAGGAAAACGAACTTGGCTCGGGTATCAAACTGGGGTCAAAGGTCAAAGGTTAGAGGTCCAAATCATAGCAAAGGTTCAAATAGTCAAAGTCATCGAATCATAGTCAAAGTCCAATATCAAAGGTTCAAATACCAAAGGGTCATATCCCATATCTATGTCAAATGAGTCCAAACGAACTGATAAAGGTCCATAATCAAATGGTTCATTTAAAAAAAAATCCTTATCAATTGGTTTTCATAAAAATGATCTTATTAACTGTTTTCACAAAAGTAGTATTTAAAAGTAGTTCTCATAAAAGTTTAGTAACATCACAAATAAAAGTGGTATCGCATATTTCATAAACATCATTTTAAAATAAGTTTTCCTCAAACATTTCCATGATATAATTGAAAAGGCTTTCACATCTGTTTACCAAAATCAAATGAACCTTCGAAGTATCAAGTGTCTCGAATACTAATATCACAAGGTAACGAACAAGTATCAAATGGATCATTATAGAGACTCAAAGCAAAAGGGTCATATCGAACACCAAGATTTAAAACGAATCAAACAAACGAACCAAAGTGTAGGGAAACATAGCAATGGCTTAGGGAATCTTAAAACGAATCAAGATCAATGAGTCATGAGAGAGAAAACACCCTTACTGAAAAAGGGTAGAATATCTGTACCTTAGCAAATGAACGAAAATGAAATGATCATAAGAACAAGAGTCACTCCCTCCTCTGAGAATCTACCTGAATTAGGGATCATGTATTACTTATTAGCTTATAGTTAAATCAGATTACACATTTAGGGCTTCTTTCTATTTTTTTGTAACTTGCCATATTTAGTAACTTTATACTTTAGAGTTATCAATGACCATTTAATAAACTTAAAGGTTTAATAATGACAAAATAGTAGTTTAAGGTTTATGGTGTCAATTTAGTAAAGTTTAGGGTTACATGCGTAATTTATCAAAGTTTAAGGTTTATATATATCGAATGTTTACTTTAGGGTTTAAAATGTAAATAAATTTCATAATGACCGATTTAGGACTTCGCCGTCTTCATAAGTTATATTAACGTATTACCGATTTCAATTAAGACCGCAACAACACACTACCATACGTTAACTCACACAATGTCGAGACACACTCACATTCACAAACGTTTTCTTTGTTTAATCCCTCCCCATGACACAACCAAACATGCACTCTACTATCATAATACGTACCCCTTCACACGACCCAAACGTTCCAACAATTTACTTGTTCACTACCATCCAACTCGACACCATTTTAAATCAGTTGGTAACATTTTATTTAGACTTTCTTGATTGACCAATAACTCACACAACAATACACCATTAGACAGCCAAACAAGCGAGACAATCATAGAGTTAATGAGAGAAAAATACATCCTAGCTTTTAACCACTACTAGTATGATTATCACACACCTATATACATGTTTAAATCACCTAATTAACATCTCACATGATTCCAGCCTTTATGTTTCATACTCACGCTACACACATCATACACATACGACACCAATTTAACGAACACACAATCACCTATTACTCTAGCTCTTATATACCCGATTCACACGCACCTTTATTACCCCAGAAAATCATGATTATCAAACTACTCGACACCCTCTTTACTTACTGCATGGAATTCGAAATATAATAATAAAAACAAGTATGTATTTCACGTTATACACACATGGTCACCCTACTTCTTAGTTTATGATTCCCCATTTCTGTTTTGGAATTCGAAAATAACAACCGAGACAGCAAGCATGTTTCACTCTTTATTTTAGTTCAAAGGGTTAGTTTACACATGTATAGCGAATTTAACGGAACACATCAAAACAGGAAACATGCGAGTCGAATCAAAATAGAGACTGATATAGATGTGAGTTCTCACAATCGTTATTTTATGTGTTACTCTTTTATGATTTCGTGTGACGTTTATATCGTATTCATACATGTATAATAAACTGGTTTATATCATCTCATGTGACATCTATACGTTGATGAAGAGATCAAACAAAAAGGGAATAAAACAAGGTTGAAACCATACCCTCGTAGCGTGATCGAAAAGAAAGAACAAGGAACCAAATGACACCACGAGCAAAAACCAAACCGAAGCAATCCAACAACCCTTGATTCGGAATATACCACGACTAAAACACCACCACCTTTCGAACCAGCACACCACGATCAACACACAACCTTTTTCCACTCTTTTTCTCCTTATGATCGAATGGAATGAGAGAGCAAAAGAGAACAGCCGCCACTTATTTGTTTTTAGGGTTTGTGTGATATTTTGGTGAGAGAATGGAAACCGTATGATGTGAAAAGATAAGGAAGAAGAAAACGTGTGATATAGATGGAATGAATCAATATTGAGCCGTGATTTATGGGATCACCAATAACAAACCGCATCTTTCATTCTCTGGTGGTTCAAATGGACTTTGGTTTATTATCTTTTAAGTATTAAGGCCCAATGCTTAAATTAATGTTATTACAAAGTGAATTTGGCCCAATGTACTTTAAATTCAAACGTGTACATGATTATATGTAGCTTTAGTGTCTTTCAAAAAGTTAAGTGTTTCAATACTTAGGTTATACTTTCATATTATGTTCTTATAATGTTGTAGTAGCTCAAATGAAGTTTACTTGAAGTTACATGTTTCATGTTTGTAATCGTACGATAATTGTTTTTGATTTAGGCCTTGTTTGGTAAACGTACATAATTCTTCAAAATTTCAAATTGGAGGATATTTTGGTCTTTTTACACGTTTTCAGATTTTAGGTGTTACAACTTCTTCCCCTCTAAAAAAAATTTTCGTCCTCGAAAATTGAAGTCACAAGTTAAAACGAATTCGTAGCGAGTCGTAAAAGATTATCACAATCATTCTCACACCCAGGGAGTTTCTTCCAAAAAGATCTTCAGACCAAAAGTTTCTCATGACTCAGATCAAAACGAGGTGGGTTCAATTTTCTCAGAAAGAGGCAAATTAGGTTGATTTCGAACAAAAGGTTTATGGGTCATAAATGGACGATAGGCGAATCTTCAAGAAGTTCATCTGAAATACTAATCAAGATTTCAATCGAATTGACTGTATCAACAGTAGAGGTCTCTATAAAGAGTTCAGGATTTGCAACAGAGGTCAACAAAATGCAAACGAGAATTCAAACTTAATCAGATATCTAATGAACGAAAACAGAGTATACGCATCGATAGGATGAACCTAAAGTCTCACGGATAATTCCAACGGAGATTCAAATTCTAAACTTCTTAGGTACTCCCCAAGATATCCTATGCCCACAACGAGTGCACGTTATATGATGTAAGTATTATCACGTTGGCCAGACGTCATAATACTGGCATCATATAAATATGCCCTCATGATGGTCATACTTTATCTCGAGTCGAAATCAAAACCACCTATCTTAATCCGCCTAGTACTTCTATAGTCGTCAAAGATTAACTAAAATCGAATGCCAAAGTCAAGAGGTAAAACAAAACTATTCGCACGAGTATCAAAATCCCAGATTGCCAAACTAAAGTGAGGTACGCCGTTACAAGCATCATATCTTCCACAATTGTCCAAAATCTCTCAACCCAGCCATCATCGAACATATGAAATATAGATACAAACTGAAATGCTTCTAGGGAACTTAGATCATAAGAGGATCTTTTAACGATATAACAAAACTTAAGAGGGTCAACAAAATGAAAATTAGTCGCCAAGAACTTCGGTCTTCATAGAATCAACTCTTCCAAACATGAAAGGTCTGCTTCAAAACTCCGCTCATTCAACACATTCAATCTCTTCAAGTCCGGTTAATCTGTCTTCGTCTATCTATTAATCGGAAAGTGAAACCACTATCGGAAATTTGTGTCTGGTTCGTCGAGCCTCCTGCAGTTCTTCTTGGAATGTGATGGAGTGTTGTGGATTTCTGGCACGGTTTTTTAAATCTCTTCATCATCCAGTCTGCTTCCGCTCTCAATTCATCTTAGTACAACCAAGATGAATAGGGAAGTGAGGCTGCACGTCTTCATTAGCTCCAAGTTCGCCATCTTGACTAGAATTTCTTCATCGCCAACAACTCTGTCTTGTAAGGACTGTCTTCACTCTTCAGGGTAGCCGCCGTTGTAGTCAACTCCAGGTCTGGCAGTGAAATACTTCTTCTGACGCGCTTCTAGTTGTCTTGATGCATACGTAAAACCTTCTGTGCTGTAAGGGAGTATAATCGAGTCTCTTTCTGGAATGCCCCAAAATTCGTTCCGCCCGAAGATATGGAAGCTAATCTCTATTTCAGCTTTTCCAAAACTCCATTCTCAATCAAACTAAGCTGTTTCTCTCTGTTCACGAAATTTCTCCATGGCATCATAAGTTGTAAACATCTTCCAGAGTGCACAAATGATCGACAAATTTCTAACAAAGTGCAAAAATGATTTTCATGCTTTTCCTCGTCTCCGAATGTACTATTAAGTCATACAATGACCATTTGTCCAAGTACTCACGAGAAAACATCATTTATCAAATTCACAAAACAGTCAGAGCTGTAGCTAATACTATTAGCGTCACTAACCGTCATAGCAGTCGTTTACGAATATCGAAGGCGATTCCAAGAATAAAATCAATTTATCAAAAGGAACTTCGCGCTCTGAAATTAAACAAACACATAGTCGTTTCAGGGTGGAAGAATATTGGCTCCTAACAGTAATACGGTTCAGCTTCCATACATATCTCCAGTTACCATCCTGCTTTATCGCGAACGAAACTAAAACATGCCCAAAAGATACACTTAAGTAAACCCACTTCCTGGTCTTCGGTTGCTGCTCTTCCCGATTGTTCCAATCAATTGGTATAATTCGAAAGGCGTCTTTGCTAGGTGACTAGAAAATCTCTCGGTATCATGTCAAATCTTACTTCATACTCCGGTGAAAAACTTGGTGGTTCAACAGGAATCAAATTCAAGAGATTCGGGGTGCCAAATAACGTTCAATACAAAGCTCATGTTCAGAAAACTCAAGGTGCCAAATAACGTTCAATACAAAGCTCAATACAAAGATAAGGTTCATTCATTGGTGTACGAAATAGGTTCAAGGAAAACTTCATAATCGCGAAAATAATCACTCGTGTCTCCAGAGTAATAGTGATAGTAAAGGGTTTAACAATCTGTAAACGTGGTAAGGAGTCCAAAATTATTACCAGCGTCAAAGGTGAGACATAGAAGGGTAGTTGTCAATATTTGACTGATCACTCAACAAAGTCCTCGTCAGAATAAAATCGAAATTACCTATCCAAAGAAAGACGAATCAGCATAGTAAAACTTATCGTTTAAAAGTGAGAGGGAATACATTCTTATACTCGTGGTTAAACACCCCGAGACTTCTCGTAGGGACGGGGATGGATGAAACGAACTCAAATAGTGTTGGAAGATTTACAGACATTTACCAAAGCAAAAGACAAATAACAAAACATATCCAGTACGTCCTCGCCATAGAGGTTCTCGGAATGTCTGAAGAGGTGTCAAAGTGATTAACAAAAGAATCAGAGTGAAACGCGGGTCTTTATTAAAAGATTAACAGAAGGAATCTGAAGATAAGGATCAAACAGTGTCGGGCAATCATTATGAAATTTCAATGCCTCCACTATTTAGGTCAGGTTCAAATCTTAGGTGGTGCAGAGTATAAGATGTCACTTTCCAAAAGTGGTATCAAAGGATCTAACCAAAAGCAAGGCATAATCAGAGTGATGCGGAAGCAAAGATACTTAAACAAATGCCTTAAAGTCTACCCATTCTCACTGGTCAAAACTTAGGTTCCTAAGGGGAAATCCTAAAGCAATTTTCAAAGGTTGACTTACGAGCGCCTACAGGGAAAACTTAGTGGTCCTAACTTACACAGGCCAAGGGTAAATGTATTACGAATCGCAGCCTGTCGCTCTGATACCATAATTGTAACACCCCAACCCGACAAGGGTAAAGATGTCACACTAATGGTTCCATATCAGATCAAACAAAGCATACATCCATAGTAATACAAGAATTTCAAAGGTTACAAATGAAGTACTGAAAATACAAAGTTACAAATGAAACTAAAACTAAATACTAAGTTTGCAAATGCAAATCCTTCTAATAGTCTCCACTTCAGAATGCTATCAAAGTCTTCTAAGTCCAAAGGTACTCTCCACTCATACCCAACTTCCAACTAAAACCTGCCGCAGGAAAAGAAATGCGGCTGAGCTTAAAAAGCCCAGTGAACAGATATATATAAACGAAAACGAAAGCAAAAGAAACGAACATATATGGTATAGTGCAATGGAATAATATAAGGTATAGGCAAGGTACAAAGTAAGAAAGGAAAAAGGGAAAGGTCAGTAATCCACCACGAGCCCAAACAAACCAAATCAAAGTAGTAACCATGTCTTCAATATCATATAGAGGGGAGACCTCTCAGATAATCAAATAATATGAGGGGTGTCCTCATTCTTCAAATGGAGTAGCTAGCTCCCGAACTTGTGAAAGACGTAGATTGCACCCAGCATCAGTCACCGAACAATATATTATATCAAATCACGAACAGTCCACGAACACGGACTCGAACCTAGGATGCATCCATACGCCCCCCGAACAAATCATATTGGCCATAACAAATCATATCATATCATATCATAGTGAGCTCATATCAAATCAAAATGGGGACGGTGTGGCTAATCACTCAAACCACACACGAGTCATGCCAGTGGTGCATCACAGGCATGGCCATGTTACCTTCATGGCTAGGAAAACGAACTTGGCTCGGGTATCAAACTGGGGTCAAAGGTCAAAGGTTAGAGGTCCAAATCATAGCAAATGTTCAAATAGTCAAAGTCATCGAATCATAGTCAAAGTCCAATATCAAAGGTTCAAATGCCAAAGGGTCATATCCCATATCTATGTCAAATGAGTCCAAACGAACTGATAAAAGGTCCATAATCAAATGGTTCATTTAAAAAAAATCCTTATCAATTGGTTTTCATAAAAATGATCTTATTAACTGTTTTCACAAAAGTAGTATTTAAAAGTAGTTCTCATAAAAGTTTAGTAACATCACAAATAAAAGTGGTATCGCATATTTCATAAACATCATTTTAAAATAAGTTTTCCTCAAACATTTCCATGATATAATTGAAAAGGCTTTCACATCTGTTTACCAAAATCAAATGAACCTTCGAAGTATCAAGTGTCTCGAATACTAATATCACAAGGTAACGAACGAGTATCAAATGGATCATTATAGAGACTCAAAGCAAAAGGGTCATATCGAACACCAAGATTTAAAACGAATCAAACAAACGAACCAAAGTGTAGGGGAACATAGCAATGGCTTAGGGAATCTTAAAACGAATCAAGATCAATGAGTCATGAGAGGGAAAACACCCTTACTGAAAAAGGGTAGAATATCTGTACCTTAGCAAATGAACGAAAATGAAATGATCATAAGAACAAGAGTCACTCCCTCCTCTGAGAATCTACCTGAATTAGGGATCATGTATTACTTATTAGCTTATAGTTAAATCAGATTACACATTTAGGGCTTCTTTCTATTTTTTAGTAACTTGCCATATTTAGTAACTTTATACTTTAGAGTTATCAATGACCATTTAATAAACTTAAAGGTTTAATAATGACAAAATAGTAGTTTAAGGTTTATGGTGTCAATTTAGTAAAGTTTAGGGTTACATGCGTAATTTATCAAAGTTTAAGGTTTATATATATCAAATGTTTACTTTAGGGTTTAAAATGTAAATAAATTTCATAATGACCGATTTAGGACTTCGCCGTCTTCATAAGTTATATTAACGTATTACCGATTTCAATTAAGACCGCAACAACACACTACCATACGTTAACTCACACAATGTCGAGACACACTCACATTCACAAACGTTTTCTTTGTTTAATCCCTCCCCATGACACAACCAAACATGCACTCTACTATCATAATACGTACCCCTTCACACGACCCAAACGTTCCAACAATTTACTTGTTCACTACCATCCAACTCGACACCATTTTAAATCAGTTGGTAACATTTTATTTAGACTTTCTTGATTGACCAATAACTCACACAACAATACACAATTAGACAGCCAAACAAGGGAGACAATCATAGAGTTAATGAGAGAAAAATACATCCTAGCTTTTAACCACTACTAGTATGATTATCACACACCTATATACATGTTTAAATCACCTAATTAACATCTCACATGATTCCAGCCTTTATGTTTCATACTCACGCTACACACATCATACACATACGACACCAATTTAACGAACACACAATCACCTATTACTCTAGTTCTTATATACCCGATTCACACGCACCTTTATTACCCCAGAAAACCATGATTATCAAACTACTCGACACCCTCTTTACTTACTGCATGGAATTCGAAATATAATAATAAAAACAAGTATGTATTTCACGTTATACACACATGGTCACCCTACTTCTTAGTTTATGATTCCCCATTTCTGTTTTGGAATTCGAAAATAACAACCGAGACAGCAAGCATGTTTCACTCTTTATTTTAGTTCAAAGGGTTAGTTTACACATGTATAGCGAATTTAACGGAACACATCAAAACAGGAAACATGCGAGTCGAATCAAAATAGAGACTGATATAGATGTGAGTTCTCACAATCGTTATTTTATGTGTTACTCTTTTATGATTTCGTGTGACGTTTATATCGTATTCATACATGTATATAAACTGGTTTATATCATCTCATGTGACATCTATACGTTGATGAAGAGATCAAACAAAAAGGGAATAAAACAAGGTTGAAACCATACCCTCGTAGCGTGATCGAAAAGAAAGAACAAGGAACCAAATGACACCACGAGCAAAACCAAACCGAAGCAATCCAACAACCCTCGATTCGGAATATACCACGACTAAAACCCACCACCTTTCGAACCAGCACACCACGATCAACACACAACCTTTTTCCACTCTTTTTCTCCTTATGATCGAATGGAATGAGAGAGCAAAAGAGAACAGCCGCCACTTATTTGTTTTTAGGGTTTGTGTGATATTTTGGTGAGAGAATGGAAACCGTATGATGTGAAAAGATAAGGAAGAAGAAAACGTGTGATATAGATGGAATGAATCAATATTGAGCCGTGATTTATGGGATCACCAATAACAAACCGCATCTTTCATTCTCTGGTGGTTCAAATGGACTTTGGTTTATTATCTTTTAAGTATTAAGGCCCAATGCTTAAATTAATGTTATTACAAAGTGAATTTGGCCCAATGTACTTTAAATTCAAACGTGTACATGATTATATGTAGCTTTAGTGTCTTTCAAAAAGTTAAGTGTTTCAATACTTAGGTTATACTTTCATATTATGTTCTTATAATGTTGTAGTAGCTCAAATGAAGTTTACTTGAAGTTACATGTTTCATGTTTGTAATCGTACGATAATTGTTTTTGATTTAGGCCTTGTTTGGTAAACGTACATAATTCTTCAAAATTTCAAATTGGAGGGTATTTTGGTCTTTTTACACGTTTTCAGATTTTAGGTGTTACAAATGAAAAATGAAATGATAAATCGATATTCAAAGCTATAGTTTGATCCAAGATTAAACACTTGGTTCGAAACTAAACAAGTGTTCGAATTAAATGAAGACAACCTTGTTAGATTAGTAACTTCTTTAGTTAACAAAATCATACAGAAAATTAATCATAAATGAGTGTAACATATAGACAATATTGTGCACGACATCCCTTATTCATGCTGTTGTGGTTCCCTGGACACCAATTGTCACGAGTGAAACACGATTAGTGCACTACTACACAAACAGGTTTTTCCCACGGTAAAATCCGTGGGAAATCCCGTGGAAAAGGGCCCTTTTCCACGGATTTCACACGGAATTCCGTTTGTAAAAACCTTGTGAGTAAATATTTTCCAACTGATTTTCCCATGAGGCGTTGACTATTACCCACGAATATCATTGTGGATAATCCATGGGTTTAATTTCCCACAGATTTCTCACGAAATTTCGCACAATTTCTAATAGCCATTTTCCACACATATCCGTGGTTTTTTTGCCACAGATTTCCAACGATTTTCACACTACAATTTCTCCCACAGATTTCTCATGAAATTTCCCACAGTTTCTAGTAGCCATTTTCCACACATATCCGTGATTTTTTTACCACATTTTTCCAACGATTTTCACACTACAATTTCTTACGGTTTTATCACAGATTTCCCACAGAAAAATAAATTTTCCCCAAACAATTCTGTGGGAATTTTGTGATTAATCCGTGCGAAACACGTGGCTAAATTCCGTGGTATTTGTATTATAAGAGATTTTCCGAACAAATACAAAAACTAATATTTTAAACAACAAAAACCATTAATAGATCACCAAAATAAACAAATCCATTACCCAAAATGCATAAATGTGTCGCCCAATGGACATAAATCCAAAAGACATAGGTTAGCAATATGTTATCTGACAATGCAACATCGAAATTGTTTTCGAGATACTACAACCCAATAGTTCTAACACAAAACTGAAGCTTCCCCACGAGATGTTTTGTATTTCCTTGCAGGATGAATAACATTTGTTCCTTCAAAGACGATATAATACGGCTTGTTAAGAATCTCATAAATTGATGATATAAAAAAAATGAAAAACACGTTGCAAGAAATATGTGTTACTTGTCTGTCATAATACATGCAAGAACTTTTTTGTGCTTTCTGCATTTGTCCTTTTTATAACAAATACACCACATTGAAATAGATTTGCAGACTGTAAACAATATAATCTTTTGAAAAAAGAGCTCATGAAGACTTCTAAAACTAAGTGCAACTTGCCATTTTGAGCAAACGGTGTAGACAATGTCATCCTTTGCCGTGCCTACGTGGATGGCTCGTTGTAGCTCGCCATCGTACCCTCCTCCTTCGTCATGACTCGCCATTCATTCCTTGCTCGTCTGAACGGCGAGGTTTTGAGTTGCACTTTTTGTCAGAATCCAACCAATATAAACGTTATGAAACGTTTAAAAATTCAGAATTCAACCTTTTTTTTTTTTTTTTTTTTTTTTTTTGCTTTGTTTATAAATAAGATTAGAACGTTTATAAAAATCACATACATACACAATAAAAATCTTACCATATTTTTACACATTCTACACAACATTTCACACTAAACTCTATAAACCTTATAACCCAAAAACATGAGTGAATTATCTCATTCCAGCGAAAGTGATCTTGAAGAGATTTCAGAGCTCGAGATGATTATTCAAGAATATGAGAATGAGCAATCATTGCAGCAAGAAGAAGCCGGAAGTTGGAAACGGGCATATATTCCCCGGGAACGTCAAATTGCTGAAGCACGTCTAATGGGTGATTATTTTGGTAACAACCCAAAATATACGAACGAATATTTTAGGCGTCGCTATCGTATGAGCCGTAAACTATTTTTAGAAATAGTACAAGGTATTGAAACATATATAGAAACTCATCATCCTCTTCCCAATCATTTTGATTTCTTTAGAGTCCGACCCAATGCCGCGGGTCTAATGAGTTTTAGTGTGATCATGAAATGCACAAGCGCCCTACGCCAATTGGCGTACGGCATAACAGCTGATGCATTTGATGAGTATTTACAAATGGGAGAACATTGTGCACGCGATTGTTTAGATAATTTTACTATGTGCATAATCCAGTTGTATACGCGTGAGTTTTTAAGAAAACCAGACGTGAATGACATTCACAACTTATACAACGCACATAATGCGGTTCATAAGTTACTTGGATTGAGCGATACGAAGTGCATTGAAAGAAGGGGAGGGAACTACGCGATAAACGCGTACATGCAGCGCTTCAACGCAATCTCATCGATCATGTTTGGCAACTACATCAATGGGAAGAATTTCAACAACAACAACAACAACAACAACATAATTAGTTTCTTTATAATTTGATGTATTCCTTAAGTTGCGTATGTTTTTTTATCATTTTTTTTTCGTATTAGTTTATGTTTCGTATGTGTTTTAATATGTTGTAATGTATTTTTATTTTTAATGAAATGAATTTAGTTTATTTGGATATTTGAATAAAAGAAATAAAAATAGATAGTGGTGGAGCCCAAATGAGTAAGTTGTGGTATGTTATTGGAAGGGAGGTATGTCATGGTGACGTGGCACCCCGTGGGGCCTAAATGAAGAGTTTTGCCTTGCCATTACACCTATTGCTCTTAGAAGTATCTTCCACGGGTTTACAGTTTATTAGCATTGGATTTTGGTCCAGAACAACATATAGTAATAGATGTGCATACCTTCTTAATATCTCTTATTGCAAAGAGTCCAATGCAAACTTCCGCATTCACCATCCACTGGTCAAAAAGAACACAAGGTAAGTGGTGATTTGACAAATTAAACATATAAGTAATCAGCCTTAGCATTAGTCGAGATCCAAATCCGCCGCAGCGTGCAGCAGAAATATACTCGTTAACTTCAAAAGTCAATATATAGATTGTTTCTACTGGTGCTTTTAATGATTCCGTAAGACATAAACTATCCACCATTATAAATCAATTACTATCATAAAGAAAAAGAACAAGAGACTCACAAACCTCACTGCCATTCAATGTCATAAAATAGAAATGCTTATGACCCTTTAAAGCATATTCTCTTTGCCAAGCCTCATAAGCAGGCATATCAAGTACCTAAAAATCACAATAAGGAAAATAGTATGAGATTAGTAAGAACATGTCAACCCGTTCACGCATATACACGTCCATATACCTAGATAGAATACATCTATAGATACAGATATGTAACATATACGTGTAGATATCCACACATATACAACGGTTTGTTATATAAAAAGGTTATACCTGAACCTTCAGATACACTTGCGATACTGACATAAATAGTTCCATCAATTGAAAAAGACATATAATATGAAACTACAAACACATATGAAGACATACTAAGTAATGTGGGAATGTGTAAATAGACAAAACACAAAAATGATATTTTCTGTAGGAAATCCGTGGGTATTTACACACGTATTTCCCACAAATTTATTAAATTGGTAGGTAATCTGTGGGAAAGTACCCAAATATTTTCCACAGACATAATCGTTTTCTTTTACTTTTTTATATAGTTACACGTTCACGCATATACACGTCGATATATGTTGGGCTACAAAGTACTGCTACAAGAAGAAAGTCAAAGTACTGCTCGATAAGAAGTCAAAGTACTGCTCATGTTCTAAGGAAGTCAAAGTACTGCTAAAGATAAAGGACTGATATGCAAATACGTTTAAGGATTAATGTGTAATTCTAGAATGTTCTTAGAGTTATTATTAGATTATAGTTAGAATTACTTGTCGTTCAAGTATTGTAAACCGACTAGGGTTTTCCTTGTGCCTATAAAAGGACCCCTAGGTTGGCATTAGAGATACGATTAGAGATACAAGTTCATACGAAGTTTTAGAGAAAAGTATTAGTCGATTATTAGAGTATTAGTGTTTAGAGTTTGTTAGTGAATCTGTATAAGTAAGCAGGTTCAAGGTTTAATATAATCAAAGTTTTGTGTTAATTCTTCTTAGCTTTGTTGAAGTAGATTCCGCATACTTAACAAAGTATATCAGCGTTTCAATATTAGTAGTTTTGGATTTATCCAAGGTTGCTAAACCCTTAGACAAGCTACAAGTTAGTTTGGTCAGAGTATATCGATCCAACAAGTGGTATCAGAGCTTGTGTGGAAACTCTGATTAAGAAGAAACCCTTAAAACTGATTTAACCACAAACCCTAAACGATGACGACTGAAGTTGCACCAATCCCATCCATCACCTCACTCAGAATTCCTATCATCAAGAAGGGAGAATATGATCTCTGGAGCATGAAGATGCGGCAGTACCTTGCTATTACAGACCATGCTCTATGGGATGTGATTGTCAATGGTAATGTTGTTCTTGATGAACCTGTAGCAGTTGAAGGACAACCTAAACCACCTCAGCCAACCTTGCCAGCAGCTACAAAGAGAAATCAAGATAAGGCTCTCAACATACTGTTGTCTGCTATTCCTGATGGTCACCTACTAAAGTTCCATGATGCTAAGGATGCAAAGCAATTGTGGGCTACGATCAAGACAAGATTTGGAGGTAATGATGCTTCCAAGAAGATGCATAGAAACTTATTGAAGCAGCAGTTTCAAACTTTCACTGTTGGTGAAAGAGAAGGTCTTGATGCTGCCTATGACAGATTCCAAAATTTACTTAGTATGCTAGAGCTGTATGGAGCAGAGGTATCCGTTGAAGATGCAAATTTGAAGTTCTTAAGGAGTTTGCCATCTGTCTGGCATGTGGTTGCTACCATGATTAGAGGACAACCTGGATTGGAGTCTATAGACTTTGATGATCTCTACAACAATTTGAAGGTGTACGAGCAAGAGATGAATGGTCACAGTTCTCAGAAATCTCACAACATAGCTTTTGTGTCTTCTGAAAATAGAAGAAGTACTTCTACTAAAAGTACTGCTTATCCTTCTCAAAGTACTGTTGGTGATACACAGCACGTTTGCACAACCACTACTACCCCCAACCCATCACCAACAAACAACACCAACTCTGATGATGTTGTATGTTCCTTCTTTTCTAAACAAGCCACTTTACCTGTTACCTATCAAGAAGACTTGTTGCAGATTGAAGAAGATGCTTTAGATGAGATTGATATCAGATGGCAAGTTGCCATGATCACTGCAAGGATCAAGAAGTTCATGAACAAGACAGGAAGGGGAATTGATTTCAAAGCCAAACAGGGTATCACTTTTGACAAATCCAAGATTGAATGTTTCAATTGTCAAAAGCTTGGACACTTTGCAAGGGAATGCAAGTTTGCAAAATATCAAGCAAACAGAATGATTGAACAACCCATGGTTGAAAGAAAAGAGGTTCCTATTACTGAATCACAACCAAAAGCTTTGGTGGCTCAAGAAAATCTAGCTGAGATTGACTGGAGCAGTGAATTTGATGATGAACCTGTAACCTATTCTATGGTTGCAATGGAAGATTTTGATTGGAGCACAGCTTTTGATGAGGAACTAGGATATGCTGCTTTGGAATCAAGAGATGGTCTTAGAAGCTTTGACTGGAGCATGGAGGATGAAGATGAACCTGCTCAGATTGCTATGGTAGCTACTTCACCAAGTTCATCCAATGTCTCTGAGGTATGCTCTAAGTGTAATGATGTGTATCAAAAGTTGCTTAAAGATTATGTGACTAAAAGAGATAATTGTAGAACAGCTAGGTCTGAGGTAGCTGGTTATCAATTAACTTTAGAGTCAATGGAAGCCAAAATATTAACACATGAAAATAATGAAATGGCTTGGGGAGAAAAATATGAGCAACAAGATTATCAATTAAAATTAAGTGAATGGAAGTTAGGATGTAAGGTGTCTGAATTAGAAAAGATTACTAAGGAAAGAGATGCTTTGTTAGAAAAACTTGGTAGTATTAAACAGGTTGGTCTATCACATGTTCAATTTGTTGAAAAACAAAGAAGAATAAACAGTAGAGCTGGACTAGGTTATGGTGAGGATAGTAGTTCAGATGAGACCCCACCTAGTGATAAGGAAGAGATCTCACCTAGTGATGATGAACTTACTAGCTCAGAAGAAAACACATCTAGGAATGAGGAACCAATTAGTGAATCACCTCCTGAGTTTAAGAAAGATAAGGAGTACCACTCAGTTCCTCCACCTACTGGTAGGCTTCAACCACCTAGGACAGATGTTTCTTGTTATGGTGTAGACAACCTAGAGTTTAGGAAGAAGCTTACTGGTCAATCTAGTTCTGAGAAACCCAAGGATGATTTTCAAAGGGGTAATGATCAAAAGTTTCCTACAGCCTTTCAAAAACAAGCAGTACCTCCAAAATCTTTTCAAAGTACTGATAGATATTCAGCAGTACCTCCAAGAGAAACTTTTCAAAATACTGCTAACTATAGGAAACCTTTTAATCATAGAAGAGGATTTGGGAATATGGAGCGAAAATTATGTTATGTATGTTATAGTCCTGATAATTTGATTAAGCACTGTGACTTTCACTCAGAATATTTAAGTCAGTTCCCAAAGAATAGACCTGCCAACCATAAGCCAAGGGAGACTAGACCAGTTTGGAATCACTCAAATAGGGTTAACCATAGTAATTTCTCTAAAGACTATAGGTACCCTCACCAGAAAAGACCTTTTTCAAAACCATCAGTACCCTCAAGTACTGATAAGTCTAAGGTTTCTCAAGCAGTACCCTCTAAAAGTACAGCTAAGTTTTCACCCAATCATGGTACTGCTAACACTTTTTCACATAGAAGACCTAAGAGATTCACTTCATATAAAAGGTCTTACACCTCAAGCAGAGTACCTAGGTCAGAGAAACCTAAAGTCAAACAAAATTGGGTTAAGAAAGAAAGTACTGATGGGGAACAAGCAGTACTTTCATCAAATAAGGGTGAAACAGGGAGTGTTGTTGATAATACAACACAAGACATGGGACCAAAGCAAATAATCATTGACCATGCCTTCAAAACCAGTGGAGATTACATACTGAAGGAATTCAAGTATGTCACTCCACAAGGGGAACACAAGTCAGTAATGGCTTGGGTTCCTAAAAGAAACTAACCTTTTTCTTTTACTGTGCAGGGCAACCCAGAGGAGGAGCTTAAAGATCATATTATTGTTGATAGTGGTTGCTCTGGCAGCATGACAGGGGACAAGGAGATCCTGTCAGATTTTAAGGCATATTATGGAGGAAGAGTTGCATTTGGTAATGATCCTGATGGAGGGAGAATCATTGGCAAAGGAACCATCAAGGCTGGATGTATTGATTTTGAGAATGTTAGATATGTGAAGGAGCTCAAGTTCAATCTTTTGTCAGTTTCTCAGATTTGTGACAAGAAGTACCCAATTCTGTTCACTGATACAGAATGTCTTATTCTCTCTCCTGAGTTCAAGTTTGTTGATGATCACTTGGTAACATTGAAAGTACCAAGAACCAATGATGTGTACAGTTTAGACTTAAAGAGTCTCAATTCTGCTGGAAGAGCAACATGTTTAGTAGCCAAGGAATCATTGGAAGAAGCACATCTATGGCATAGAAGATTAGGTCATGTAAATTTCAAGAACATCAACAAGCTGGTCAAAGGGAATTTAGTTAGAGGTTTACCTTACAAAACATTCAAGACTGATCATTCATGTTTGGCTTGCAAGAAGGGTAAACAACATAAAGCTTCATGTAAGAAGCTTGAGGACAGAGTTATTAGAGAACCTTTGGAGTTGCTACACATGGATCTGTTTGGACCAGTTTCAGTAGAGAGTTTAAACAAGAAGAAGTACTGCTTGGTTGTGACAGATGATTGTAGCAGATTTAGTTGGGTCTTTTTCTTGGGATTCAAAGATGAAACCTTTGATGCTATCCATGACCTGATAGTAGCCCTTGAAAATCAATTGAGACTCAAAGTAAGAGGTATTAGATGTGATAATGGGACAGAATTCAAGAACAAGCATATGGATGAATTCTGTGCCAAGAAAGGGATCAAGAGAGAGTTTAGCATTGCTAGAACTCCACAGCAGAATGGTGTTGCAGAAAGAAAGAACAGGACATTGATAGAAGCAGCTAGAACAATGCTTGCAGATTCACAATTACCTATTCTCTTTTGGGCTGAAGCTATAAGTACTGCTTGCTATGTTTTAAACAGAGTATCAGTTACTAAACCTCAGATGAAGACACCATATGAGCTGCTCATGGGAAAGAAACCAAACATTCGTTTTCTAAAACCTTTTGGCTGTTCTCTGACTATTCTAAATACCATTGATTCTCTGGGAAAATTTGATGGTAAGTCAGATGAAGGATATCTATTAGGTTATTGCACAAATAGCAAAGGTTTTAGAGTATATAACAGGAGTACCAAAAGGGTTCAAGATTGTCTTCATGTTGAATTTTTGGAAGATAAAGAACCTCAGAAAGGAAAAGGTCCTGATTGGATGTTTGATCTTGATCTCAAGTTCACTCCATCTATGAATTATGTGCCTGTTAGAGAAGAAAATCAAGCTAATCACAAAGAAGATGATTCAAATTACATTGTTCATGGAGTCAATGTTAGACCAGAAGATGTTCCTGATAAAGAACCTGCAGTTACTGATAAGGAATAAAGTACTGCTCAACCAACCAATACAGTATCTGATGAAGATCAAGCCATACAAGATGAACTTAATAGGATGCTTTTTCAAGAAACTATAGCAAAATCCTATGAAGATGAACAAAGGAGGGCTTATGATGCTGCAAAGAAACATGGTAAATTCAAAGATACTGCTCACAGTACTTTTGATCAAAGTACTGATGATCCTTTTGATAGTACTTCTGGTGTGTTAGAACCATCAAATTGGAGCAATGATGATGATTCCAATGTTGATGATGAAGATTTGGATAATGCTAACATTCCTGGGTTAGAAGAAATTGATGATGAGCTCAATCATGAAGGTATTTTCTCAACTACCAATGAAGAACCTGATATTACTAATTTGGAATCTGATCTTCCAATTCCACCAACTCCTACATTGAGAGTTCATAAAGCTCATCCTCAAAGAAATATTATTGGATCACCCTCTTCAGGAGTGGTTACAAGAAACAAAGTTAAAGGTCTCTCTAAGCAACATACTGCTTTACTTAGCTTTGTTTACAAACAAAACAGGATGAATCACAGGGATCAACAAACATGCCTGTTTGCTTGTTTTCTATCTCAAACTGAACCCAAGAAGGTAGCTCAAGCTTTAGCTGATGAAAGTTGGGTTGAATCTATGCAAGAGGAGCTTCTACCATTCAAGCTTCAAGAGGTCTGGGTATTATGTGACCTACCAGATGGCAAGAGAGTCATTGGTACAAGATGGGTTTTCAGAATCAAAAGAGATGAAAGAGGGAATGTTATCAAGAATAAAGCTAGATTGGTTGCACAAGGATATCGCCAAGAAGAAGGAGTGGACTATGATGAAGTGTTTGCTCCTGTTGCAAGAATAGAGGCAATAAGGTTATTTCTTGCCTTTGCATCATACATGGGATTTCCTGTCTACCAAATGGATGTGAAAAGTGCCTTTCTTTATGGCACAATTTCTGAGGAAGTTTATGTTAAACAACCTCCTGGTTTTGAAGATCCTGCACATCTAAACAAAGTCTACAAGGTGATCAAGGCACTGTATGGCCTTCATCAAGCTCCCAGAGCTTGGTATGAGAGACTTTCTACTTTTTTATTACAACATGGTTACAGGAGAGGAGCAATTGATAAGACTTTGTTTATCAAACGAGATAAGAAGGATATTATGTTAGTCCAAGTCTATGTGGATGATATTATCTTTGGAGCCACAAAGAAGACTATGGTGAAAGAATTTGAAGAACTTATGCAGCGGGAGTTTCAAATGAGTTCTATGGGAGAATTAACTTTCTTTTTGGGGCTTCAAGTTAGACAAACAAGAGATGGAATCTTCATTAATCAAGAAAAGTATGTTGAAGATATACTTAAAAGATTTGACCTTCCAACTGTCAAGCCTGCCACCACACCCATTGACAACAATAAACCATTAGGAAAGGATGAAGATGGACAAGTTGTGGATGTGAAGCTTTACAGATCTATGATTGGTTGTCTTATGTACTTAACTGCATCAAGACCTGACATCATGTTTGTTGTCTGCTTGTGTGCAAGATATCAGGTTACCCCAAGGTTTCACATATGTATGCAGTCAAGAGGATTTTTCGATATCTCAAGCATCAACCAAAGTTAGGATTATGGTATCCTAAGGAGTCACCTTTTCACTTGGAAGCTTTTTCAGATAGTGATTATGCAGGAGATAATTATGATAGAAGATCAACCTCTGGTGGATCTCAATATCTTGGAAGAAGATTAGTCTCATGGCAATGTAAGAAGCAAACAATTGCAGCAACCTCCTCTACTGAAGCAGAATATGTTGCGGCTGCAAGCTGTTGTGGACAAGTTTTGTGGATGCAAAATCAACTCTTGGATTATGGATACAACTTCAAGAATACTCCTATCAACATTGATAATGAGAGTACCATTTGTATTGTGAAGAATCCAGTTTATCACTCCAAGACCAAGCATATTCAGATTAGGCATCACTTCATTCGAGATTGTTATGAGCACAGGCTTATAAATGTGGTCAAAGTTCACACAGAAGACAATGTAGCTGATCTACTCACTAAGGGATTTGATGTTTCAAGATTCAACCACTTAGTTGTGAGCATTGGGATGATTAACTTCTAGGCTACATTTGAGGGGAGGCTTTAGTATTAGTTAGTATACTTTCTTTCAGTTCCTAATGAAAGTATTGGCTTTTTAGTTTTAGTACCTATGTTGTATTTGAGGGGAGGCAACATAGTTATTAGTTAGAAGGTTATGGATAAGAAGATGGAAAGTACTGGTTTTCTATACAAAGTATTGGTTCTGCAAAGTACTGCTTCAACGTACTGCTTTGAAGAGTACTGGTTAGGTGGACATACTGCTTACGTGGAAGTACTGTTCCAACGGTCAAAAGTTGTGGGGTTACGGTTAATTAATTCATTTGGGAAGGGGTAAAAAGCCAAATACAATGGTAACATTATTAATCAGGCTTTGATTTTTTAAATCTTACCCATATTTATCCTATCCCATTATACCGATTTTCACTCTTCACTTTATTCTTATCCATCCATTTATTCATTCGGTATCTACGATTCTAATCGCTAATTACCTTCGTTTAACACTCTTCCACTCAATGGCTAATCGTGATTTCTGTTCTAAGCATAACATGGTCGCGAACTTGGATAAAACGGCAAAGAATGTTGATTTTCATGCGATAATTGATTTGTTGACTGGGTCATCAATCAATTATGCTATTTTGGTAAACCCTGATGTAATTGGACCATGGCTTCAACAGTTTTGGTCTACTGCGAAGTCTGATGAACAAGATGGTGTTCCTTTTATTCATGCTAAGGTTGCTGGTCGAGCAATTAGGATTACTGAATCTTTAATTAGGGAAGATTTACAGTTTAATGATGCAGGGAGTGCTATACGTTTTACAATACAAGAGATTTGGGATACACTCAGGGATATTGGGTATGAAGGTGATCTCACCATACTTACTTTTCAGAAGTCATTGTTTAGTCCTCATTGGAAGTATCTCATACATGTTCTACTTCACTGCTTGAGTCCTAAGAGTACTTCATGGGAGCAGTTTGGTCAGAACATTGCTTCTGCATTGGTGGGTTTAGCTACAAATCGTCCTTTCAACTTTTCAAGGATGATTTTTGATGGAATGCTCTCACACATCACCAATGGTTCACCATTCTTGATGTACCCAAGGTTTATTCAGGTATTCTTAAACAAACAACTTGAGGGGATTTCTAAACCACAAAGTTTTCTACCTACAGTCACACTTCCACCAAAGGTGTTTACATTCATTGCTAAGAAGAGTATCAAGTTCTCTGGGAGAAATACACCTTTGACAGCTCATATATTGGAAGTTGCACAAGCAGTTAGGGATGCAGAGCAAGAGCCTGAACAAGAGCAAGAGGAATCCTCTGCATCAGCAATTAGAGAGCAACCAGCTTCAAGAGAAGATAGTGCTTCTCAACATACTGCTTCTCATCATACTGTTTCGTCTTCACAAAGTGCTGCTCAGGAGAATTCACCTCCAGATGTGACTCCATCACCAACTCCCAATGCTTCTGCTTCCACAGATAGACATCAATCATCTGAGGAAGTAGTTGAGGATGTCTTGACCAACTATGAACTTTCAAGGGAATTAAGGAGGCTCAAGAAGGTTACTGATGATCAAGCTGATCAGATATTGGATTTGACAAGAAAGTTCAGACGATTAAAGAGGTTTGTTTGGCCATTAGTTAAGCACCACAGGTTGTGGGTCAAGTCACAGAAGAAGACTGGTCAAAACTCACAGAAGTCTAAGTCAAAGAAGAGAAAGATTCACAAGCAGTCTTCATTCCAATTGGGGAGGAATTTAGAGAATTTGAATGAAGATACTGAGTTCAATCAAGATACTGGGCTTTATGATGATACACCACTTGAAGATATTCCTCATGAAGATACTGTTGAGAGGAAAAGTGATGAAACAGAGCAGATAAACATTGAAGATGCTGCTGTTGAAGTAAAAAGTGGTGATACTGAGGAATTGAATTTGGAAGGTACTGATGTTGAAAGTACTGCTCTTCAAGGTACTGCTCATCAAAGAACTATTACACCAAGGACTTTGGATTTTGAGGAAGATTTTGGACCTTCAAGTCAAGTTCAAGAGGAAGTTGGCCCTTCCAATCCAGTTCAGCAGGAAGAAGAAGTTCGAAAACATACTGAAAGTGATGATGAGACCATTGCTGACATCATGTTGAATATGTCTAGACCAAGAGGCATAAGTATTGTTGATGTTGAACAACAACCTCATACTTTTTCTCTACCTACACAGGAATTAGATCCAAAAGACAAAGGTAAAGGGATCATGGTAGAAACTAATAAGAAGAAGCTTAGCTTGAAAGAACTAAAAGCTATTCAGGATGCTAAAAATGAGGAAGCTGCAAGGAAATTACAGGCTGAATTAGATGCTGAAGAGTCAAGGAAAGTTATCAAACCTAGAAGGCCACAAAGTAAAGCTCAAGAAAGAAATTCTGTGATGGCTTATCTCAAAGGAAGAGGATATACAGGTTTGGTGAAATTGACACATACAGAGATGAAGGATTTGTATGATGCTGTTAGGGAAGCTGTAGAAAAAGATCTTGCAAGCATTATTTCTTTTGAAGATAAGAAGCTTGAAGATAGTAGAAAGGAAAGAGTTGTTACAAGGAGCTCAAAGAGGAAAAGAACAACAACTGATGAACAGTCATCAAAGAAGCTCAAGGATTCTATTGAATTAAGAGTAGACACAGCTGATGAGCTAAGAAATTACTTGAGAGTTGTTGACTTTGAGCATCCAAAATCAAAAGATGTTGCAGACAAGAAGTCCAAGATTTCTACATTCTCAGTTGTAGAATCACAAGAAGGGGACTACTTGATATTTCATAGACAAGATGGAAGCTTTAGAGTGTTCAATTTGTTATGGGATATACTACATCTGATAGATAGAGAAGATCTGCTTCAGCTATATCTACAAGTGCAGACTTACTTTGAACATATTCCACCACAAGGAGTGGGTTTGGTTCTGGTAGGAGATCTCACAACCATCTGGGAAACAGAAGAGACAAGTGATAGTGCTCTCTGGGAAAATCAAGAGGATTGGGAAATTAACAGATGGAGGTTCTTTGAATCAGTGGGAATACATGTTTTGGAGCTAGAAGATGGAACAATGATCCACATGTTAGCAGAGCAAAGATATCCACTTACTAGGGATCTGATGATCAGAATGCTAGATTATGGCATGGAAGTGGAAGAAGAAAGTGAAACTGCATTGATGGTGATTGGATTGTTCATCAAATGGACCATGCTAGCTGAAGATTGATGCATAACAACTGGTATGATATTTATAATATAAATCTTTTGAAAAATAAGTACTTTATTTAAAAGTACTGCTTGACAAACAGTACTTTCTCAAAGTACTGCTTGCAGCATGAAACCAGTAAAGTCTTTTGATAAAATCAGAAATTTTTGAAAAGTGCAAAAACATTTTGAAGCACAAAAGATTTAAACCGCAACAAATGGTATTCAACTCACCATGTTTAAGTAAACAAGAAAGAGTTTGACTCATCATGAGGGTACGGCTCTGATGTGATTATCAAATCCGTTTTTAGTTGACAATTTACTAAAAATTGTATGGTTTTCAACTCACCATATCTATGATAGTGAAGAGTTGGCTAGCCTACAAGATAATGGCTTGTAGTAAAGGCTGTGGAAAACCATTGTATGGTAATTAGTTCACCATGGTAATGATTGTACTAAAAGAACTAGCTAGTCCAAAAGCAAACGGCTATTGGTAAAGACTACTCAAATCCGTTGACAGCTGATGATTTGCTAAAAATCATATGGTTATCAATGTACCATGGTTCTTAAACCTAAACATTGGCTACTCCAGAGTTAATGGCTTTGGTAAAGAGACATCAAAATCCATTAAGTTTTCAATGATTCACCTCTCACAGGAGTTAACACACCTGGAAGTGATGAGAATAGTATGAAACTTTTAAGATCTGATGTACCTATTGCCAATATGATGCTGAGTTGCTGAAAAGATGAGTTGCTAAAAAGATCTGTTGCTGATAAAGATTGCAGTTAATGATTACTTTGATGATGACAAAACAAACATGAGACAGAAGTTAATGATACAGTCTTTCCTTGAAGATAAAGATGTTGAAGTTAAAGAAATACAAAGGAACTTGAAATCAAGCAAGTGGAATTCAAGTTAGGGGAGGATTATTGGGCTACAAAGTACTGCTACAAGAAGAAAGTCAAAGTACTGCTCGATAAGAAGTCAAAGTACTGCTCATGTTCTAAAGAAGTCAAAGTACTGCTAAAGATAAAGGACTGATATGCAAATACGTTTAAGGATTAATGTGTAATTCTAGAATGTTCTTAGAGTTATTATTAGATTATAGTTAGAATTACTTGTCGTTCAAGTATTGTAAACCGACTAGGGTTTTCCTTGTGCCTATAAAAGGACCCCTAGGTTGGCATTAGAGATACGATTAGAGATACAAGTTCATACGAAGTTTTAGAGAAAAGTATTAGTCGATTATTAGAGTATTAGTGTTTAGAGTTTGTTAGTGAATCTGTATAAGTAAGCAGGTTCAAGGTTTAATATAATCAAAGTTTTGTGTTAATTCTTCTTAGCTTTGTTGAAGTAGATTCCGCATACTTAACAAAGTATATCAGCGTTTCAATATTAGTAGTTTTGGATTTATCCAAGGTTGCTAAACCCTTAGACAAGCTACAAGTTAGTTTGGTCAGAGTATATCGATCCAACAAGTGGTATCAGAGCTTGTGTGGAAACTCTGATTAAGAAGAAACCCTTAAAACTGATTTAACCACAAACCCTAAACGATGACGACTGAAGTTGCACCAATCCCATCCATCACCTCACTCAGAATTCCTATCATCAAGAAGGGAGAATATGATCTCTGGAGCATGAAGATGCGGCAGTACCTTGCTATTACAGACCATGCTCTATGGGATGTGATTGTCAATGGTAATGTTGTTCTTGATGAACCTGTAGCAGTTGAAGGACAACCTAAACCACCTCAGCCAACCTTGCCAGCAGCTACAAAGAGAAATCAAGATAAGGCTCTCAACATACTGTTGTCTGCTATTCCTGATGGTCACCTACTAAAGTTCCATGATGCTAAGGATGCAAAGCAATTGTGGGCTACGATCAAGACAAGATTTGGAGGTAATGATGCTTCCAAGAAGATGCATAGAAACTTATTGAAGCAGCAGTTTGGTCAGAGTATATCGATCCAACAATATACATAGATACAAAACATCTATAGATACAATGAAGGTCATAAACAAGCATACGGAACATATACGTGTAGATTTCCACACACATATAATGGTTTGTTACACAAAAATGTTATTCCTAAACCTACACATACACTTGTGATACTGACATAAATAGTTACATTAATTGACAAACACATATAATATGAAACTACAAACACATATGAAGACATATTAAGTAATGTGAGAATGTGTAAGTAGACAAAATACAAAATGATATTTTCTGTGGGAAATCCGTGGGTATTTACACACGTATTTCCCACGTATTTATTAAATTGGTAGGTAATCTGTGGAAAAGTACACAAATATTTCCCACGGACATAATCGTTTTCTTTTACTTTTTTGATATAGTTACACGTTCACGCATATACACATCGATATACCTAGATACAAAACATCTATAGATACAATGAAAGTCATAAACAGACATACGGAACATATACGTGTAGATGTCCACAAATATACAGAGGTTTGTCGTGTAGATATTTCCCACGACAAACACAAAAGCAACATTTTGTGGAAAATACGTGGCTAGTGACCCACTGATTTCCCACAGACCGGTTAAATTGTTACTTTATAAAAAAGGACCGTGTGAAATCCGTGAGTAATGGAGCTAAAATTTGCCACATACCTTTGGCCGTGGCTAATATGTGTGAAATGTGCTACAAGTTTCCCTCGGACGTCTAATAAACACAAATAGTGTGAATATGGTCGCAAATTTGTGGAAAATTTGCGACGGATTTCACACAAAAACTTGGTCAACAATTTAGTGTGTAAGAGTGGGAAATCCATTGGAAATTTACTACGTATTTCCCACCGAAATTTGGTCAACAATTTGGTGTGTAATTTGTCGGTATCCCGTGTGAAATTTCAAACAGTTTCGTTTCCGTGGGAAAAACCAGTTTGTTTAGTAGTGGTGCTTGTGTCCGTATTGTTGGAATTAATGTCCAAGTTCATAACTAATTGGTGAGACTATCGTCAAAAGTAGAGTCCTTTTTGGGTCGCCCTCGATGAACCGTAAAAGAGAAAATCTATTCGGAGTAACAAGGCATGGTTTGGTTTTTTGTGGTTATCCCACATCGCCTAGAAGGGTAAACCAAACCCTTTTGGTTTCCTTATATATAGAAGGGCATGTCTTGGGTTTAATAACCAATCTCCTCATTCTATTTCCTACTCCTTATAAGAGTCTTTCGTGTATCGGGACCTTAGGAGTTTGAAAGAATAGTTTTTTTTGGTTCGTGGGTGTGAGCTATTAGAGGTACTCTCGTTTGGGTACTCGCCTCCAAGTTCGACCAAGGTGGTCCGCGTGTGAGAAATTCGATTTTCTCAAAGGTTAGTAATTTTCTTATTTCTTATTTATTTAATTATTTCTTTTAAGTTGCTTTTAGTTAATTAGGTTTAGATCCTTTAGGGTTTAGTTCCCTTCTTGCTCTAGATTATTATTTCCGCTGCGTATTAATCTAGTTAGGGAATAGAAAACCCAACAGTGGCATCAGAGCGGTTTAGCCTAATTCTATTAGCACTTAAAAAGTAAATTGTTAACATGTGATAAGTGTAAATAATAATTGTATATTATGTTATTGTCTTATGATCATTGAATGTTAATATGAATTTACATTTTGAACCTTATATTTTAAAATGTTTAAAATAGAACCCAAAAGTTTAAAATGTTTAAATGAAACCTTATATATAATTGTTATATTATATGTATCACTAAAGCTAAGTACGTCGTTAGTCAATTTGAATGAGATCGGCTCACCCATAGTGAACAAACTATAAGAGAGGTATAAGGCGGGTCGCTGACCTGCTTCTCTACTTCTTTGTGCGTTCAATGGAGCTACCGAGAACTTTTGATAGGATGATGTCTATATATTAAAAGTGTTAATATAAAAGTACTAAAACAAAATTCCCGTTTTAGATATATAGAAAATATGAATAGTATGCTAACCCATGAAAACCGCACATCTATCATATGGGCTGTTAATGGAGCGTGTGCGGTTTACCGGCACATTAATAAGAGAACATAAGTGAAAGGTGATGTGGGTCTCGCGATTCTCGGGCTGACTCGAGCCGGGTACCACGCGGGTTTTGCATGGTTAATTTCACCATCTTATTCATGATCCTCGGCAACCCAGTCATGAATAGTAGATGAGCATATCCGAGATTAACATGCCATTGATCAGAATCAATGAATCTCAAAAGAACTAGGAATTTCATAGAGAATGAAATTGACAAAGACATTGTCTACCTAAAATAAATTCGTGATGTGATTACGGCAACCCTCTTCACAAACGAATCTAAAATATGGATCCTAGCCTTAATATAAAATTGGGTAATTGATTAAGGAATATTCATGCTAAACTAAAACTTTTTTATCTTATAGATGTCTACAGAAAATGGTGTCAATCCTCCCGTTCCCAATCCCACACATAACTCGAACTTCTCATTACTCTCAGTTCTTGGGAGGGAAAGACTCACCGGTCCTAACTATATGGACTGGATGCGAAACCTTAGGTTCACCCTAAGGTACGAGAACAAAGAGTATGTTCTCGATGAGCAAATTCCAAAAATCGATGATGATTCAACCCAAGAAGAGATTGAAGCTCACCGAAAGCACTATGATGATGCGAACAAAGTGTCATGCATCATGGCATCTTCCATGAGCCCTGAACTGCAAAAGACTTTTGAGAACACTTGGGCTTATGAGATGAACCAACAGCTCAATGAAATGTTTCAGGCAAAGGCAAGCAAGGAACGCCTTGATGTTGTTAAATCCCTCATGGCTTGCAAACCGAAACCTGGAGCCTCTATTTGTGCTTTTGTCTTAGAGATGAAAGGGTACTTTGACATATTGGAATCTCTGAACATGGTATTCGATACTGAGCTTTCTATCAACATAATCCTATCTGGTCTGCCAGCTGATTACAATCAGTTTGTGCTCTCGTATCAAATGAACGGGAAAGAGACCTCAATAATGGAACTCCATAGCTTGTTGCAAACCGCTGAGCAAGGGATCAAGAAGATTGATGTGCCCTCTACTTCAGCGACTCCTGTGTTGACTGTAGGTCATAATGCAAAGAAAAGAAAGACTTCTCATTCCAACTGGAAAGGAAAGGCCAAAAAGGGAAAGTCCGATCATGGGTCTAAGAGAAAGGCTGAATCTGAGATTGCACCAATAAGTGATCCAAAGGAAGCAATGTGCTTCTACTGCAACACAAAGGGACATTGGAAGCGTAGCTGCCCAAAATATCTGAAGGACCTCAAAGACGGAAAGGTCGAAAAGGGTAGTCACTCAGGGTCTAAAGGAAAGTAGGAAGTTGAAGCATGGAGAGCTCAACTTAGTCATGGGAAACAGGAAAATCACACCTGTGACGAAGATTGGAAAGTTCGAGCTCATGCTAAAGTCTGGAGTTAGGATAAATTTAAATAATTGTTGTTATTCGTCAGAAATGACAAGAAACATTATTTCATTTCATGCTTTGTTTAAAGATGGTTATCAATTTTCATTTGACAATGAGAATGGAGATATTTTGGTTTATTCAAATGATTGTTTTATATTTAAAGCTTCTCCTTGCAAAGGCATATATGAAACTGTTGAATGTATTAGTGATAATGGCAATGTGATTTTAAATGTTGGTTCGTCTAATGAGCTTGATAAATCAAAATTGTGGCATTCTCGTCTTGGGCACATAAACAAGAAACGCATCGCCCAACTCCAAAAGGATGAAGTGTTGGAATCATTCGATTTCAAATCGGATGATGTATGCGAGTCTTGCTTATTGGGAAAGATGACTAAATCACCATTCACAGGAACATGTGAAAGAGGTGAAGGATTATTGGACTTAGTACACACGGATGTGTGTGGACCATTCCAATCAGCCACAAAAGATGGAAACCGCTACTACGTTACATTTACTGATGATTTCAGTAGATATGGATATGTTTATCTGATTAAACATAAGTTGGATACTTTTGAAGTATTCAAAAGGTATCAAAACGAAGTAGAGAACCAACTGGGCAGAAAGATAAAGGTACTCCGATCCGACAGGGGAGGAGAATACCTTAGTATCGAGTTTTTCGATCATCTTAGAAACTGTGGTATAGTTTCACAATTAACTCCTCCTAGAACACCACAACTGAATGGTGTTGCTGAGAGGAGAAATAGAACCTTGTTAGACATGGTTCGATCTATGATGTGTCGAGCAACACTTCCAATAAGCTTCTGGGGTTACGCATTAGAAACAGCCGCCCATATCTTAAATCTTGTACCCACTAAGAAGGTTTCGAAGACACCTTTTGAGATGTGGAAGGGAAAACGTCCTTCCCTTGGGCACATCAAAATCTGGGGTTGTGAGGTTTTCGTTAGACGAGAAGCTCAAGACAAACTAGAAACCAGATCTGAAAAGTGTATTTTCGTCGGTTATCCGAAAGAGTCATTTGGATATTTGTTTTACAGACCCAAGGATAATGTGGTGTTTGTAGCTCGAAGAGGAACGTTCCTCGAGAGAGAAATGATATCCAAAGAGGACAGTGGGAATAAAATAGACCTTGAAGAAATTCAAGATTCTGCCGATGAAGAACCTATAGTAAACACTGACACTCAACAAGAGGTGGTGACACTTGTTGAACCTGATGATATATCCTTACCCATTCGCAGAACAAGTAGTAGAGTAAGCAAGGCTTCTCAGGATCCTCAATTCTATTATGGTTTCCATATTGAAGAGGACAAGATTAGTGATAGTACACTAATTGATTTGAATGAGCCTGATAACTACAAGGAAGCGATGGCAAGCCCTGAGGCTGCTAAGTGGAAGGAAGCTATGAAAAGCGAGATTCAATCTATGTATGACAACCAAGTTTGGAATTTGGTTGACACTACACCTGGTCTTAAGACGGTGGGATGTAAGTGGATCTTCAAAAAGAAGACAGACATGGATGGGAAAGTACACACTTATAAAGCTAGGTTGGTTGCGAAGGGTTATACTCAAACCCATGGGATTGATTATGAGGAAACCTTCTCACTAGTAGCTAAAATAAAGTCAATTAGGATAATGCTTGCCATAGCTGCGTTTCATGATTATGAAATATGGCAGATGGATGTCAAGACCGCTTTCCTTAACGGAAAACTAACAGAGGATGTGTTTATGGCACAACCAGAAGGTTTTGAAAATGCTAAGTATCCTAAAAGAGTGTGCAAGCTTCAAAAGGCCATTTATGGACTTAAACAGGCTTCTCATAGCTGGAATCTATGCTTCCATGAGAAAGTCACACAGTTTGGATTTTCTAGAAGTGAAGATGAGTCATGTATATATATCAAAGTCAGTGGGAGTGTTGTAGTCTTCCTGGTATTATATGTGGATGATATACTACTCATAGGAAACGATATCCCAACGTTACAAAGTGTAAAAGAATGGTTGGGGAAATGTTTCGCTATGAAAGATTTGGGAGATGCAACATTTGTTCTTGGTATAAAGATTTATAGAGATAGGACAAGACGTCTTATAGGACTTAGTCAGGACACGTACTTAGATAAAATTTTGAAAAGATTCAAAATGGAGAATTCTAAGAAAGGGAATCTACCCTTAAATCATGGCATAAAGATTAGTAAGGATCTATGTCCGAAAACTAATGAAGAACTGGACAGAATGAGTCGAGTCCCATATGCTTCGGCTGTAGGATCGATCATGTATGCCATGACGTGTACAAGGCCTGATGTCTCCTTTGCTTTGAGCATGGTAAGTCGACATCAGCAGAATCCTGGTGAAGGTCATTGGACAGCTGTAAAGAACATTCTTAAGTATCTAAGAAATACTAAAGACAGGTTCTTAGTTTATGGTGGAGAAGAAGAACTCAGAGTGACTGGTTATAGTGATGCAAGTTTCCAAACAGATAAAGATGATAGTCGTTCACAGTCTGGTTGGGTATTTTTGCTAAATGGGGGAGCGGTGACGTGGAAAAGTTCAAAGCTAGATATTGTGGCAGACTCCACATGCGAGTCCGAGTATATTGCAGCTTGTGAGGCTTCTAAGGAAGCTATCTGGATGAGGAATTTCATTGGAGATCTTGGAGTTGTTCCAACAGTACAAGACCCGATTGAAATATTCTGTGATAATGAGAGTGCAGTCGCCTTGACTAAAGAACCCAAGGATCACGGAAAGTCAAAGCACATTGAAAGAAAATACCATTTTGTTCGAAGCAAAGTAGAAGAAGGACACGTGATTGTGAAGCACATACGATCAGAGGATAATCCAGCTGATCCATTCACAAAGGCATTGGCTAAGTCCAGACACGATGAACATGCTTGGAGCATTGGATTGAAAGATAATATAAAGTTTTAGTTGTTAGTTTGAATTTGAAACATTGTAAACAATGATTGAAATCGTAATAGATTTGGTGATTAAATAATGGAGATTTGTTTATTTGCAAGTGTACTACCATTTACTATTGTTTATCATTGTGTTTCATTTTTGCATGTTTAGAATCCACTTCCTGAGTACTTAGTTTACTCAAACCTCCTCAGTCGTTCATACTACAGGAAGTAAGTATTGATTTAAGACTGTCATGGAGTGTTAGTAGATTGTCTATAGAGATTAGACATGGCATAGAGAATGCTGCAACACTCATGAGTACTTAATGGGAATTAAGTATAGGATAAACCCGTACTTAGAAAGATTACTTCATGGATTGAGATCACGAGTAATTCTAAGATGATAATATCCTCTATTCTTAAAATGGAGATGCATCGAGTTTCTAGTTTTCAAGTCTGTTATACTTTAGTTTATTCAAACGCTGTGCGTAAATGCCAGTTATAAAGGGTGTGCTAGGTATGACATGATAAGTTGACTAGTTCTATGTATTCAAAGTTTATTTGTTCTTTTCGCCTAAAAGGGAAAGCGATATCAATGGGCCCCTCGATGATTAAATGTTGACTTAAATGTACTAGGCCTAGCCGGGACTAAATTGATGTGTTCAATTCAGTAGTCTCATATAGTCAAATAATCGGAAATCGAGAAACAAAATTGTTGAACCTGGAGATTGATTAAAATCCATGTCTCAGGTTCATATGATATCAGTAGAACAAAGGAATAGTTGATCGCTTATCTAAGGGCTGACTCTAAGATATGATTCAGAGTTTGGCAGTTGCATTGGATGGCACTCTCTGCTTAGTTGATCGGAATAGGCTTAGACCAATTATAGTTGATGAATTGTCCAAGTGGGAGACTGTTGGAATTAATGTCCAAGTTCATAACTAATTGGTGAGACTATCGTCAAAAGTAGAGTCCTTTTTGGGTCGCCCTCGATGAACCGTAAAAGAGAAAATCTATTCGGAGTAACAAGGCATGGTTTGGTTTTTTGTGGTTATCCCACATCGCCCAGAAGGGTAAACCAAACCCTTTTGGTTTCCTTATATATAGAAGGGCATGTCTTGGGTTTAATAACCAATCTCCTCATTCTATTTCCTACTCCTTATAAGAGTCTTTCGTGTATCGGGACCTTAGGAGTTTGAAAGAATAGTTTCTTTTGGTTCGTGGGTGTGAGCTATTAGAGGTACTCTCGTTTGGGTACTCGCCTCCAAGTTCGACCAAGGTGGTCCGCGTGTGAGAAATTCGATTTTCTCAAAGGTTAGTAATTTTCTTATTTCTTATTTATTTAATTATTTCTATTAAGTTGCTTTTAGTTAATTGGGTTTAGATCCTTTAGGGTTTAGTTCCCTTCTTGCTCTAGATTATTATTTCCGCTGCGTATTAATCTAGTTAGGGAATAGAAAACCCAACACGTATGTCATGACATTGTGTAACAAGATAATTCAATATCCATCTCTTTCTCCTTATTGTCTTAGAAAAAAAGAATTTAAAGGAATATGGCCACAATATTCTATGATTTCATAGTCATGCGAATATACAGCGGTAGGAGACCTTAAAGGAATTTTAACAAAAATCATTTCCTTTAGATCTATTTCGCATATGCTCATATATTCAGATCAGTCATTTTTTTCAACCAAAATCTTAGTATTATTAATTTATTATTGTTGTTGGCTTTTTACTCTTGGTTACTTATTTTGATACAAATACATCAAGGAGCTGTGTAATTTGAGAACATGGTTAATTTGAAGTTTCTTATTTTGTGTGTTGGGGTTCATCTAGATATATTGCTATTATTTTCTATTCGTATGAAATAGTTACAAGTTTGTTATTGTGTATGACAGCATTATAAACAAGTGTATGAGTAAAGTGAGCTTATTTTTTGCATTAATACAAGATTTAATGCAAATTGCTAATGAAGAAAGTAACAAGTGATTTAATATTTAGCACACAGAGAATGAGAATGACGACATCAGACGTGGTTGTTAACTGTGTGAATGAATAGAAAGAAAAGAAACTATCGAAATTCGAAAATGCATGGGTTGCTTCTATCGGTATGGATCTCATGTCTTTGGCTAAAAAAAAATTGTAAGTTACAAAAACAACAATATTCAGTAAGGGTGAAGAACGAATGTAAAATATTGAGGACTGACTTGATTCTTTAAAAATTACTGGAACTTAGCTGCTTATTGCATAAAAGAAAAACACAATACAGTTTCGTAATTATAGATTCAGATTAATTTTCAGGGGTAATAATATGAACACATACCATTGTTAATCATGGATTTTGTATCAATGATATTCCGGAGTGTAACATATATCTTCTTGGGGCTGTGCAAAAACCCGCCAAGTAGTAATTACAAAAAAACTAGGATCAAGACTCGTCTGTTTCACCCCGAACTTAAAATGACCCATTTTCAACCTAAAGACCCGCAATGTCTACTCCATAATATGTACATATGCATGCAATTCAAAAAGACCTTACTTAATATTCATCAAATCAAGTAAGTTTTCCATCTCGGATAAAATCGTTATTTGGACTTTTTCGTGACTAAATTTCTCCTTGCACGCTTCTTAGAAAATCTTTACATTGATTTCTCTCATCCTCCTTACCCCAATGTTAGTATGCCAATTTTACATATCATGCATTTTCTAAATACAAGATGAACAATGTCTTAGGTAACACGCCCGTTTGGTCGAGTTCGCGTAGAAAAGAGTTTTACTGTGAAAAGGGGATGAGATCTCGGAATGGTAATGCAATTTGTTTGTGACGTAAAAAGCAAGAAACAATTGGCTCGTACAGAAGCTGCATTAAAACATAGACATCAAGCATCCCTTCCGTAACTTTTTTTTTTTTTTTTTTTTTGAACGTCAAAAGAATGGAATGAAGAAATAGATTGTTGCCCATAGTTGTTTCGGTGTTTCAACAGATTCGTATCCTCAACGTCACTCATTTATTCCATTTTTGCTTTTAGTTCGTCGTTCATGTTATTTATCTGGTCCTGAACTGTTACATTTTGTTCGCTGTTGGTGTTTTGTTACCTCACTGTTTAGACTAAAATCTTATTACTTTTTATCTGTGGCAGACAACAACATATTTCCTCCAACTCCAGGATTTGAGGAAAAAGAATCCAAACTTCCACAAATCATAGAGATGACTCGTTGGATTGGTAAGTTGTGTTATGTTGCTAGATATGTTTTAGTTCTAGAAAGTAGAAACATTTCAATAGTTTAAGGTTTTATTGACGCATAAAAGTGCTAAATAATGACTGTTTAAACTCAAAATTTTGTTAATTTTTATCTGTCGCAGAAAGTTGTAGACCTCCTACATAGTCACCCTGCCCAACACTGTCATTATCATCAGCTGTTGCGGGAGATTTGTTGGGTCCTTCAGTACCCAAGAGTCCTTAAAACAGGATTTGAATACAAATTACGATAAGTGTTAATCAACCAAAAACACAATTAGGTCACTGAGTGAACAGTCACTCGGTGAGTTACCTTCAAGATGCCCAGGACGAGTCTAAGAAGAAAGGCTCACCACACAGGAAGGCGGATCTCCCTAAAGTGTTACTTGAGACGAAGAAGAAGGTAATGGGTTCAGTGAGCATTAGACAAGAGCTCACTGAACCCCAGTCTCCTCAACAACAATAAGATTGAAGACTGAAGGCGAAGACTGAAGAACCTGAAGCCTGAAAGAAAGGCGGGATTGAGCGGGAAGGTTTGAATAGATACGAACAAGTCTTATCAGGGTCAGACACAAACCATCCCTAAAGCGGCTAAAAGTCAAGAAGTGTCAGGACTGACACTCGAAGACTTTTTGGTGCAATCCTATTGGTTCTTGGAAATGACAATTACTGTTGTAGTTGTCAGACACGCCTTCCTATTGTTTATGTATTTTTAATCTTCAGTACTTTTAACATGTTTGCCTATAAATAGCAAACAGATGGAGAAAAGTGGGTTAGGTATTTTGTGCATTAAAAGCTTAGACTTTCGCAATACTCATTTTCTCCTACAAAGAGTAATCAATCTATGAGATAGCTCAGTGGGTCGAAATTGTTACCACTTAAGCATAACTTAAGTTTAGATAGGAGACACCATACCTTGTCTATTCAATCCCAAGTGTTTGTTCCGCAAAACACTTGGTTAATAGATTCTTTGATTGATTTCTAATAAGAATTTAGACGTGGAAAAACATTGTGTTTTTATATTTACGTTTTGCTTATAACTTGTAATTAATCAAATACATCGTATCAGTCATAAACACAAATAGATTAACTTTTAAGTTAACTCTAAGCGTGTTAAGGGAACAGCAAGTGGTATCAGAGCCTCTGATTTATAAAATCTTTAAAAAAAACTAAGAGTGCTCAAGGTTTTTAAAACCAAGATCCTACTATGACTGATATTAATGTGCCCCAGCTAGTCGATAAAAAGGGTGGAAGCTTTTCAGTTGTTGCCCCAAGACTTGAAGCTGGTAAATTTAGCAAGTGGAAAAAGCGAATGCTTTGCTACTTGACTGGTATGGAACCATACTACATAACTTGTGTCAAAGATGGTCCCTATGTCCCAAAGACTGCTGAAGGGCTAAACAAGCCTGAAGCTCAATGGACCATTGATGAGAGAAGGGTGGTCAATCAAGACCAACGCCTGAAAAGCATCATTATATCTTGTCTTTCTGACGATATAATGGAATCAGTCATCAACTGTTCAACAGCCAAGCAAACTTGGGATGACTTGATCAATAGCTTTGAGGGTCCCTCAGATACCAAGGAAAACAGGATTATGGACCTGAAACTTGAGTATAACACTTTCAGAGCAAAGGACTCTGAAAGTCTCTCTCAGACTTATACCAGATACAATACTTTGATAAACGAACTATCAAATTATGGTGTAGTTTTGACTAAGCATGAGACAAATGTTGGCTTTGTCAACAGTCTCCCTGAGAAGTGGCTAAACTTCTCACAAGGCCTCAGGAATGCTAATCACATTCAGACCCTTGAGCTCCCTGAGATCTATGGGAAGTTTGTCTATGAAGACAACTTAATCTCAAGGAGATACCCAGACTCAAAAGCTCTTGAGACCAAAAAGGCCTTGACCTCCACACCCATATCAACTGTCTTTTATACTAATGGTGTTGTGCAGGATTTTCAAGAGGACTCTAAAGATGAGATTGATGAAAGAACTGGTGATGAGTACCTAAATGATTTAAACTTGGAATTCCAAGAAAGGGCACTCCTTGCTAATTCAAAATGTTTCATCAAAAGAAATCAGTCCAACTTTTCTAAAGCTAAAGCAAATGAAACCACTGAATGTTTTAATTGTGGTAAAAAGGGTCATTTTGCTAGAGACTGTTATTCTAAAACCATCTCAGAACCCTCTTACAAATTTTCAAGAAACAGTTCCTCAGGAACTCGCAAGTTTCAACCTAAAATGCTTCAGTCGATCCAACACTTTCAAAATAATAATGTTCAAAAGGGTCAAAAAGACTTTGAAACAAAATACAGGAAAGCTAAGGCTAAACTTGTACTTCTTGAAAATAACCCCTCAATAAAATAACCCTCAATGTATCAAGCTACTCAAATATCCAAACATGTTCAGACAAAGAACAAGGTTCTTGTAGCAGAAGCTTATGACTGGGGTGCTATTGAAGAAGAGGTCTCCTCAGAAGATGAGGAAATTAGAGTGAGTGCACTGATGGCACTCTCTGAAGGTGATCAGGTGGCTGTTGGGAAAAGCCATGCAAGGAATGGAGAGTGGGTGAACATAACCATGAAGAAGGTAAACACTTTACTTTCTGTGGATGATCATTTGATTGGCAGTCCTATATGAATTATATTTGTTTAGATCTTAAATTTGTTGAAGAACAAAGGCTTAACTTGTTTTCAAAATATAACAATCTTGTGTCAGAATTGAATAAGTGTAGAGATGAATTGCTTGTACTAAAACAAGCCAAGTTAGAAACTATTACTCTACAAATTCAAAACACTGAAATTTTGAAACAAAACCAAGCCCTACAACATGAACTTAACAAAGAAAAGGCTGTCATTCAAGGCTGGACTAAAAAGAACCCCAAGGTCTTTGATACTGTGGGTTTGATTCCTAAGAAAACAATAAGAATTGACCATCTCACTGAAACCCCCAGTGAGAGTCACAGTGAAATGACCTTTATTCCAGCTGGCATATCTTTTGAGCAAGAAATGCTACCCAAGTCAAATGACTGGATTGTCAGGGACAACCCAGTCAGTAAGTTACCAAACTTTGAGACTGGAAAAATCTTGCTTCCTGAAAGTCAGGCTTTGAAAAATATGCTTGGACTCTCTGACCAACTCAGTAGTACTGAGTTAGTAAATGACCCTGAATCAGAATCATATCCACCACTCCCACCTCTGAATATCCTTCAGGGTGCTGCACCAAGCTCAGACCTCCCACCATTGGTCTACTCTCAGTATTCTCCAAAGGAGAATCCAGGAATGGGAAAAACCATCCTGAAAAGGCAAACCCTTGAAGTCTCAGTAAATACTGATGACTCATCAACTTCAGTCCCTTCTGAAGTAAATACTGAAAGCCCTGATTCAAAAATTGATCAGTTGGCTGAAATGGTCAGGAAGCTGAGTGAGAATATTGAATCTTCTGAGAAACCTTCTCAATCCAAGAAGAAGGAACCCAAATTAGCTTCCTCAAGCACCAAATCAAAACCCTCCAAACCCCTGAAAAGATGTGAACTGTGTCACTTTACCAATCATTTCACTGATGATTGTTATAGAATCCTTTACTGCATGATTTGCAAAAAGAAAGATCACAGGACCTCTGATCACAAATCATACACAGCCACATCAAAAATGGCAGGCTTTAAAGCTCAGGCTTTAAAATACCCTTCTGATTCTATACAGAAACAGAAACAAAAGGCCAAGCCTTTTGCACCTTGCCCTCATTGTGGATTCAATGACCACCTTCCTAAGGATTATCTAATGGACAATAGCTGTGAAATTTGTGGAGATCCCACTCATGACACCTCAGGACATGATAAAGTCATTCAGGGCCCTCAAGTGACATTCAATGCTAACTTAAATGCTCTAAGTATCTAGTTAGTAAATGTCCAAGGTTGGTAACTGAATTCTTATTTAATATAAGAATATTTGTTCTTTTGCCTTTCTGGCATGCACCTCATGGGCCACCGCATTCCTACTTGGCATTTAATGCCTCTCCAATCACATAACAGATATGTGATGACTCAACTCTGCAAGTTATACTTTTTGCAGACGGCACAACTGTTTGCCTTAACAGTTGCGCAAAACAGGGATAGTAGAGTGGTTAAGAATTTAATGCGGATCCCAAAAGTTTTATTCAAAACGATTTTCAAAAATTATCTTTTGGGAAATTAAACCGCTTAATGCCTAAAATACCCTCCACTTCACTTCCCTATAAATACCCCCCAAACAAAAAACACACACACATTTTTTAGAAAATTCTAAGCAAATTCTTGCCCATTTTTCTCTCAAAACAAAATTTTGTGTGTGTTCTTAGCTTTTAGAAACCCCAACCATCTTTGTTACCCAGACTTACCCAACAAAAATGGCTTCTTCTAATGCTATTACATACGCCCCAAATGTGGAATTCCACATTGAGGGCGTAGACATGACCAAGAAAAATGTGGTAGGTAATTTTGCCTATCCCTAAAAGTTTTGGGCGTACAAGAATGTAGTTAAGTATCTACAAAACTGCTTTTGTGGAAAACTAGAAGGGGGGGTTGAATAGTTTTACGTCTTTTTAATTTTATTGTGAAAACTTTTGTTTATTTTTAAAGCTTCGATTCTATCTTATGTGAATTCAACTCTTGATCAATATGAACAAATATAAACAAATATAGAAAAGCAATGCAAGTAAAGTAAATATAATGAAATGAAAGATAGAGATGGAAAGATCAAACCACAACACGGAGATTTATAGTGGTTCGGCTACAAGGACACCTTCCTTGCCCTACTCCACTCCTCGAGTCACCTACTCGAGAGTTTTCTTCACTATGTCAACAAACTCCCTTATGGCGGAGAAACCTTACACAACTTTAGCTTACACCGGTTTAACGACACAAAGCTAGATGTCGAGTTCTAATCGTAGCTAGAACCAATCTCACAACTTATACACAACTTCTACACAACTAGTTCACACCTTCTTCACGACTTCTTCTTCACGACTACTTCACGACTTCTACACTACTTCTTTACAAGCACAACTACTTACTTACACTTAGATCTACTTATCACAACTATACAACACTTTACACAACTACAAGAATGATATGAGTTAAGCTATAATACTTCTTCTCTAGTTGAAGGAGTATTCTTCTTTTGCACTTTGATGGTGGAAGCTTGGATCACTTGGAAACCAATGCTTAAGAGAATATGATCAAAGGATTTTAGAAAGGATTTACAAGGATTAGAGAAGATTTAGAACAGAAGGTTTTGGGGTGCAAAAGGTGAGGAAAATGTCCAGAGATAGACCAGTATTTATAGGCAAAAACTGAGAAGCTACTGGAGCGGGGCGGTCCCCTTAAATAGGGGGCCGGTCCCCTTAATTTTAAGGGGGCCGCCTTTATGAATTAAGGGGGCCGCCCCTGCTGAACGTTGCCCAGTTTTGTCCTTTTGTGGGGAAGGTTTTTCTGGGACATTTTTGCCATTTTTGGTTGAAAATTTGAATTCATATATTTATAATAGATTAAACATATTTATTTAATACCAAAAATGTTTTTCAAAAATATATAAAATGTTTTTGAAATTTTATAAAAAGTTTAGAGATTAAGAAAAAGTTCCTTTGATCATATAATGCATTAAGCATTTGTTTATTCATACCTTAAGTGATTGAGTTGTTAAAATAGATATTTACAACTAAATACTTGTTTACGTCATGATCTTTCGTTTAATGATTTTACATTTTGTGATTATCAAAATATAGAGATATCGAAAGAATATTAATAATGTGTTTAGGCATTATTTATATCAACAATCTCCCCCTTTTTGATGATTACAAAATCTAAACTCATTAAATTGAAAAATTAGTTTTTAATCAAGTATTTAGTGAGTTTATATCTACTTCTCCCCCTTTTTGTAGAATCAAAAAGGTTATGCCGACAAATATGAAATATTACCGGGACGATGACTCCCCCTCGGTGTGTACTCCCCCTCGTTTGTGTGCATAAATGAATCGATAAATGGAATTCTTGCAAGAAAAATATTAGAAGCACAAGCATATATATAGCAAAAATAAGCATGCATATAAAAGAAAGACATTCATTAAAAATGTTGTGTAGAAATACACAAACATACAAGATTACATTCAATCCTATATAAGCTAGTAAGTAATGCAATCTACATAATCATTCTAAGAGTACATGATCTTCCATGGGGCTTGTACACAAAATGGTTTTAAAGATTATTTTTAATTAAGCATTGCATGTGCTTACTTGGGTGAAAATGGAGGTGGTAATGGTATGGTGGGTGAAGATGGTGGAGGTGGTGGTGGAGGTGGGTTGGTAAGCATGTGTTCAAGGGATGAAAACATGTAGTGTATCTCATCTCTAAGACCGAATATGATGGTACGGTTATGAATGCAACAAAGACAATTGTCACCATGGGCTTCTAGTAATGCCCAAGGTATGGGAAAGAATGGTTGTGGGATTGGTGATGGTGAGAATTGAGCATCAAGAGGTGTGATGGGTGATAAGGAAATGGCAAGTTGGGTGGATGGATGTTCTTGAGTGGGAGGTGGTGATGATGCTCTTGGTGGTGATGATGATAGGTGGGAGTTGATGTAGTCATTGATGGATGAAGTGGATGGTATGGAGGAAGATGATGTGCCATGAGTAGATGGTGTTTTTGATGGAGCATTTGGTGCATTTGGGGATGAACATTGAGGTGGTGGTGATGGAGTTTTTGTGTCATCTTGGGTTAAATCTATGAAGAGTTGTTTTGGTGGTATGATGACAAGTCTTTGCTTCCTTGTTGTCTTAGAGATGGAGGATTTTGGTGATAACATGGTGGTTTGGGATGGTGAAGGATGATGGAATGAGAAGTGATTGTTTGGAGGGAATTTATAATATGAAAATGTGGTTAGTTTAGGTAGATTTTTGAGGTTTTGTGGTAAGATTCCAATACCAGTTCGTTCATAAAGAGAAATGGTAGCTGGGGCTAGATAAAAGGGGTCACAAGATGCAAAAGAAAACAGTAAAATTTACTGTCCAGATGGCCGGTCCCCTTAATTATAGGCCGGCCCCCTTAAAAATTAAGGGGACCGCCTAGCTAATTAAGGGGGCCGCCCATCTGGTGTTTTCCCAGGCGACCAAATTTGAAAAATTTCCAGAAAAGGGTCATTGTTAGGGTGTATTTGCAGCAAGCTCCAGTTGAATCATGTACATTAGGAATGATTTAATAGTAACAATAACATATTAAGAGATAATGTACATATGTAAACTAGTAAAATCATATTATAAGCATATCATAGGCATATTTAAATAAACTAGTTACTTAGTTCTAACATGAAAAAGGTTAAACATCTAGCATAATACAAGTCATACAAAAAAAAATATCAAGGAAATAACACTACACAAAAAAATAACGTCAAAGTTCAATAAATCTCCCATCAAATACATCTACTTCTTCTTTCCAAGCATCTTCCTAAGAGTTTTTCCAATGGACTTGAAACCGCCTCGAACCTCCTGATGCATCTTCTGTGTGGTGTTGAGCAATGAGGTTTGTCTTTCGAATATGAGTTGGTCGGTTTGTTCAGAACGAGAAGGAACTTGATAGTCGGTGTAATCAAGTTCCGAAAGATTTTCAACGAAGGTCCTAGGTGATGGAGTACTAACACGTGATGTGCTTTTCCACCTCATCATCATCATCATCATCATCTCCTTGATGAGATGTAGAACCACGAGGTGGGAGTGAGAAAGAGCTACAAGATGTGCCCTTGTCACTTCGGGATCGACGAGGTTGGACACGAACAAGAGGACGAAGGACCGGTTGAACAAACTCGTAAATATCACTCTCAAGATGAGGGTAATGTTCCATGACATGATAATAAAGTCGAGTAAGGAAGATACCATAAGGAAGATTGGCATTACGAGTGTTTTTGGCGGATATGATATGATGAACAAAGAGATAGGCCAAATTGTATTTGTTACACCCCGTGCCCGCTTTTACCAAAAACTTTGAACTTTGACGCGGAAACGTTTGACTTTACCGGACTTACATAATTCTTCATTTAAATCACCACAACTTATAACATTTAAACCTTTTAAAATACTTTACAAGGACCTATACTCGAACACCTTTCAAAACATTTCATAATAAATTGTATAACAAAATCAAACAACCTTTCAGACCACAGATACGCCGTATCCCTTTGAGGGATATGCCGTATCAGACCATGCGCCGTATCCACCTAAAATGATACGCCGCATCACCTGAACCTTCTGATACACCGCATCTACCATATTAGATACGCCGCACCGCATTAAACTTCTGATACGCCGCATCTACCATATTAGATACGCCGCATCTACCCATTTGACATAGAACATCAGCAGGAAGACCTGCATAAACCCAACACACCTCAAATACACTTTGACACCTTTATACAATTCTATAACTTGTGCCAAAACACTCCAATAGCATTAAAAACCATATCAAACTATAAAACACGGCAATTGACCCGTTTGACTCCAAAATGGGTACAAATGGACACTAATCCAAACACCCCTTAACTTTACTCGATTTCACATAAAACATACTTAGACTCGTCAAATAACTTCCAATTCGTTATACAAGACTTGGCATACAATTTACCACTTGACTACACTTTATAAAACATAACTTGACTTGCGGGGGTACAAACTTGACATTGAGCTCGGTATTCTACCTAGCTCTATTTTCTTACCCATTCTTCTACACTTTGCATATCCATCCTTAATCCCTATCCAAGCCTTCGCCTTAATACTTCCGCCTACAAAACATTAAACACTTAAACCGTAAGCACGAATGCTTAGTAAGTAAAACGGGTATAACATAACATTATAATTCATTCTCACATTACACATCATAACCTATAATCCTTCAATACATCGAACATAAACACATACCTTAATCCAACCTTGCCTAATCCATCACTATCTTACACTTACTAACACATAACAACATCACACAAACATTCATTAATCTTAGCACAAATGATCATCTAGACACATAATGCATAGAAGTCATCATAACATCATTTTATAGCCGGTTTACTTACCTTGAGTCCAAGCCAAAACTATCACTAACATCATCTTCACATCTTCATCTTTATCATCATCATCATCATTACATCCTAAACCATTATCATCAAAATATATAATACATACTCATTAGCCATAATCATGGTTAACACCACCATAACTAACCTCTAAACACTTCTAATTATCATATAATCATAGATTGATTATATGATAATCAATCCCATCATTTACCCACTTAAACCCATTAAAAACTCATCACATAATCATCATTACTTCTTAAAACACCATTTACCCTTTAATCCCAAATTAGGGTTCACAAACCCTAGATTCTTAATCATCAATTAAACACTAATTAAACATCAATACTTACTTGATAATTATGCTAGGACAAGCTATAGACTTCATTCTTGAATTATCACCATTAAACCATCATCATCTCATCATCTTCTCCATTTTTTTCCCTTTGGTTCGACACCCACAGAAAACACACTCTCTTTTACAGGAGAGTGTGGTATCTTATAGAATAATAGGGAAGTTTCTAGCTACAAGGGCAATTTTGTCCATTCTGCTTATTTAAGGTCGATGCGCCGCATCTATCTTCATAGATGCGCCGCATCCTTGATACGCCGTATCTCTTTCCCCTAATACGGCGCATGGACAATAATAGGTCGGTTCTACTTTCCCTTCTTACCATACGCCGCATGTCACTTCCTAGATGCGCCGCATCTAGGCCTCATCAGAAAACCACATATTCTTAGTCAAACATACTTAGGTTTGGGTCAACTTTCATCTAGGGTGGGGTCCTACTACCCGTGGAACGGGTCTAACAATTCTACCCCCCTTATTTAGATTTCGTCCCCGAAATCTCTCGTTCATTACTATCCCGAAACTAATTCAACTTATCTCACGCTTAGCACTTTCCATTCTTATCCCCTTTTTGATTGCTCAATCTAAGTGATCTTACAATTCTAAGTCCACTATTCGCACTTCATACTCTTAACTCAACTCGTGTCTAGCTTAACTTCCCAATTCTTTCATTTCTTTTTCAATCACTATGCCGTTCGATGCATAATCCTAGCCACGAATGCATACCATTTAGCATCCCTACTTTTATCACATACCCTTCTAATCGGTTCCATTAAACTTTTTCGTCAAGGACTATATGTCATTCGAACATTACCTACCCCTTTTTAACTTTTCATAAGCCGAATATTCGTTAACTTTCTACTTTTATCGCAATCTTACCACTAACTCATTGACATTTTACTATACGTTACATTCGCCGTTCCTTTTCTTCTCGAAGTTTATAGAGCTTTTAAATCCATATTAGCGTTTATTAGCATTCATTATCTCACATTTTCTCCATGTCATATTGCAACAAGCCTATCGTTCAAACTTTAATCGTTTCAGCTTACTTAAAACACCTAAGTCCTATACTTCACTTGACGTTCCCCACCTAGGGTCGTCATTCAGCTCATCATCTATCCACCTATCCTAGTTCCTTATGACCTCTAATCCCCCTAGACTACCTCTTCTACCCTTCCACTCTACTCGTGCCATGTCGGGAACACATAAGCCCACTCATTCGTACTTCCTCATTTACATGGAGAGGCGTCCCAAACGATGTAAATCAAGAAATACCAACTCATGGTTCGGTGATTTACGAATTCTTTATTCAAATGAAAAGGCGTCCCAATCCATTTAAATAAAGAAACCATAAACCATCCTACTTATACACTTCCGACACAACACTCGCATTTTTATTTCACGTTTTAAAATTTTCATTTTCATTTTCATATTTAAACTTTTCATTTCCTAGCTTGGATCCGCTTTAATTTAACATTTTCCCCAGAGGGAATATTACACATGCCAAGGATGTAGGCAATATTTGCCGGTGAAGGCAATACATTTTATCCCGGAGGATCTTTAACACATCCCGAAAGATTCTTTACATTCATTGACTTGGTCATCCCGAAGGATACCACCTTTAACATCCATCCCGAAGGATCATTAACATTCAAACCTTATTACTTTCACATTATCACATTGGATCCAAGCTATTAACATTTAACACACACGTACTATTCCATTCATTTTATGTTGTGAACGCAACCCCATAGTGCGTATGAACTTACTTATTATATTTACACACTTCTATGTGTTTATCGTTTTACATTCTAAATTCGCTTTAGTCATTTTCATCCTCTTACTTTACCCTTTAGTCTACCCGACTCTTTTCACTTCTAAACCTTGCATAGGTTAACTTACATTCGTTTGTTAGCATCATTCGTTCTTCTTTCGCGTTTTAGTTATCTACGCATTTTCTTCATCCTTACACTTTTCACATTAGCTTACGCTCTTTAACCCGTGCTAGCCATTTCCATCTTTTTACATCATACGTTAGTATACTCACAAGTCTTTACACATATCGTTTCTGCAACACATGCTTTCATTATAATAATTACCACTAATCGCCTTAGCCGTAATATAATGATTTTAAGCCAATCACTTTAACCTTATGCATACCCATTTTGTTCTTGTTCTTATGCCTTGTCTTATCTTATCTTAGTTATTTATGCATTTAAGCAATATCATTTGATTTCATCAATTACGTTCTATCATATCATTCATCCTCGTTATCTTACGTACCCTTAGCCCGTCTCTATATTACCTTAACGTCATTCATTAGGCGCGTATAGGTATAACAAGACCATATATTGGCTGTTAACATCTTACGGGTCCAAATCATTACATGCTTCCATTTATTAATTTCATTCTTTACCTTTCGTACCATCCAACCCTACTTCATTAGTTCCTTAACTTGTCTTAGCTTTTCACGTTATAGATTAGCACATTTATAATATTCCATACTTTAAACATTAACATTTAGATTTACTTATTAGCCCGTCTCTAATACCGAATACCATTCCTATCCTCATTCCATTATCGCTAGGCTAACATACACTTATGAAATCACAACCAATCACCAGCACCGGCCAAGGTGCACGGTTAATTAATCACTTAACATTTCAAGTCCTCCTTGGACTTATATCGCATACACATTAGCACCTAAGGCACATTTATTATTCATCAACTTTGATCCACTTAACATATCACACATTCCTTCTTATAATTTAAACGCTTACCGCACGCATTTCTTACACCTACGTCCAACATTTCTATGAGTGGTTTAAGTCTAGGCAACCTAAAGGAAACCTAATTCACTTAAACCGAAGCTCTGATACCAATTTGTTACACCCCGTGCCCGCTTTTACCAAAAACTTTGAACTTTGACGCGGAAACGTTTGACTTTACCGGACTTACACAATTCTTCATTTAAATCACCACAACTTATAACATTTAAACCTTTTAAAATACTTTACAAGGACCTATACTCGAACACCTTTCAAAACATTTCATAATAAATTGTATAACAAAATCAAACAACCTTTCAGACCACAGATACGCCGTATCCCTTTGAGGGATACGCCGTATCAGACCATGCGCCGTATCCACCTAAAATGATACGCCGCATCACCTGAACCTTCTGATACACCGCATCTACCATATTAGATACGCCGCACCGCATTAAACTTCTGATACGCCGCATCTACCATATTAGATACGCCGCATCTACCCATTTGACACAGAACATCAGCAGGAAGACCTGCATAAACCCAACACACCTCAAATACACTTTGACACCTTTATACAATTCTATAACTTGTGCCAAAACACTCCAATAGCATTAAAAACCATATCAAACTATAAAACACGGCAATTGACCCGTTTGACTCCAAAATGGGTACAAATGGACACTAATCCAAACACCCCTTAACTTTACTCGATTTCACATAAAACATACTTAGACTCGTCAAATAACTTCCAATTTGTTATACAAGACTTGGCATACAATTTACCACTTGACTACACTTTATAAAACATAACTTGACTTGCGGGGGTACAAACTTGACATTGAGCTCGGTATTCTACCTAGCTCTATTTTCTTACCCATTCTTCTACACTTTGTATATCCATCCTTAATCCCTATCCAAGCCTTCGCCTTAATACTTCCGCCTACAAAACATTAAACACTTAAACCGTAAGCACGAATGCTTAGTAAGTAAAACGGGTATAACATAACATTATAATTCATTCTCACATTACACATCATAACCTATAATCCTTCAATACATTGAACATAAACACATACCTTAATCCAACCTTGCCTAATCCATCACTATCTTACACTTACTAACACATAACAACATCACACAAACATTCATTAATCTTAGCACAAATGATCATCTAGACACATAATGCATAGAAGTCATCATAACATCATTTTATAGCCGGTTTACTTACCTTGAGTCCAAGCCAAAACTATCACTAACATCATCTTCACATCTTCATCTTTATCATCATCATCATCATTACATCCTAAACCATTATCATCAAAATATATAATACATACTCATTAGCCATAATCATGGTTAACACCACCATAACTAACCTCTAAACACTTCTAATTATCATATAATCATAGATTGATTATATGATAATCAATCCCATCATTTACCCACTTAAACCCATTAAAAACTCATCACATAATCATCATTACTTCTTAAAACACCATTTACCCTTTAATCCCAAATTAGGGTTCACAAACCCTAGATTCTTAATCATCAATTAAACACTAATTAAACATCAATACTTACTTGATAATTATGCTAGGACAAGCTATAGACTTCATTCTTGAATTATCACCATTAAACCATCATCATCTCATCATCTTCTCCATTTTTTTCCCTTTGGTTCGACACCCACAGAAACACACTCTCTTTTACAGGAGAGTGTGGTATCTTATAGAATAATAGGGAAGTTTCTAGCTACAAGGGCAATTTTGTCCATTCTGCTTATTTAAGGTCGATGCGCCGCATCTATCTTCATAGATGCGCCGCATCCTTGATACGCCGTATCTCTTTCCCTTAATACGGCGCATGGACAATAATAGGTCGGTTCTACTTTCCCTTCTTACCATATGCCGCATGTCACTTCCTAGATGCGCCGCATCTAGGCCTCATCAGAAAACCACATATTCTTAGTCAAACATACTTAGGTTCGGGTCAACTTTCATCTAGGGTGGGGTCCCACTACCCGTGGAACGGGTCTAACAATTCTACCCCCCTTATTTAGATTTCGTCCCCGAAATCTCTCGTTCATTACTATCCCGAAACTAATTCAACTTATCTCACGCTTAGCACTTTCCATTCTTATCCCCTTTTTGATTGCTCAATCTAAGTGATCTTACAATTCTAAGTCCACTATTCGCACTTCATACTCTTAACTCAACTCGTGTCTAGCTTAACTTCCCAATTCTTTCATTTCTTTTTCAATCACTATGCCGTTCGATGCATAATCCTAGCCACGAATGCATACCATTTAGCATCCCTACTTTTATCACATACCCTTCTAATCGGTTCCATTAAACTTTTTCGTCAAGGACTATATGTCATTCGAACATTACCTACCCCTTTTTAACTTTTCATAAGCCGAATATTCGTTAACTTTCTACTTTTATCGCAATCTTACCACTAACTCATTGACATTTTACTATACGTTACATTCGCCGTTCCTTTTCTTCTCGAAGTTTATAGAGCTTTTAAATCCATATTAGCGTTTATTAGCATTCATTATCTCACATTTTCTCCATGTCATATTGCAACAAGCCTATCGTTCAAACTTTAATCGTTTCAGCTTACTTAAAACACCTAAGTCCTATACTTCACTTGACGTTCCCCACCTAGGGTCGTCATTCAGCTCATCATCTATCCACCTATCCTAGTTCCTTATGACCTCTAATCCCCCTAGACTACCTCTTCTACCCTTCCACTCTACTCGTGCCATGTCGGGAACACATAAGCCCACTCATTCGTACTTCCTCATTTACATGGAGAGGCGTCCCAAACGATGTAAATCAAGAAATACCAACTCATGGTTCGGTGATTTACGAATTCTTTATTCAAATGAAAAGGCGTCCCAATCCATTTAAATAAAGAAACCATAAACCATCCTACTTATACACTTCTGACACAACACTCGCATTTTTATTTCACGTTTTAACTTTTCATTTTCATTTTCATATTTAAACTTTTCATTTCCTAGCTTGGATCCGCTTTAATTTAACATTTTCCCCAGAGGGAATATTACACATGCCAAGGATGTAGGCAATATTTGCCGGTGAAGGCAATACATTTTATCCCGGAGGATCTTTAACACATCCCGAAAGATTCTTTACATTCATTGACTTGGTCATCCCGAAGGATACCACCTTTAACATCCATCCCGAAGGATCATTAACATTCAAACCTTATTACTTTCACATTATCACATTGGATCCAAGCTATTAACATTTAACACACACGTACTATTCCATTCATTTTATGTTGTGAACGCAACCCCATAGTGCGTATGAACTTACTTATTATATTTATACACTTCTATGTGTTTATCGTTTTACATTCTAAATTCGCTTTAGTCATTTTCATCCTCTTACTTTACCCTTTAGTCTACCCGACTCTTTTCACTTCTAAACCTTGCATAGGTTAACTTACATTCGTTCGTTAGCATCATTCGTTCTTCTTTCGCGTTTTAGTTATCTACGCATTTTCTTCATCCTTACACTTTTCACATTAGCTTACGTTCTTTAACCCGTGCTAGCCATTTCCATCTTTTTACATCATACGTTAGTATACTCACAAGTCTTTACACATATCGTTTCTGCAACACATGCTTTCATTATAATAATTACCACTAATCGCCTTAGCCGTAATATAATGATTTTAAGCCAATCACTTTAACCTTATGCATACCCATTTTGTTCTTGTTCTTATGCCTTGTCTTATCTTATCTTAGTTATTTATGCATTTAAGCAATATCATTTGATTTCATCAATTACGTTCTATCATATCATTCATCCTCGTTATCTTACGTACCCTTAGCCCGTCTCTATATTACCTTAACGTCATTCATTAGGCGCGTATAGGTATAACAAGACCATATATTGGCGGTTAACATCTTACGGGTCCAAATCATTACATGCTGCCATTTATTAATTTCATTCTTTACCTTTCGTACCATCCAACCCTAATTCATTAGTTCCTTAACTTGTCATAGCTTTTCACGTTATAGATTAGCACATTTATAATATTCCATACTTTAAACATTAACATTTAGATTTACTTATTAGCCCGTCTCTAATACCGAATACCATTCCTATCCTCATTCCATTATCGCTAGGCTAACATACACTTATGAAATCACAACCAATCACCAGCACCGGCCAAGGTGCACGGTTAACTAATCACTTAACATTTCAAGTCCTCCTTGGACTTACATCGCATACACATTAGCACCTAAGGCACATTTATTATTCATCAACTTTGATCCACTTAACATATCACACATTCCTTCTTATAATTTAAACGCTTACCGCACGCATTTCTTACACCTACGTCCAACATTTCTATGAGTGGTTTAAGTCTAGGCAACCTAAAGGAAACCTAATTCACTTAAACCGAAGCTCTGATACCAATTTGTTACACCCCGTGCCCGCTTTTACCAAAAACTTTGAACTTTGACGCGGAAACGTTTGACTTTACCGGACTTACACAATTCTTCATTTAAATAACCACAACTTATAACATTTAAACCTTTTAAAATACTTTACAAGGACCTATACTCGAACACCTTTCAAAACATTTCATAATAAATTGTATAACAAAATCAAACAACCTTTCAGACCACAGATACGCCGTATCCCTTTGAGGGATACGCCGTATCAGACCATGCGCCGTATCCACCTAAAATGATACGCCGCATCACCTGAACCTTCTGATACACCGCATCTACCATATTAGATACGCCGCACCGCATTAAACTTCTGATACGCCGCATCTACCATATTAGATACGCCGCATCTACCCATTTGACACAGAACATCAGCAGGAAGACCTGCATAAACCCAACACACCTCAAATACACTTTGACACCTTTATACAATTCTATAACTTGTGCCAAAACACTCCAATAGCATTAAAAACCATATCAAACTATAAAACACGGCAATTGACCCGTTTGACTCCAAAATGGGTACAAATGGACACTAATCCAAACACCCCTTAACTTTACTCGATTTCACATAAAACATACTTAGACTCGTCAAATGACTTCCAATTCGTTATACAAGACTTGGCATACAATTTACCACTTGACTACACTTTATAAAACATAACTTGACTTGCGGGGGTACAAACTTGACATTGAGCTCGGTATTCTACCTAGCTCTATTTTCTTACCCACTCTTCTACACTTTGCATATCCATCCTTAATCCCTATCTAAGCCTTCGCCTTAATACTTCCGCCTACAAACATTAAACACTTAAACCGTAAGCACGAATGCTTAGTAAGTAAAACGGGTATAACATAACATTATAATTCATTCTCACATTACACATCATAACCTATAATCCTTCAATACATCGAACATAAACACATACCTTAATCCAACCTTGCCTAATCCATCACTATCTTACACTTACTAACACATAACAACATCACACAAACATTCATTAATCTTAGCACAAATGATCATCTAGACACATAATGCATAGAAGTCATCATAACATCATTTTATAGCCGGTTTACTTACCTTGAGTCCAAGCCAAAACTATCACTAACATCATCTTCACATCTTCATCTTTATCATCATCATCATCATTACATCCTAAACCATTATCATCAAAATATATAATACATACTCATTAGCCATAATCATGGTTAACACCACCATAACTAACCTCTAAACACTTCTAATTATCATATAATCATAGATTGATTATATGATAATCAATCCCATCATTTACCCACTTAAACCATTAAAAACTCATCACATAATCATCATTACTTCTTAAAACACCATTTACCCTTTAATCCCAAATTAGGGTTCACAAACCCTAGATTCTTAATCATCAATTAAACACTAATTAAACATCAATACTTACTTGATAATTATGCTAGGACAAGCTATAGACTTCATTCTTGAATTATCACCATTAAACCATCATCATCTCATCATCTTCTCCATTTTTTTCCCTTTGGTTCGACACCCACAGAAACACACTCTCTTTTACAGGAGAGTGTGGTATCTTATAGAATAATAGGGAAGTTTCTAGCTACAAGGGCAATTTTGTCCATTCTGCTTATTTAAGGTCGATGCGCCGCATCTATCTTCATAGATGCGCCGCATCCTTGATACGCCGTATCTCTTTCCCCTAATACGGCGCATGGACAATAATAGGTCGGTTCTACTTTCCCTTCTTACCATACGCCGCATGTCACTTCCTAGATGCACCGCATCTAGGCCTCATCAGAAAACCACATATCCTTAGTCAAACATACTTAGGTTCGGGTCAACTTTCATCTAGGGTGGGGTCCCACTACCCGGGGAACGGGTCTAACAGTATTGTTCTTCAGCAACAACACAATACAACATGTGAGCAATGCTCGCCGTGAGATGATCACGGTGACCACCGGTACCAAATGCATTCTCGCGAATGAGTCTTCCCAACGCTTCATGTCGGGGCGTAACTCCTTGAGGAGGATTTGGTTTGCATGGATGTCAACATTTTTTGACTTGATCTTTCGGCTAGTCGTACCACGTTCTAGCCCAAGAAATTGACGAATGTCACCGGGAGATGGAATCTCAGAGTAGTAAGGACCATCTTGAGGTCGATGTTGCTCAAGAAAAGAAAGATCCCATTCATTTGAGAAAACGGCTTGACCGTTGTGTGGAATTTTGAGAATTTGACCGAATTGAGCGACAGTAAGAGTGATGAATTCGTTTTGGATCATAAAGGAGATGAGGATATAACCATTGTTATCGTTTTGCACCGTAACTTGGCTATAGAAGTCAAGAACAAAGCGAGGAACGATACGCTCATTGATTTTGTAAAGACAATCAAGACGAACATTGGAGAACATTCGTTCGATATAGTCGGATTGATAGAAAGATGGATCGACAATTCTCCCCTCATGAATGTTTCTATCTTCAATGGGACGATAGAGACATGCAATAGCGGGAGAAATGCCGGGAGTGGCAGAGACTTTTGAAATGTATTGTTTTGTTTTGGAGACATCACCAACTGTAACTTTAGGCATTTTCACCTAAACAAGAAAGCAACAAGAAAAATAAGATAAAAAAAATACATGTGTCATATACACTACTTATGTGGAACACAAACATACTTCGACTCTAAAAATTAAATCCTAAGAAGTAGTTTGCAATGTTCCTTAGTTTTAATTTTTAACTCGCTTAAAATGTATTTTATGATGTTAAGAAGTAGTTATCATGATGTTTTGATAAAGAATCATAAATATTCAAACGCTCCTTTATACATCATAAGCCATTTTGAAATGTGGCTAGATAAACATTAGATTGTATGTCTAGCTATTTCTTACGAGTATTCATGTTAAGAAACATAGATTTTGACTCGAAAATGTGTTTTAATTCATTATGCCAAACGCTCCCTTTTTCTAGAAAAATAAAGACTCATATCTCAATATACATATGAATTATGTATCTTGATGACTCAAAATTACTAGTTGTATGTTTATAAGCTCGATAATTAGTTGTTAATTTTATTTCAACTTAGTTTCGGCTATTTTATGACCTAATCCAAACACCGTCTTATGTTTATAAAATCGTTTTTCATGATTCAAAAAGTATATTTTTTTAGGATTAAAAATTGTGATACTATAATGTAGTTAGTTTTAACAAGTGTTTATGGCATTTTTCAACAATGTATAAATTTTTTTGAATGAGAGTGTTTTTTTTTTTCTTCAAAATTTTAGCATGAGGGTTTTAGATTATTTAGATTCTAGGTTAATTAAGTACTCTAATCCTATGGGAAGCATTTGGCAATAAGTATCCTAGACTTAATTTCAACATAAGTTCGAATTTAAAAATTTTAACTAAAATATCAAATTGTGATTAGACTCGAAATTTGATGAAATTAGATGAAATTTGTTTTGGAAAACTTACAATATATGTTGCTAATCGAGATATAGGTGTTTGCCCCTTGCGAATTTAGTCCGAAGTGGTGATTTGGTGAATGGTTTTGGTGTTTCAGTTCGTTCACAGCAGAGGGTGAGGAAGAAGTGTTTGTAAAATGGGGTGTTTGGCAAAGATTTTAGAAGAAAAATTTGTTTTGGTAGCAACAGATGGCCGGTCCCCTTAAACATTAAGGGGACCGCCCCCGTTTACAAGCCGGTCCCCTTAATTTTAAGGGGACCGCCCTCCAAAACAGAAAATTTTGTGTTTTGTTTCTGACGGCAAAATATTTATATGTATATATATAGATTTATTATATATCAAAAATACGTTGGGTTGTATTGGCACGAGAAGGGAATACTTGACACATTTTATTAACATTTCGTTAAGAAAATTTTCTTGACAATTTTGGATAAAATAATCAAGACGTCAAGCTGACAAAGGTGGGTTTAAGGAATGAAAAGAGAATGTGTGTGTATATATATATATTATGTGTTAAGGTGGGATGTTGAGGGATAATGAGGAAAGGACGGAGATGGGTGCTAACGACGATGGGAGTTTGTTTCATAGTTTTCTTGTGCGAAGGTTCGGCTTCGACTTCTATGTTGATCCACTCAACTCACTTCTCTTCATCACCGTGAGTTTTGCAAGAGTGGACATAGAAGATTTTCATGTTGAACGTTATAGTCTAAAAGGGGCAAAGGGGGAAGAAAAGGTTCGAGGACGAACAATTTTTTTTAGTTCTAGATAGTCAACAAATGACGTATCTAGGTTATGAGAGGTTATGTATATATATGTATATATATGTATATATATATATATATACATATATATATATATATACATATATATATATATATATATATATATATATATATATATATATATATATATATATGTATATATATATATATGTATATATATATATATATGTATATATATATATAAGAAGAAAACTTATTAACAAACACATAAGTATTTACTAAGTATTTAAGACTGAAGGGGGGGGGTATGCAGTAGGCTAGTTCATTAATCTACGCATATAGTGGTGAGCATGAAAGAGAGGCGTACCTTTTAGTCTTCAACATGTGGTCTTCAAAAACTTCAAAGAGTATTGACTTATATAAGTCAATAACGAAGGAGATTCCGACTTTACCGATGAGTTGAAATTCTAGCCACTTGGTCCCCATGGTCTGATTGGTCCATAGTTGTTTGAACCAAACATGGTTTGCAATTGACTCGGATGCATATATGGTGGAAGTATTCCCCAAGGAGTAAAACTTGGTGGATTTGGATAATTCCACATTGGGTGACTATTATTTTGACGGTTTGGTCTATTTTGGTTTCTTCTAGGTTAAGAAGTTTTAGGCCGAGGGTGAGAACTAAGTGGTCTTCTAGGAGGAGGTGTTTTTGACCTTAACTTTGGTTTAGAGTGTTCTATTTCATTTTTTAAAGATGGTTTATAAAAGGTTTTTACATCCTCATTACTAGCTATGGGTATTTTTCTATCTTTCATAAGTATATACTTAGGTTTTGACTTTAAAGGTTTTTGCTCACTAGTTTCACATTCAAACTTTACATTTTTAGTTTCACTATTTGAATCCTTAGTTGAATTAAATCCTAATCCGGTTTTATCTCCTGATATTCTTTGAATACTTATTATTTCCCTAAGTGAATTACTACTATTTTCGAATTTGTTAAGTTTACAAATTTCTTTCTTAAGTATTTCGTTTTCATTTTTAGTTTCTTGACATGTTCTACATTCAAAAACTTCTTTCCCTTTTTCTAAGTTATGTAGTTTAATTTTTAATTCTAGTATTTCTTTTTCTAATTGGTTATTTTTATGTTTTAGTGATTTATTTTTACTCATTACTTTTTGACCTAGTTTGCATAATTTATTATATTCACTATCTAAGTCTTTTTCATCTAATGATAAATATTCATCACTAAAGTATTCAGTTTCGGAATGTACCTCACTTGATGTCTTAGCCATAAGACATTTCTCCTCATTTGTGGTTTCTTTCTCGTCTTCGTCACTATCACTCCATGCTCCTCCAACGAACGCCTTTTGGTTTTGCTCCTTTGACATCATAGGACATCTTCCGATGAGATGATTTGGATCACCGCATTTGAAGCACTTCCTCTCGCTCTTGCTACCTTTTTCGTCTTTGTTTCTTTGGAGTGCCTTTCTTTCGTCATGTGGTTGTCTAACGAATCTTCCTCGTCTTTTGAAAAACTTCTTGAAGTCTCTTACGGCCATGGCATATTCTTCATCATCACTATCGGAGGTTGAGCTATCCTCGTCACTTGATGCTTTCCTAGCTTTCAACGCGATTGACTTGCTTTTCTCTTTCTTTCCTTTGACCATCTCGGAGTCTTTCTTGATTATTGCTTCGTAGACCTTCAAGTTGAAAATCAACTCGTCAAGTTGAAGAGTTGACAAGTTCTTTGGTTCTTCAATCGCCGTAACTTTAGCTCGCCATTTTGGATGAAGAGCCCTAAGAAATTTCCTAACAAAATTCTTACTAGAGAAACTCTCATCAAGTGCCTTTAAACTTGTGATGATTGTGTTAAACCTAGCAAAAGCATTATCAATTGATTCCTCTTCCGGAATCGTAAATTGTTCATATTGTTGAACAAGAAGATCTATTTTATTATCTTTGACTTGACTATTACCTTGGTGAGTTATTAGTAAAGTGTTCCAAATTTCTTTTGCGGTTTTACACATAAAGATCCTTTCGTATTATTTACGTGGTAACGCATTATAAATAACCATTTTTGCCTCATTATTTTTAGAAAGCTTTCTTTTTAAATCATCACTTTGTTTTTCAAAAGGTACTATTTCATCCTTTTTAGTTTCAAGATTATGTTGAATAGGTAAAAAATCACCATTAGTAATAACATGCCAAAGATCTAGATCTTTTGATTTCACATAAGTTTCGAATCGATTTTTCCAATAAAGAAATCCATCACTTTCAAATAGTGGTGGTCTTTGCATAGATTGCCCTTCTAAATATTTTTCAGATTCCGTAGATCGTTTCAAGTTTTAAAATACAGTTTATTTTAAAAATCTTGTTTGACCTGTCTCTTGATACCAATTGTGGAAAACTAGAAGGGGGGGGGGGTTGAATAGTTTTACGTATTTTTAATTTTATTGTGAAAACTTTTGTTTATTTTTAAAGCTTCGATTCTATCTTATGTGAATTCAACTCTTGATCAATATGAACAAATATAAACAAATATAGAAAAGCAATGCAAGTAAAGTAAATATAATGAAATGAAAGATAGAGATGGAAAGATCAAACCACAACACGGAGATTTATAGTGGTTCGGCTACAAGGACACCTTCCTTGCCCTACTCCACTCCTCGAGTCACCTACTCAAGAGTTTTCTTCACTATGTCAACAAACTCCCTTATGGCGGAGAAACCTTACACAACTTTAGCTTACACCGGTTTAACGACACAAAGCTAGATGTCAAGTTCTAATCGTAGCTAGAACCAATCTCACAACTTATACACAACTTCTACACAACTAGTTCACACCTTCTTCACGACAGCTTCACGACTTCTTCACGACTTCTTCTTCACGACTACTTCACGACTTCTTCTTCACGACTTCTACACTACTTCTTTACAAGCACAACTACTTACTTACACTTAGATCTACTTATCACAACTATACAACACTTTACACAACTACAAGAATGATATGAGTTAAGCTATAATACTTCTTCTCTAGTTGAAGGAGTATTCTTCTTTTGCACTTTGATGGTGGAAGCTTGGATCACTTGGAAACCAAAGCTTAAGAGAATATGATCAAAGGATTTTAGAAAGGATTTACAAGGATTAGAGAAGATTTAGAACAGAAGGTTTTGGGGTGCAAAAGGTGAGGAAAATGTCCAGAGATAGACCAGTATTTATAGGCAAAAACTGGGAAGCTACTGGAGCGGGGCGGTCCCCTTAAATAGGGGGCCGGTCCCCTTAATTTTAAGGGGGCCGCCTTTATGAATTAAGGGGGCCGCCCCTGCTGAACGTTGCCCAGTTTTGTCCTTTTGTGGGGAAGGTTTTTCTGAGACATTTTTGCCATTTTTGATTGAAAATTTGAATTCATATATTTATAATAGATTAAACATATTTATTTAATACCAAAAATGTTTTTCAAAAATATATAAATTGTTTTTGACATTTTATAAAAAGTTTAGAGATTAAGAAAAAGTTCTTTTGATCATATAATGCATTAAGCATTTGTTTATTCATACCTTAAGTGATTAAGTTGTTAAAATAGATATTTACAACTAAATACTTGTTTACGTCATGATCTTTCGTTTAATGATTTTACATTTTGTGATTATCAAAATATAGAGATATCGAAAGAATATTAATAACGTGTTTAGGCATTATTTATATCAACAGCTTTCTTGCTACGTCATTTTATAAAGACCCCCTCAGTCATATACCATGACTACTTGAGGGAATTTTGGTGTACAGCAGTGGCAACCAGCCCTGAGGACACCAAAGACTCTATAATCACTTTCTCAGTGATGAATGGGAGAAGGACCTTCTCTCTTGATTACAAAACCTTCTTCAAAGCCACTGGCCTTGATTTCGTCGAGAATTTTGATCCCAACCCCACTGACCAAGAAGTTAAAGCAGAATTGCTTTTTCTAGGGCCACATTACCCCAAACAACCTGAGGTGGCCCCAGGTTAATTATTGGTCAAGGCACCAATAATCAAAACTTGGTTTCCCCCAGCCTGGAGGATCCTGATGACTTTTGTCATTCAGGTCCTTGGAGGCAATAAATCCTCCACGGAACAGTTGAACGCATCACAACAATTGATGGTGTTCAGTCTCCTGGAGGGTAAAAAGATAGATATCGGAGGAATAATTGACCGGATCTAAACAGACACGTTGTGTTGGGGATACTTTGAGTATATACTTGATAGCACGCGGAATTTACTATCAAGTACTTAGAAGAATATGAGTTTATGTTTGGTGATTGATCAAGTAAAACAATAAGAACAAACAATATCAACCAAACTATCACTTCAATATATCAAACGATTACAATATGAACGTGAAGAACACTTGAGAATTCGTATAAAGGATATTAGGTATTTGATGTATTCGATATATCTAAACCCTAATCTAAGGATCTCTTTTTATAATGTAAAGAGTCCTATACAAGTTAAACATATAACCGAATCATTCTATACAAATAAGATATATACCATATCTTTTCTATATTTATCTTCACACGGTTTCACCTTGATCTCTTAAGTAGTCCTAACTGTTCTTCCTTCAGCAGTCCTAACTGCTCTTCCATCAGCAGTCCTAACTGTTCTTGTATACTTCAACCGTACTAACTGCTTAAGTTTAATTCCCGACAATCCTCCCCTAAACTTATGATTTAGATGCAAATCAATAAGTTTCTTGAATTAAACTTCTGATTTCGTTGATGGGGTGGATTCTTTCAAACACTTGTCTTTAATCACGAAACACTTTGGGAATTATCTTCACATATCACACTCTTTTGGTCAACTCTTCAAAAATTACCAAAATTAATTTAATTCCATCAAGGAATTAATTCCTTATACCAACCTAAGAGTTAATTCTTCATATCAACCACGCATTGAATGTCATTAAACCTTCATTAACTCTATAAAAACTCACATATCCACACAAAATCTTCAACACAAATCTTTAACTCTTCAATCACAATGAATTCTTCTCCACCAAACATTATAGAAATCTCATCTGACTCTTCTTCAGATTCTGAAAGTTCAGGTTGGAAAAACTATTTTCCACCAAACTATTCTTCAACTTCAAGAGTTAATCTTTCAAAGAGAAAGACTGAAATATCCTCGTCCGATGAACCTTCCTCCGATGAACTTCCTCCTTATGTGGATGATTCATCCTCCTCATCTGACTCGTCTGATGATGATGAACTTCGAAAACTATCAGACTTACTAACCAAAGAATTTGAAAAAGCTGCATCATCAGTGAAGATCCCTGTTCCAAAGATGAAGCCTGAGAAGAAGCAAGTTCCATCTACAAGAAAAGTTGTACTGGCACTCCCTTGCAAGAAGGTGTCTGACGTCATGGGTAGCAGAGGAGCCCGCAGCAAAACCATGCCGGATATCCTTGGAAAAGGAAAAGGAAAGCTTGAGTAGTTGTGTTGTGTTTGTGTTGTGTAGGTTGTTTTGTTGGTAGTTGGTAGGTTTTGTTGGTTTTTCACCTGTGAAGCTCTTATGTAATGAATCATCTTTAATGAATAGACTTTAAGCACTTCTTTATAATTCATCTCTGACTTCTTAATTCCTCCCCTGAATTTCATAATCATCAATCATCTTTAACAGCAACTAGAACAAACTTTAATCCTCCCCTGTTTGGAAGAATCCTCACCATCAGATGAACTAGAACATAAGTTATCCAAGCTCAGCATCCAATAAGACCATTTGTACAAGTTACCATCAATTCAGTTGTTTTAGTTTCAAACTGCTCTCAACACTTCCAGATGTATTACCTTCTGAGAGAGGTGTATCACAGAGCATAAACTCAGTAGGAACTAAGTTTGAACAATCAGTACAAACTGGTGAAGCCAGCAGTTCAGACTGTTAACTCCAGCAGTACTAACTGTTAGCAAAAAGTAATGTGGATTCGAAAACATTTTTGTCCACTTATAGTTTTTAGCAAACTATCAGCTATGAACGGATTTGACTTGTCTTTACCAATAGCCGTTTGCTATGGACTAGCCAACTCTTCACACTTAGATTTGGTGAGTTGATAACCAACCAGTTTTTGGTAAACTGTCAACCATAAACGGATTTGAGTAGTCTTTACCAGAAACCGTTTGATCTGGACTAGTTGATTCTTATGTTGATTAGACATGGTGAATCAATTACCATTTGTTGTGTGACAAGCATTCACACTTGACAATCCAAACCACCATACTTTTCAAAGCACAATGTAAAGCAGAAAGCTTTTCTTAACCTGAAATGTTAGTCCAAAACCAAAGAAAACACAATACACAATATTCTCTTTTAACAGTTATCACAATTGACTAACAAAATCACAAGCAGTACTAAAAAGATTCAAACAGTCTCAACTATACAAATAGCACAACTAACAGTACAAAATCCAAAAACATTTAGACATTAATCTTTTGAAGGATTAAGCATTCCAATACCTGTTACCAAGTACTGAAATCTGCTTACATCAAAACCTTTTGTTAAGAGATCAGCAAAGTTGTCATCAGTGTGTATTTTAACAACTTGTATTAACTTCTTTTCAGCACAGTCTCTTATAAAATGATGTATAATTTCAATATGTTTAGTTTTTGAATGTTGAACTGGATTCTTAATGATACACATTGTACTGTTATTGTCTATATGTATAATTGTGTTTAAGAAATTGTACCCATAATCAAGCATCTGGCTTTGAATCCATAGAACTTGAGCACAACAACTTGCAGCTGCCACATATTCTGCTTCAGTAGTAGATATGGCCACCATAGTCTGCTTCTTACACTGCCAAGAGATTAATCTTCGACCTAAGAATTGACAACCACCTGTTGTAGACTTTCTATCCATGCTAGCACCAGCATAATCAGAATCAGAGAATGCAACAAGATCAAATGCAGACTCTTTAGGATACCATAGCCCCAAGTTAGGCTGACCCTTAAGGTATCTGAAGATTCTTTTTACTACTGTGAGATGAGACACCTTAGGAGTCACTTGGAATTTTGCACAGGCACAAACAGCAAACATAATGTTAGGCCTAGATGAGGTAAGATACATCAGAGACCCAATCATAGATCTATACATGTGCACATCCACATCTTCACCACTGTGATCCTTTAATAACAAATGTGTCTCCTTGTCAATTGGTGTGCTAGCAACCTTGGCATCTGTGAATTGAAATTTCCTTAAAATTTCACCAACATATTTATCCTGAGAGATAAATATACCATCTGACTTTTGCTGTACTTGAAGACCTAGAAAGAAGGTAAGCTCTCCCATAGAACTCATCTGAAATTGGTCTTTCATCAGCTTTTCAAACTCCTTACACATCTGTTTCTTAGTAGAACCAAAAATGATGTCATCTACATAAACTTGGACCAGTAGAATATCACCCTTGTCCTTTTTAATAAAAAGTGTTTGATCAATTTTCCCTCTATGAAACCCATTCTTCAGAAGATATTTAGCAAGAGTTTCATACCAAGCTCTTGGAGCCTGATGCAATCCATATAGAGCTTTCACCACCTTATAAACCTTGTCAGGATGCTCTTGGTCTATAAAACCTGGAGGTTGTGAAACATAAACCTCTTCATCAATAGTATCATACAGAAATACACTTTTCACATCCATTTGATAGACCATAAACCCCATAAATGAAGCATAAGCAAGAAATAATCTTATTGCTTCAATCCTGGCAACTGGAGCAAAAACTTCCTCATAATCTATACCCTCCTCCTGAGTATAGCCTTGATCAACCAATCTTGCTTTGTTCTTTATCACAATGCCCCTCTCATCCTTCTTATTCCTGAATACCCACTTTGTACCAATCACTCTCATTCCCTTTGGTAGATCAACCAGAACCCATACATTTTGAATCTTGAATTAAAGTAGCTCTTCTTGCATAGCTTCAACCCAACTTGATGATTCTAAAGCCTTTAACACATTCTTGGGTTCAACCTGAGATAGAAAACATACAAACATACACTCATGCTCATCTTCATGATGTTTTTCTTCATAAACCACACTGAGAAATCCATGATGATCTGGGTCTTGAATTTGCCTTCTGGTCTTGACTCCAGATTGTACATCTCCTATGATATTGGTAAGTGGATGATTCCTATGTACAATAGTATGGGGAGTAGAAGGAGCTACATAGCTGGTAGGCATGTTTTGTAGACCAGCTCCAAAGAAATCAAACTCATCAGCTTGAGAAGCAGTATCAATAGGTGAATCAAGATGAGGTTGACTTGGTCCAGCAGTATCAATATTTTGCTCAGCAGTTGGAACTTGAGGTTGAGCAGTACGAACTCCATTGGAACTGCTCGTTGGAATTTGAGCTTCTTTACCATTCTGACCACTTGGTTCAGCAGCATCTTTCTCTTTGTCTACACCACTTGATGAAGGAATATCATCTTTCTTTGTAGAAGACTCATTCACAGGACTTTCTTCCATGACAGGTATGAAAATGCAATCATCATCTTCCTCCTCTGAACCTGCATCATTTTTAGTATTTGTACCTGTAACAGGCACATAATTCATGGAATCTGAAAGACCGTCAATATCAAAGATCCAATCTGGACCTACACCTGCAACATTTGGTTTATTCTCCAAAAATTCTATGTGCAGATTTTCTTCTACATGCTTGGTGCTTGTATTGTACACCCTAAAAGCCTTATTGTGCAGAGAATAACCAACAAAGAAACCTTCCTCAGATTTCCCATCAAACTTTCCTAGTTGGTCTTTGGTATTAAGGATAGTAACATGACAACCACAAGGTCTCATGAAGCTTAAAGCCGGGGTTCTACTTCTAAGAAGCTCATAAGCAGTATTATTGTGAGGTTGTACAACTAAAACCCTATTCAATACATAGCAAGCAGTGCTAACTGCTTCAGCCCAAAATGAAACTGGTAGCTTAGAGTCAGCTAACATTGTCCTAGCTGCCTCTATAAGAGTCCTATTCTTTCTCTCAGCTACACCATTTTGCTGTGGGGTTCTAGCTACACTAAACTCCCTCTTAATACCTTTTTCTCTGCAAAAGTCATCCATCACTCTATTCTTGAATTCAGTCCCATTGTCACATCTGATTATTTTAACCTTCTTATCAACTAGGTTTTCTACTTCAACAATGAAGGTCTTAAGTATTTCACTTGTCTCATCCTTAGTTTTCATAAAGAATACCCAAGAAAACCTACTATAATCATCAGTGATAACAAGGCAGTATCTCTTAAAGTTCAAGCTATTCACAGAAGTAGGACCAAACAAGTCCATACGCAACATATATAAAGCTTGAGAAATAGAGTTCTGGGTCTTTGGCTTACATGAGGCTCTGTGTTGCTTACCCTTAAGGCAAGAAACACAAGTTTGGTCATTGAGAAAAGTTTTGTTTGGTAAACCTCTTACCAACCCATGTTTAGCAATATTGTTAATGGTTTAAAAATTAACATGACCAAGCCTCCTGTGCCACAACATTGATTCTTCTAATGTGGCTTTTACAACAAGACAAGTAAGTCCAACCTTAGGAACTAGTTTATTCATCTCAACACTGTATGTATTATCCTTTCTAGGGATTTTAAGCAATACTTGACTTTCATCAGGTAGCTTGAAATCAGGAGAAAGTATAAGACAATCAGTATCAGTAAATAAAACTTTGTTCTGTTTATCACAAATTTGTGATACACTGAAAAGATTGTACTTAAGTTCTGGTACATAATACACATTTTCAAAATCAAGGTTACCAGTTTTAATTACCCCTTTACCAGTAATTCTTCCTCCAACACCACCACCAAAGACAACTGGTCCTCCATCCAGAGCAATAAAGTCTGAAAGATATGACATGTTGCCTGTCATGTGCCTTGAACATCCACTGTCTGAATATCCTCTATCTTCTTTGCCATTTGAGGATGTTCCTGCACATAAAATAAAGGTGTTAGTTTCTTTTGAGGATCCAAACCATCACTGGTTTGGATCTGCCTTGTGCATCAAGATAAGAAAACTTGTTTGAGGTCTTTGATGCACCATTGGGTTTGGTAGAGTTTTTAACCCAATGTGCTGAGGCCTTGACAGCATTGCCCCTTTTTCCCTTAACATTCAAGTACCTAGCAGTAGGATTTGCTGGTCTAGCAGTTGGAACTGCTGACCTAGCAGTTGGAACTGCTTGTTTAATCTTAGGCACCCACTTCTGATTAGTCATTGCTGTTTTCTGATATAAAAATGCCTTTTAACTATTTGTGCATGATTTGAAAATTATTTTGCACTTGAAATAGTTTGCTTGTTTTTAAACCACTTATTTTGACTAGCAGTTGAAACTGTTTTGATGCCAGTCTTTAACATAACAGCTTTAGGTGACATCTTATGATTTGCATTAGGGTTTGTCAATCTAGTTGGACCATTTTGAGTTACCCTAGCATTGTTATTCCTGTTCACCCTTGCATTCCCAGTAACCCTCTTTTTTCATGGGTTAGAATCACAATAAGCAGCCATATGCTCAAAACTTCCACAAACAAAACATACTTTTCTAATCATAGCAAACTTATCATCCATTTTCTTAGATTTTGAATGATTCCAGTTCCTATGACTACTCTCAGAACTTGATGATCTGTTCTTAGTCCTATACATCTCAGCATATCTAACATTTTTCCTAACTGGTTTTATGTTTTCAGTCTTAACCACTTTAGGAGCATGTTTAACTTCTACCTTAACAACATTAGGTTTTTCCTTAACCTCTACATTCTCATCATCAGATGTCCATTCCTCAATAGTTGGTGCATCTGAGTTCCTATCAGAGGACATCTTTTCCTCAGAAAGAGATTTATCACTAGCACTCACAAAAGAATCTTCTGCCTTAACAAATTTAACAGGATTCTCACTAACCTTAACACCATATCCAGGAAAATCCATATCCTTAAACTCTTCTAAACCTGTATGAGCTAAATTAATTCCTGGTGGAGCAAACATTCCTCTAAAGGGGGGTGCAACTGACTTATAACCTAAACCAGATTTAGCTTTGTTAAGTATTTGACTCTCTACAATCTTCTTAACTCCGTTTGAAGTATATTCAAGAGTGTCTACACTTAACTGGATGTTTTCTTTTTCCTTTTTAAGCTTCTCTAGTTCATATACAAGTCCACTCATTTTATTATCTTTTATTTGCAATTCCCTCTTTAAAAGACCTATCTCATCAGAAAAGTTTGACTCATTCTGTTTATAAAACACAATTTGTTCTTCCAAAACAGCTAATCCTCTTTTATGATTTGACAGACTAAAACTTATTTGATTAAATTCAACTCTAAGATCATCATACTGTTTCTTAACATTTTCATAATCTTTTAAAGCATGACAAGAGTTTGAACATTTTTCAGGTTTATATACCTCAGTGTCTGAGAAAGCCATCAAACCCAAGTTAGCTGGTTCCTCTTCTTCCTCCATGAAGCTCCAATCAAATCCAGCTTCATCTACAGCTACCATAGCCTTGGAAGAAGGCTCTTCAACATTAACTGTTCTCCTTGACCCTTGCTGATTCTTAAACCCTTGACCCTGGTTACTTAGTTGTCTTGGACCTCTACATTCCCTGGAAAAGTGCCCCATCTTGTGACAATTAAAGCATTCCACCTTAGACTTATCATACCCAGCAACATCTCTTCCATTGAAAGAAATCTTATTCCCAGTCCTTTGGTAATACTTCTTAGCCCTGATGCTTATCAAAGCCAACTGCCACTTTAAATCCATAGCTTCCAAATCATCTTCATCAATTTGAAGAAGATCTTCATTAAAGATCTTTGACCCACCAGACTGTTCTGACACAAATGCATATATGGTCTCTTCAGTCAAGCCAGCAGTACTAGTTTTTACACTAGCAGTGCTAACTGTTGGTATAGCAGTACCAACTGCTTCTTCATCTTCATGATTAGAACTGTTTGAAGAAGATACAAAAGCCATATTCCCTGAATTGGAACTGGTGCTACCACTCTTCTTGACCTTTTGCTCAACAATCTTGAGATTATTGTAAAGCTCATTCATTGTCATTTTCTCCAGCTCTGGTTTATTGCTCCAAACCATAACATAAGTGTTCCATTCAGCAGGTAAACTATTTAGAAACTTCATGTTGAGGTCTTCTTGAGGTATCACAATCTTCAACACAGTAAGTTGACTGATGATCTTTTGAAGCCTATTAAAGATATGATCCAAAGTTTCATTGCTTGATGCAGTGAAGTTTTCATAACTTTGCTTGAGTAGGGTTTTCTGTGCCTTCTTGGTAGCTTCATTGCCACCAAATCTTTCCACCACTGCTTCAAAAACAGTTTTAGCCGACTCGTAATGGCTAAAGTTCAGCACTTGATCATTAGGAATTGCCATTAGTAACAAATTCCTAGCCTTCTGATCATTCTTCTTTTTGATTCTCTCCTCGTTTGTAACTGGCTCAGTGTTAAGCTTTGTGATCTTGGAACCATCAGCACGTGTTTCTTCAACAGCAACTGGTTTGAAGGAATCACCATTGATAATAATATCCCATAATGCATAGTCTTGCACCATGAAATATTGCTCTATTCTGAGCCGCCATAAATCGTATTCATTCTGTTTCAGCATGGGGAGTTTAGCAAGGATTGAGGTTTGAGGTGTCTCCATGTCCATCTTCTTGGATTGCTAGTGAGTAAATACTTCTGGTTCTTCAAGACTCAAAGTATCAGAAACCTGGCTCTGATACCACTTGACCGGATCTAAACACACACGTTGTGTTGGGGATACTTTGAGTATATACTTGATAGCACGCGGAATTTACTACCAAGTACTTAGAAGAATATGAGTTTATGTTTGGTGATTGATCAAGTAAAACAATAAGAACAAACAATATCAACCAAACTATCACTTCAATATATCAAATGATTACAATATGAACGTGAAGAACACTTGATAATTCGTATAAAGGATATTAGGTATTAGATGTATTCGATATATCTAAACCCTAATCTAAGGATCTCTTTTTATAATGTAAAGAGTCCTATACAAGTTAAACATCTAACCGAATCATTCTATACAAATAAGATATATACCATATCTTTTCTATATTTATCTTCACACGGTTTCACCTTGATCTCTTAAGCAGTCCTAACTGTTCTTCCTTCAGCAGTCCTAACTGCTCTTCCATCAGCAGTCCTAACTGTTCTTGTATACTTCAACCGTACTAACTGCTTAAGTTTAATTCCCAACAATAATCTTCCGAGACCTCGTGGCTAAGCTCTCAGGAAAATCTAGACAAAGACACATGTCTTACCCTAGGTTTATTTCCTGCGTGCTTCAGGCCTTATTAGGCTCTGATTATGTTAGGCCTGACGTTCAAGGATCAAAACCTGACGTCTTACATAAGGCCAACTATTCTAGAGACCTCACTGAGGTACAACCAGTATCCCTGACCGACTATATGCTGGTAGTTATTCAGGGAGAAAAGACAATCTCACCCAATCCTTCTCCTGAAAAGCAGGAGAAGAAGAAAAAGAAGGCGAGGACCAAGAAGGTGGTGAAACCCACACCACTCGCCATTGGATCTTCTGCCTCAAAAGAAGGGCAAATGACCAAGACCTCTCAGACACCCATCATTGAGACCCTCTTGGCCTAAAAGAAAAGCCAACAGAGGATACTGAGAAATCACCCTCAATGTCCTCGGGCAAAACCCTTCCTCAAGGCTCTACTGACATAAACAAGTCAGTGGAGTCAGGAACCTCCACCAAATCACATCCCGATGAAGGCACTGATAAATCATAATCTGTGCCTGAGGGAGAAAAGGGTCCTGCATCCTTGGTAGAGCAGCACTACTCTACTGAGAAGGGCGAACCACACCCAATAACATCCTGCTTATGGCCCTGAGAAATCACACTCAGGGTCTTAGGGAGTCAAGGACCCTAAATCCCCAAAAGGGCAGTACAACCCTGATGGGAAAGGGGTCCATCAACAATCACAAAGTGTACCTAGTGATAGTACTGAAAAACACCCATCAGTGCTTGAAGGCGTACATGGGGACAAAGACTCAAGGGGCATGCAACCACCCACTGATATGGAACCACAACCCCCTCAAGGCGGATCCATTCCCTCGGGTACTGACCCCAAACGCCAGGCTGAGCAAACCTACTCAGTTATTATGGCAGGGTCAGGACCTGGCCAAAACAAGTTGCAGATTCAGTCCATGGTGGATTTTCAGGCTGTTCTCTTGTCTAATGAAGAGCTCAGTATTGACAGTGAGGAAGAAGTGTTTGAGGCAGGTGATGATATGGACACTGATGCACAACCCACTGAACAATCGCATCAGTCTTCTCCTCCACAAGGTGAAGAATCAGCTTCTCAAGCTGATCATTCTTCGGACTCTGAATCATCCTGCCCAGCCAATCTCAGGAAGTATGACAACATTCTTCCTCTCACTGAAAGACAATTGGTCAAGTTCTTACAGAAGGCCAACAATGCTTTCTTTCAAGGGCTCACTGAAGAAATCTTTGACCAACATTGTGAAGCTGCAGTTCACTATGTTAACCTGAAGGAATCAGTTGAACTTTATCGTGATGAAGTTAATGAGCAACAATCAGGGATTGCCTACTCCTTGACAACTCTTGATCAGAATCTTAAAATGTTCAACACTACCCTTTCCAACATTACTAAGAGCGTTGCAACTATTCAAGAGTCAGTGAAAGATGACCCTGAGCTCAATAAGAAGATTCTTCAGGCTTCTGAGACTTTTCAGCAACAGTCAGATCAGTTCACTGAGCTTTTCAAAATGCTGACATCCTCCAACCTTCAGGGTCTCAGCTCTTCAGTGAACTCCATCAAGTCTTCCCTGGTTCTTATGGAGGCACATTTGGCATCTTGGGCCAAGTCTTCGAATTCCTTGGCCTGGAATCTTGGACCTAGGATGACTGCTATCGAGGCTTCTCAGGCATCTCTTGAAGCCAAGGTATCCACACTTCAGCAAGACACCTCAGACATCAAGTCCATGATGACTGAGATATATCAGGCTTTCAAAGGTCAGGCTGCTCCCTCAACTTCAGTGAGCACTCCAACTCCTGCTCTCACAATGGCTCAAGCAACAGTTGAGGGGGAGAAAGTCACTGAAGCTTCTTCCAGCCAACAACCTCCTTCTCACACTGAGGGGGAGATTCCTGAAACAACCCCATCATCAACTCAAGATAAAGGCAAAGGCATTCTTACTACTACTGAGCCTGAGCCTACAATATTGGTGCCTGCTTCCTCAGAAAGAAGGCCTGACCCTGATGAACCAATCAAGGTCCCTTATGAGATCAATGGAGTGATGCACCTTCTCACTGAGGCTGAAATTCAGGCTCATATGGAGAAGGAAGAAGGGTTGAAGAAAGCAGCTGAAGAAGAGAGGCTGAACAAGTCTGCCCTCATCCAGGTGGTCAGTGAAGAGGCCGAAAAGATTGGACTTGAACCAAAAGCCCTTGCTGGAAGGAAAGGTGGTCAGAGCTTTGTGAAAGCTCAGGATGCTGAGATGACTGCTCTCAGGAAGAAAAGAGAAGAAAGGTTGAAAAAGGCTGAGGAGATAAGGAAAAAGAGGATTGAGAAGTACCAATGGGTTATGACAAGCAGACTGAGACCTGAACCAATCACTGATGTAAAGATTCATCAAAACACCAAGCCTGCTGTCATCAGTGTCTTCAGAGGTCCTGACAAGAGGAACTTTGAAATTCATGATCCCTTTAGATTCTCTGACTTTGGGATCACTGAATTGGATGAATTGGGTCCAATCATATTCAAAAAGTCAAACGTTGTTGTCAAAGAACTGATGAAATCCCTGAAGCTAAGATATGAAAAACTGACAGCAACACCTGAGGAACTTGGTATTCCCTCACTTCTCCCAGCTCCAACCAGTCAACTTGCTCCCTCTCACTCCTCTAGAAGAAAGAGGAAGCAAATTGAGTCAGAACCTGAGATCAAAGTTCCTGGCCTAGAATGCAACAGAGCTCTCCCTGAAAGAGTTAAATTTGTGAACAACCAGGTCATTGAACTACATGAGAGGGGTCTCTTCTTCACTGATGAGTTTAGAGACCCAGCCTTCCAAAGATGGAGTGATATTGATCAGGCTGGAATCAAAGCCATGCTTGGTTTCCTCATGATGGCCTCTCCAATCCAGAGTCCTGCTAATGTGAGGTTCTGCCATGACCTGAGAATCAAGATTCAAGAAAACCCTGATCAACATGAGCTGGAATCCAAGAGACCTAAGCTTGAAGCCCTTGGATACAAACTGGAATGAATGAATCTGCAACACCTCTATCCTATACTTATTTAGTTGTTAGGACTTATGTAGTGAAATCAATAAAATGATGGCCCTTTGTTTTATTATTTCAGTGTCCTTAATTACTTTCTAGTACATTCAGTATGAGTAGAAGTCATTACCTCACTCATAACTGATCAAAACACTTAAGCATAATTTATATCAAAATAGGGGGAGATTGTTGGGTCCTTCAGTACCCAAGAGTCCTTAAAACAGGATTTGAATACAAAACGCTAAGTGTTAATCAACCAAAAACAAAATTAGGTCACTGAGTGAACAGTCACTCAGTGAGTTACCTTCAAGATGCTCAGGACGAGTATAAGAAGAAAGACTCACCACACAGGGAGGCGGATCTCCCTGAAGTGTTACTTGAGACGAAGAAGAAGGTAATGGGTTCAGTGAGCATTAGACAAGAGCTCATTAAACCCCAGTCTCCTCAACAACAATAAGATTGAAGACTGAAGACTGAAGGCGAAGACTGAAGAACCTGAAGCCTGAAAGAAAGGCGGTATTGAGAGGGAAGGTTTGAAGAGATAAGAACAAGTCTTATCGGGGTCTGACACAAACCATCCCTAAAGCGGCTAAAAGTCAAGAAGTGTCAGGACTGACACTCGAAGACTTTTTGGCGCAATCCTATTGGTTCTTGGAAATGACAATTACTGTTGTAGTTGTCAGACATGCCTTCCTATTGTTTATGTATTTTTAATCTTCAGTACTCTTAACATGTTTGCCTATAAATAGCAAACAGATGGAGAAAAGTGGGTTAGGTATTTTGTGCATTAAAAGCTTAGACTTTCACAATACCTCTTTTCTCCTACAAAGAGTAATCAATCCCTGAGATAGCTCAGTGGGTCAAAATTGTTACCACTTAAGCATAGCTTAAGTTTAAATAGGAGACACCATACCGTGTCTATTCAATCCCAAGTGTTTGTTCCGCAAAACACTTGGGTAATAGATTCTTTGATTGATTTCTAATAAGAATTTAAACGTTGAAAAATATCGTGTTTTTATATTTACGTTTTGCTTATAACTTGTAATTAATCAAATACATCGTATCAGTCATAAACACAAATAGATTAACTTTTTAGTTAACTCTAAGCGTGTTAATGGAACAGCAAGATTGTTGAAGTAAAAACCTGCAAATCGCTCGGAACTGAGGTTAGATCTCCCGGACGAGGTCTTGTCAAGGTTTCGAAGCACCTACACACAAGAAGCACGCACGTTAGGCTCGCCCCGGGTGTTGTCCCAGGACCAGGCTCCAGCGTGAGAGTAAGTATGGATAGTCCAAAAGGTTAGGTAATTAATCAGAGTAAATGAGAGCAGTAAAAGTTAGTTGTGAGTAGTAAATGAGCTGGGTATTTATACTATCCAGCTTTGAGACCTGTAATGATGGCGTCGGATTTTTGGGAGATATGTCGCAAACATGATCCCGTGAAATCTGGGGTGGCGGCAGTCTAACTGTTGTCACCATCTGTGCATGGGGTAAGGCCACCTGTCCAGGTGATCAGGGTTGTTATGGATGACGAGGTTATATGAAGGTCCAAAGGGTGTTATGTCGTTCGGACGCACGTCATGTCGTTCGGACGTCCGGACAAGATAGGTCGTCCGGACACATACGCCAACATGTCCCCCCCCCAATAACATAGTATCGGTTACGCCGATATTGTGATACATTGTAAAAATCTCGAATTTCCGTTTTATCATTTCCTGGGGGCTTGGTCCGTTTGGATTTGTGGGGTGGATTTTATGTACAACCTGCCAAAAACCATTATTGCTTCATTTTAAGGATAGCCGTCGTTTTATCGCGTGGGTGAGAGAGTGCCATGTCATCATCTGACACGACACGTCATTTTGCGCTCCTCCTTTTGCCTATAAATAGTGTCATTTGTTCTATTTTTATTCTTTGATTTCTTCTGACACACCTTCCGGTAGCATTTTTCCGATCGAACTTTTTAAATTAGTCCGAGTGGTTTCTACACAAGTCATTCGTCCCAAGAGGTACGTTCCGCATCATCCATATTTTGTATTTTTTGATGTTTGGCTATATCCCCTCCTCCCTCGGCTAAGCTATGTCGAATTCTCCCGTTACGATTCATGAAGAGGATACTAAGGAAGTTGGGAAATTTTTACCCAAGTTTGACATTCAGAAATATATCTCCCGCATGGACGAAGGGGCAGTGACCTTGGTGGCACTAGAATTTGGTATACCCGATGACTTACATCCGAGGCCACCTCCAGAGGGTATGACTATGGATGAACTTCCGGATGATGCGATAGGTTTGTATCTGGAGTATTTCTATGAGGGTGGTCTTAGCATGCCCTTTTTCACTTTTTTGCTAGATGTCATTAGATATTACACGGTCCATATCTAGCAGTTGGTTCCGTTAGGTTTGCACCGTGCGACTCTTTTTGAGGTATATAGTCAGAGTTTGCACATCACCCCCACCACTTCTCTTTTCCGACCCTTCTATAAGTTGAGCAAACAGGGTTATTGGTTCTCCTTCGAGAAAAGGGGTGGGAGGGATAGGGGAGTTTGCTTTAAGGAGATCCTGACTTGTCTGAAGGGCTAAAAACACAACTTTTTTCTTATAGACAGACGGGCTATTCCCTTTGCGATGCCTTGGAGGCATCATGATTCTGATATATCGGACCCTTTTCCGAAGGGAGAGTTTAATGTTGAAGATGCCGAGCGATTGTCCGAGAATGTGATTGACCTTATTCAAATTCCTTCGGGTTTTCTTTATGCCGTTGGGCTAACTTCTCACTAGGAGTATCCCGGTTACCGAGCGGCGCTTAAAGATGCCGAGGGAAAGGGTATAGCCTTTGTTTTTGCCTTTCTTATGTGTTGATGTACATATGAATGTTTATTTCTTACATACTCTTAACTTACTTTATGCAGCTTTGACAATGTCGGACTACTTGATCAAACCCAAGTTCCGAAAGGGGACAACGATGACCAAAGGGGATAAGTACCGAGAAGATCAGCCTCATCAACTACATGTGACCAAACCGGCCCAATCAAATGCTGCTGTTCCTGAAAAGACCGACGAGCTGAAGAGGGTTGAGGTGGCAGATAAGCGTGTGTTGGAGGTGAAACAAAAGAAACAGGAGCAAGCTGTTGCCCGGCAGGTTCTCAAGGGTAAGCAGGGAGGAGCAGGAGCTAGCAAGTCGACCAAAGTACGGGTAAAGCGTGCCGTTTTGGAAGGAGGTTCTGACCGTCCGTCTAAGCGAAGTAAGCCACCGGGTGATATTCCCGTAGTAGATTTGGACTCTTCGAAGCATATTCCTGCACCTGCCCCTATCCGTTTGCTGCGTCCGGATGAGACGAGAAAATAGCCGGAGGTTGAGGAGGGTGGGGGCCACCAATTTGGAGCTGACGACACTGATAAGCTGTTCAGATATGTTTATATATGTATTTCTTCCTTTCCCCTTCTATCTTTCTTTTTTTTATATATATTATATAGTAATGGTTGTGTTGTCTGTTCATCTTTCAGGAAGTTCTTTTGCTGACTCTTCCGTCCGGGGCAAAGAAAAGGTTTTGGAGGATGAGGATAAAGGTGAGCCTATGTCCGAAGAGGTGTTTGTTCCGGAGTGGACAGTGAGGAAGGACGATCGTTTGAATAGCTGGAAAGTTTGTCGGGACTTGATGGTTCACCTGCCCACCCCCCGAGAGGAAACATATCTGGAAAACCTGGACGATGAAGATGCTTGCCAGCGGGTGTGGATGTTGTTGGGCAAGAGTTATGTGGCTCAGTCGAACATCTTATTTCGATTCGAGACCCTTCTCCGCCAGTATGGCGATCTGTACCTCCTCCATAAAAAATGTGAGAGTGTGGCTCAAGAACCGGAGGAACATAAGAGGTTGAGACATGAGCACGCCGGTTGCATGGTTAGGGAATCAAATCTTACTGGTTGCATCTCGGAGCTAGAGAAAGAGAAAGAGGAAGATATGAGGGTTTCTAGGGAACAGGCCGAGAGGATCAGCGCACTGGAGGCTGAGTTGGATAAGACTAAACTTTTGCTGAATGATGAGGAGAGGGAGAACCGAGAGCTCCATCAGGAGAAGAAGGATCTGGCCGTGAAGTTGGGTCAGACGAAAATGGAGCGGTTTAAAGTGGTTAAAGAATTCATTCCTGAAATGGTTCGACGTCTCCTCAACAGTCATGAATACAAGCAGCGTCTAGCCATTCCGTTTAGCCTATCTTCCATGGCTGGGTTTCTAGATGGTGTTACTTTGGATCGTTCGGAGGTGGATGTGGCAAGGGTTTTAGCAGACGTGGATGATCTAGACATGGAAGCCAAGGCAAAGTACCAGCCCTTATACAATGAGCTTTTGTCGCAGAGTATCCTTGTATCAAGAAGATCAGCAACGCCTACTATAAATCTCTTGTGGAAATAGTGGAAATGTTCCCGGATCCTGCTCCGCCTAATCCTGTGGAGGCTGTTGTGATCGATGCTACGGGGGAAACTTCCGAGGCTCCTGTTACTCAAGATCCTCCTATCCAAGACTCCACTGCAGAAGAGAACAGGTCGGCCCCTTGAAAGAGTTGTTAGTTGTAAGATCTGAGTGCCTCCGTTTTGACTACGGAAAATGGATGCTCCTGATTTTACGTGAAGCTTTGTTTATCTCTTGTTACTTTCTAGAAATAGTTGATGGTTCGGTGTAAGGCCTTCGGGTCAGTAGAATAGTTTTGCGAATAGTTTGTATGGTTCGGACAAATGTAATAACTGATTAACTGAATGAATGATACGTTATTTGTACATTTTTGAAGCTTTGTCTATAATAGTTGCCTTGTTAGCTATAGAATATGTTGTATTTGAACTTCTTTTTTATTTTTTTTATTTTTTTTTTTTTTTTGCGTATCGTTTATGTCATTTCTAATAGTTTCCTCAGTTGTATGGCAACCCCTTTTTGGGTGTGAGCCGGTTTCAGGCGTCATGCGTCATTCGGCCTTTTTTCCTTAGTTGTATGGCAACCCCTTTTTAGGTGTGAGCCGGTTTCGGGCGTCTTGCGCCATTTGGCCTTTTTGCCTTAGTTGTATGGCAACCCCTTTTTGGGTGTGAGCCGGTTTCAAGCGTCATGCACCATTCGGCCTTTTTTCCTTAGTTGTATGGCAACCCATTTGTGGGTATGAACCATCTTTAAACATTGACCACTGATCTCCGGAGGTCGCGAGCCTTCCGGAGGGATCATTTTTAACTTATGTTCAGAACATGATACGTGTTGAAAACTGCTTCCCTTTATCTGTGGGATAGCTGCATTTGTCATTCAATATAGTTAATACTAGATCCGTTCGGATCTTACATTCTGTACATTAGTCATATTTACAAAAAAACACTTTATATAACAATTCGCATTTTCAGGTTAAATTCTATTCCCGAAATTTTTACTATTCATTTTACTATTCATTTTTTACTATTCACTTGCACTATTCTTTCCCGAAATTTTTATTTCATATTCTCGTAAGTTAAATTATTTCTATGATAAAGTGAAAGTTTGACGCCCATCGGGTCATTTTCGCAAAAGTTAATAAGAAACTATACGTTTGGTTTAAACGCCATTTAAACATCCTGCGCATAAAGAAAACCAACTGCGATAATTTTCCTCGCATTAGATTAATTCTTATTACACTCACAATCAATTAGGGAATTTTTGATAATTAAGTTAAAATATTACCAAATAGACCATGTGTCTCACAAAACTAAACTTGCGTTTTAAGCACTTTTACTTATCCGCAACCTTAGCCTATACCTACACCATATTTTCTAAGGCGTTTAGAAGCTTTTATATTGTTGGAAAATTCAACATATTTTCCCTCCTCCTTTGACCAAAAATCATTCCTTGATTATATAAATCATTCCTTGATTTTTAATACATACGGTTTTTGGTCTAAAGAACATTTAACACCAACCGACACTAGACTAAGCCTAGCCTAGACATTTTAAGTCTATTAAGTCCATTATAATCATATTAGAAAAGTTACATTTTACTTTTCTCAGTTTTACGCAACTTTCGTACATTTTACGTTTAACGCCTTTTAAACCTACGTTTCCAGCGTTATCAGCGTTTTCGAGACCCATTAAACTTATCACTCATTTTTATAAGATAATAATGAGTATATTGACAAGTTTAATCATTCCTACAAGTTTCGTATTTTTATGATACCTGGTTTTACGTTTCGTGATTTAAATACTTACCGTTAGCGATTATCGGGACCAAAACTCACTCCGTAAAGGCAAGATAAAAACTCAAAACTCTTAACCTCCTCATTTTAGCCATATGTGGCATTTTTGATGAGTCATCAAGCATGGTGGCATGATCTTGACCATTCATTCTTTAGATGTTTACAAGTGTAAACTTAACCATGGTTAAATATTAACCTTATATGTAGTTAACTAGATTTTCTAGCCTATAAATACCAAGCTAAACACATAGAAAAACTTTCACCACACCTTCTTATAACCTTAAAGTCCTCAAACCAAAGGCACTTCTCTTATATTTTGTAAGAAAGTTCATGTGTTCTTGAGAAAAGCTAGCATTTGATCTTATTTTCTCCGAGTTTTCAAGAAAGAGTCGTTATAATCTTTAAATAACTTCAAGTCTCCAAAAAGACTTTGTTATTATCTTCAAATAGCTTCGGGTTCTCAAGAAGGCGTTGTTATAATCTTCAAATAGCCTCAGGTTTTTGAAGAATACAAATTCTACGTCGAAGCTCCGCTTATATTCCCTTTTTCTATAATACTCAAGCATTCTATATTAAGGTAAGTATTTATATACTTTAAATACTTATAAACTTTGTTAGTTTATTTATTATATTTATAAACTCTTAATATGTCATATAATCAAGTAAGCAAAATATATGTTTCATATAAATACTATGTTAGTAGGGAGCTTCATGTGAGGGGTTTCATTTGGGTGAACGTATCGACGAGTTGCTGGATTTACGAATTAAAGTGTCCTAGCTCCTCGAACGTTTACTGCATGACCTCTGGATTATGATGGCCTGAACAGTAGTACGAGATATATAAACTATATATGGCATGTTTAAATATTCACTTCGTTGTTTTAGAACCTAAGACACGATATCATATTTCTAGGTTGCTCGTAGAGATTCTCCCGGCTTATCTAGCGATTTCATTATATCCTTAACATCATGTACTCTGAGGTGAGTCATAGCCCCACTCTTAATCTTTTATTCATTTTATACTCCTTGGGGGAGATACATGCTCAAACTATATTTATTTACTATTCACAAGTACACTAAACTTTCACGGATTGCCGTGAGTTCATGGCCCCTATTTTCAATTATTTTGTACTATCTTTGGGGGAGATACATGCTTAACTATTTTTGACAATCACTATTATTTGCAACTACATGTTTATCTGAACTGAATGTTTATTTATGTTAGATAACATTATTGCCATACTTAGAGTTTCTAAATCATGGACCATTAAGCACTATGCGTAGTGAACACGAATATTATGGTTAGATCTATCAGGATTAATGTATCCATTAAGCTAACTCAATTAGAGCAAACAAACGCAACAAACATTTGAGAACACTAGGTACAACAACAGATTACCTACTAGGCTATGACTGAAACAATTATGAAACGAGGTTAATCTAGTACCTTTAGATTAACCTGAAACGATTATGAAACGAGGTTAATCTAGTACCTTTAGATTAACCTGAAACGATTATGAAACGAGGTTAATCTAGTACCTTTAGATTAACCTGAAACGATTGTGAAACGAGGCTAACCTAGTACCTTTAGGTTAACCAGAACGATTGTGAAACGAGGAACTAGAAAACTTAAGACTTCGGTACTAGTATCCTAGGGCAACGAAAGTACTATCTCTATGTGATATTATAATAGTCATACACTCGGTAGTTTTATAAACTACATTTAGTATTTACCTATACTTGTCACGATGATTTGTACAAGGTTTTCTCATTTATTCCACAAACTCTATGAACTCACCAACCTTTGTGTTGACACTTTAGCATGTTTATCTCAGGTCCATAATGATCGAGGCTGGCACGGAGGAGCACGGATATTCTAGAGGGCTATAAATTTTATTATCATTCGAAAACTCATTTGATGTATTTTGTAAACATGGAACCATCTGGGAACTCATTTTCTAAACTCTGATATTTATATAATTCGAATGATAAATCTTTTAAAACGACTTCATTAGAGTTCGTTTTCTATTGTTATAACTGTTGTGCCGTCGAGTAACACCCAGTTTGAATTCCGCTGCGTATCACGAAATTGGGGGTGTTACAGATTGGTATCAGAGCTATAGTTATAGAGAAACGGGTCTAATTGAGACCTAAGCTATAACCATTTCTACACAAAAACATTTTATAGCCTTTCGCTCTCCGTGCCTTCCATCCTCCAGACGCTTATGTAACTTTTAGACATTTTATTCAACATGAACATACTACCACATTAATATATAACACACACTGAATCACGGGACGCGATTCCCTTAAGGGGTAGAGACTGTAACAATTCGCATTTTCAGGTTAAATTCTATTCCCAAAATTTTTACTATTTATTTTACTATTCATTTTTTACTATTCACTTGCACTATTCATTTCCAAAATTTTTATTTCATATTCTCGTAAGTTAAATTATTTCTATGATAAAGTGAAAGTTTGACGCTCATCGGGTCATTTTCGCAAAAGTTAATAAGAAACTATACGTTTGGTTTAAAGGCCATTTAAACATCCTGCGCATAACGAAAACCAACTGCGACAATTTTTCCCGCATCAGATTAATTCTTAGTACACTCACAATCAATTAGGGAATTTTTGATAATTAAGTTAAAATATTACCAAATAGACCGTGTGTCTCACAAAACTAAACTTGCATTTTAAGCACTTTTACTTATCCGCAACCTTAGCCTATACCTGCACCATATTTTCTAAGGCGTTTAGAAGCTTTTATATTGTTGGAAAAGTCAACATATTTTCCCTCCTCCTTTGACCAAAAATCATTCCTTGATTATATAAATCATTCCTTGATTTTTAACACTTACGGTTTTAGGTCTAAAGAACATTTAACACCAACCGACACTAGACTAAGCCTAGCCTAGACATTTTAAGTCTATTAAGTCCATTATAATCATAGTAGAAAAGTTAGATTTTTCTTTTATCAGTTTTACGCAACTTTCGTACATTTTACGTTTAACGCGTTTTAAACCTACGTTTCCAGCGTTATCAGTGTTTTCGAAACCCATTAAAATTATCACTCATTTTTATAAGATAATAATGAATATATTGACAAGTTTAATCATTCCTACAAGTTTTGTATTTTTATGATACCCGGTTTTACGTTTCGTGATTTAAATACTTACCATTAGCGATTACCGGGACCAAAACTCACTCCGTAAAGGCAAGATAGAAACTCAAAACTCTTAACCTCCTCATTTTATCCATATGTGGCATTTTTGATGAGTCATCAAGCATGGTGGCATGATCTTGACCATTCATTCTTTAGATGTTTACAAGTGTAAACTTAACCATGGTTAAATATTAACCTTATATGTAGTTAACTAGATTTTCTAGCCAATAAATACCGAGCTAAACACATAGAAAAACTTGCACCACACCTTCTTATAACCTTAAAGTCCTCAAACCAAAGGCACTTCTCTTATATTTTGTAAGAAAGTTCATGTGTTCTTGAGAAAAGCTAGCATTTGATCTTATTTTCTCCGAGTTTTCAAGAAAGAGTCATTATAATCTTCAAATAACTTCAAGTCTCCAAAAGACTTTGTTATTATCTTCAAATAGCTTCGGGTTCTCAAGAAGGCGTTGTTATAATCTTCAAATAGCCTCGGGTTTTTGAAGAATACAAATTCTACGTCGAAGCTCCGCTTATATTCCCTTTTTCTATAATACTCAAGCATTCTATATTAAGGTAAGTATTTATATACTTTAAATACTTATAAACTTTGTTAGTTTATTTATTGTATTTATAAACTCTTAATATGTCATATAATCAAGTAAGCAAAATATATGTTTCATATAAATACTATGTTAGTAGGGAGCTTCATGTGAGGGGTTTCATTTGGGTGAACGTATCGACGAGTTGCTGGATTTACGAATTAAAGTGTCCTAGCTCCTCGAACGTTTACTGCATGACCTCTGGATTATGATGGCCTGAACAGTAGTACGAGATATATAAACTATATATGGCATGTTTAAATATTCACTTCGTTGTTTTAGAACCTAAGACACGATATCATATTTCTAGGTTGCTTGTAGAGATTCTCCCGGCTTATCCAGCGATTTCATTATATCCTTAACATCATGTACTCTGAGGTGAGTCATAGCCCCACTCTTAATCTTTTATTCATTTTATACTCCTTGGGGGAGATACATGCTCAAACTATATTTATTTACTATTCACAAGTACACTAAACTTTCACGGATTGCCGTGAGTTCATGGCCCCTATTTTCAATTATTTTGTACTATCTTTGGGGGAGATACATGCTTAACTATTTTTGACAATCACTATTATTTGCAACTACATGTTTATCTGAACTGAATGTTTATTTATGTTAGATAACATTATTGCCATACTTAGAGTTTCTAAATCATGGACCATTAAGCACTATGCGTAGTGAACACGAATATTATGGTTAGATCTATCAGGATTAATGTATCCATTAAGCTGACTCAATTAGAGCAAACAAACGCAACAAACATTTGAGAACACTAGGTACAACAACAAATTACCTACTAGGCTATGACTGAAACAATTATGAAATGAGGTTAATCTAGTACCTTTAGATTAACCTGAAACTATTATGAAACGAGGTTAATCTAGTACCTTTAGATTAACCTGAAACGATTATGAAACGAGGTTAATCTAGTACCTTTAGATTAACCTGAAACGATTATGAAACGAGGTTTGGTTAATCTAGTACCTTTAGATTAACCTGAAACGATTATGAAACGAGGTTAATCTAGTACCTTTAGATTAACCTGAAACGATTATGAAACGAGGTTAATCTAGTACCTTTAGATTAACCTGAAACGATTGTGAAACGAGGCTAACCTAGTACCTTTAGGTTAACCAGAACGATTATGAAACGAGGAACTAGAAAACTTAAGACTTCGGTATTCATCCTGGTTCTCCTTTGTGATATTCTTCAGTGTGTCAAAAAACGGAAGTGCTCTTTCTGCCGACCTGGACAAGAAACGGTTTAGAGCTGCTAACTTGCCGCTTAGGCTCTGCATTTCTTTGAGCGTCTTTGGAGATTGCATATCCGCGATAGCCCTTGTTTTCTTCGGATTTGCTCTGATCCCTTCGGATGTTACCATATACCCAAGAAATTTTCCTTCTTCTACACCGAAGGAGCATTTCTTCGGGTTCAACTTCATGTTGATCCTTCGGATATTGTCGAACGTTTCAGCTACATCGGCTAACAGTTCCTTCTCGGTCTTGCTTTTTATCACCATGTCATCTATATACGCTTTTAAATTTCTCCTGATCTGCGACCGAAAAGCTGAGTCCACCAGCCGTTGATACGTGGCTCCAGCGTTTTTTAATCCGAACGGCATTTTGGTGTAACAGTACGTCCCATGTTCGGTATAGAAAGTTGTCTTTTCCTCATCATCCTTAGCCATTTGTAGCTGGTGATACCCCTTGTAAGCATCTAAAAAACATTTGTACCGGAACCCCATGACTGATTCTATCTTCCAATCGATTTCAGGTAGTGGGTAATAGTCTTTCAAACAAGATGAGTTGAGATTTTTGAAATCGATGCACATCCTCCAACTACCATCGGACTTCTTCACTAGCACCGGGTTGGAGATCCATGTCGGGTATCGCACCGGCCGAACTATTCCAGCTTTCATCCATTCTTCTACTTCTTTGGTTATGGCCTGGTTCTTTTCTGCTGAAAAGGTTCTTTTCTTTTGGGCTACCGGTCTGTCTTGGACATTCACATTGAGTCTGTGTTATGTGATTCGCCGCGGTATTCCTGTCATGTTCGCTGGTTCCCAGGCAAAAACGTTTTGACTATTTTTTAGTAGCGTAATTAACTGCCTTCTGCATTCTTGGGAGAAGTTCCTTCTGATGGTTACAAGCTGATCCGGATATGCCGGATGTACCATGACTTCCTCCGTCTTTCCAGTCAACTCTCTAGTTACCTCGGTGTCCTGGGATTCAGTTTTGGCCTCTTTCTCTACCATGTTGTGTTTCGTACTACAACATATATTAGTGTCACGTTTTTTTAACTTATAACCAATGTTCAGGCAATTTTCGTCACGCAATGATAAATATATGTCCACAGTTTGTATATATTTTTCACTTGCCATGTGTGAGAAAAAAAGGGGGAGGCAACTAAAGAGAATTTAAACTGTTACTGTTCACTCCAAAATACATTGTCAGAAGTTAGAGCATCTACAATGGGGAAAAGTCTTAAAGACTTTTTGCATTTAATGCATTTAATGCTACACACATTTAATGCATTAAGCTTTGAAGAAAGACTTGGAGTTCACCAAGTCTTTTTAAAAAGCTTTACAAAAAGCTTGTGATGCAATGCTAAAAACCATCCTCAAAGGCTTTTTGTAATAGTAAAAAGCTTTTACTTGTTTGAGCCATTGGAGATGCTCTTAGTAAGAGTGTACTACTGTTCCTAATATGCCAAAATTGAGCCGCTCCTTTTTTTTCTTTATCTTCAATAAAACTGATACGTATCTTCAAAAGAGCTTTTCTTCATCAATAACTCATCACAAATCTTTGGATTAATTGCACAGCAAACTCCTGTAATCTATTATCAAGATTATTGTGAAACTTCCTTATGATGGAATATTGTCAAGGCACATTACGTAATTATATGGTTAAGTATATGTGAGTCTATTAGGTCACACATAAATGCACTAAGATACCTAAACTTATAATATAAATAATGTATTTGTATTATATTAACAGCTAAATGATTTATAAGTCATTTTTACTTATGTATTTATTATATAGCTTATTAATAAATAGGGTTTTGCCCGTACAATAGCTACGTACTTTGCACAGTGTTCCGTTTTGGTACGTGTACTATTTTTCTTTCCACTTAATGTAGTCTACTTTCATCTTTTGTACCATTTTGCACGGCTAAACTTGTTTTACCGAAACCATAATCACTACTGCCATGTGTGCACGCCACGTCGGATTTCCACTAACAAAAATAAATTAAATTACATGGATGGTCCTTGTGGTTTGTCAAACGTTGCAACTTTCGTCCCTAATACGTTTTCTTCTTTTTTTATACGTTTTCGTCCGTTTTATACGTTTTATATGTTTTCTTACGTTGTTATCCGTTTTTATACATTTTCATACGTTTTTATCCGTTTTCGTTTGTTTTTATACGTTTTCGTCCGTTTTTTATATGTCTTTCTTACGTTTTCATACGTTTTTACCCGTTTTTATACGTTTTCTTTCGTTTTTATCCGTTTTTATAGGCTTTCACCCGTTTTTATATGTTTCGTCCGTTTTAATACGTTTTCTTATGTTTTTATCTGTTTTTATATGTTTCGTCCGTTTGTATACGTTTTCATCCGTTTTAATACGTTTTCGTCCGTTTTTATACATTTCCGTTTGTTTAAAGTAAAAGACAAAAGTGACAATTATCTTTAGGGTGACACACCCACTCAAATAGTTTAAAGTTTTATTAAAAAAAAAAAAAAGTTTAAATAGTTTAAATACTCAAATAGTTTAAAAGTTTTATAAAATATTTAAAAGTAAAAAACATATGTTTAAAATAGCGCCTATTTTAAAACTTAATAAAATAGTTTAAACTAAAAAAACGTTTGTAAAAATTTTTATAATTTAAAAAAAAAAGTAAAATAAAAGTTTACAAAAACTTATGGAATTTAAAAAAGAAAACCAAAAAAAGAAAATTATAAAAAGTTTCGTAATTAAAAAAAAAAAAAAAAAAAAAAAAAAAAAAAAAACCAAAAAAAGTCTATAAAAATCTTCGTAATTTAAAAAATGTAAAAAAAAAGTTTATAAAATATTTTGTGAAAAAAAGACTGTCAATGAAATATGAAACCACCAGGGACAGTAGATACAATATGGGACAAACCCAAAGACGATCCATGCAATTTACTCAAAAATTAAATATGCCACGTAGACTTTTTTCCGGTTTTATACAAGTTTACCCGGTTGCCTGTAAACATGCGTGCAAAAAGGAACAAAAGATGAAAGTACGCTACATAAATTGAAACGAAAAAAGTACACGTACCAAAACAGAACACTTTGCAAAGTACGTAGCTATTGTACGGCCAAAACCCTAATAAATAATAGGTTAAAATACTAATTAGTTATTTATTAGTATTGTATTAATAAATAAACTAACAAATCAAAGATTAGGAAAGTACTAATTTACCCCTTGTGGAAGTTGAGTAAAGGAGGTGGAAAAAAGGAGGTTACTTAACTTGGTGAACAAGTTAAGAAGATTCTACGAGGTTAGGATTTAGTATAAACACAAAGTCCTAATCCTAGAATCTCATAATACAATAATAACAAATCTCTCTTGTCCTCCCTCCCTCTTGGCTGATCGTCCAAACAACCCTTTTAGGGTTTTCGGGTTTTGACTTTTATCTTGCTTGGATCAAGGCATAAAAGCGTTTACTCGATTGGTGTTAAGACTAACATTCCTTGGGTATTGCGTACGTGTAGTGTGGATCAACTATAGAGTATAATTACCTTTTGATTATAAAGGTTTCTTGATCATACCGAGCTAATAAGGTACACGTCTTCTTATTATCTCTTGATTAATCATATAAACATAAGGATCTGGTTTGGTGATTTTTCATATACTTTCGCTAATCTTTAATTAAATATATGTGCTTGTCTTATATTTATTTTATGTTAGCATTAAAGAAAAGTGATGGTCATTCTCGCTTATTTGACCTTTGTAACGTGTTGTAGATAGGTTAGATAAATGGGGCTATGGACTTGGTTAATCTAATATTCCATAAGTTAAGTGTATAAGCCTTCTTTATATCCATGTAAACCAAGTCCATTACCAATCCCATCTTAAGGCCCATGGGGCATTTCTTTCTAACTATAAATACCCTCATATATCACCATATGAGGGTGTGCTTGAGTGTGTAGTGTGTGTGTTTCATGAAATATAATTCTCTCTTCCATCTCTCTATTTTCTCTCTCTAAAACACCATACTTTATCTCAAGTCACCATACGAGCTTCATTATATACGTGATATTAGTTGATAATATATGGTCCTACAATTGGTATCATTCGCCAAACAATGATGTAGGAGTGTTTGTGTTTTGTTTTTTGGTTAAAGCTTAGATACAGTTGCGTTTTTCTTATAAAAACGTTAGCTTTTTCATATAAAGCTTTGATTTTTACATTTATTAGATAAAAAGTTGTTGTCTTTCCTTTAGTTCTAGTGCTTATTAGTGAGTTTTGGCAAAAAGATCACATCAAAAACGTCAAAAAGGTTGTTTTTTTTATCGATTTACAAAGTTTCGGCTACTTATCGAACTTCTTCAAAATTAGTTATAAACGTTAAAGGTCTAAACTTTCATGAAAGTTATGTGATTTTTAAGTGTTTTGAACAAAAGAACCGATTTGGAAACGTAAATCTGGTGAAAAAACGGGTTTTAGAAGTTTTTGGTAATCCATCGAACTTTGGTTTAAGGGTTCATCGAACTTTGGTTTAATGTTTCATCGAACTTGTGTCGAACTTGCAGTTTAAGGGTTTATCGAAATTCAAATTCATTGTCCCAACCCTTCGACGTAGTAAACTCGAGTGATCAAATAATTCTCGAATGAAGATCTCCGTAACCCAGAATAGCTGCTACATTTTCATTTCCAAAGCGTACGGTTCCCATGAACTTCTAGACGAAATTGATCAGCAGCTTTAGATTCCCACTCATGTGCTTGGAGCAACCCGATTCGATGATCCAAAGACATATTTCGATAACCTGCCAAGAACAGAAGAAGATGTTTTTGGAAACTGTTTTGATTTTGGTTCCTTTGGGTTAGAGGTAAAGTCCTGATCACATTCATAGAAAGTGTCTACGGGTTCAACGCAAACAGCGATTATCTTTCATCTAAATTCCAAGACCGAAAAAATTTTACCAATTGGTTTCCACTTAAAGAAATTACTAGGTTTTTTATTCCTATGGGGTGATTTGGTGATGTACCTAGACTTCCTTTTGGTACATCTTGTGTTCATTTTGGAACGTATATCTTCTGTTTGGGCTTATCATTCAAAAATTTTGAAACGCAATCATCATGAATATCATTAATTAAGCATTTCTTGCATGTTAAACAAACAGATTCAACACATTCATTAGACATAGCAAGTTTGATAGATTCATTACATTCAAATGAAATGTTTTTCTTAGATTCATTACATTCAGATGAAATGTCTTTCTTATTACAAAGCGGTGAATTCCTAAGGTGTTATTCTACTTCTTCATCTTTATTCATGCATCTACTCTTAGAGACAGGCGAGACTCTATTGTTCCTTGTATTGTGCCTAGGCTGTAGTCTGCTGCTCCTAGAGGTGCTTTCTAGTCCTGTAGAAGGTAAGGCACACATGTTAGGATTCACATTTGTGTCACTAAAAGTGGTTTTAGCTTTCCTAGACCCGTCAGGATTGTATTTTAAGCTCATGATGTTTGTCCCATATGGTTTAGATGTGGAGGCAGACGCAGTAGTGGTACTAATCATATAAAGGCCAGGTGCTATAACTTTTAATTCTTCAACCTCTTCTTTCTCATTTCATTACTTTACTCCTTTCTTCAATCATACCTAAGGACTTCTAGTACTAAACTATTGGTGTTGTCCCTGGGTAGATCCCACCGGCTCTGCCAGATCATACAACATAAACCTGACCATAATCACCTTATTACTCCATGATTATCCTAGGTTCATTGATCACATGCTATAAAACCTTTTGTGAAAATCTCTCAAAGTGTTCATAATTATAAAACATATTTTGTTAACACTTCGAGAGTTTTGTATTTTCAGATATACTTCCCCTTCACATGTGCTCATAAGTTTTAAGATAGATTTACACATGTTGGGTAGAGTTTGCACTTTTGAATTGATCAATTTTCAGTGAACATGACCGATTCGAGACAGGCTTACATCACTAGTTAGACTAGCTTGAAATTATTACCAGTCCTGGTCGAGTTCCAATAAAGTCTCTCGAGACGGTACATTCTACTTAGACAAGTCCTATTCGAGACACACTTACATCACTAGTTAGACTAGCTTGAACTTATTACCTGTCTAGGACAAGTCTTTTCGATTACTGACAATTAAGCTTCATCAATTCGTTGGTTATATCTGTTGGGTCCATTCAGTACTTAAGTAATCCTAAACAAGGATTTGAATACAAAATAACCTAAGTGTTAGTAGACCTTAAACAATATTCAAGTCACTGAGTAAACAGTTGCTCAGTGAGTCACCTTCAGGATGCTTAGGATGAGTCTAAGAAGAAAGTCTCTCCATTCAGTGAGGCGGAACTCAGTGAGTGGCACTTAAGCCAAAGAAGAAGGTGATGGGTTCCGTGAGTGATGATAATAACTCACTAAACCCCAAGACTCCTCAACAACTAAAGACTGAAGACATAAGTCTGAAGACTGAAGACTTGAAGACTGAACAATAGGTAGGACAAAGCGGGAAACGTTTAAATGAATAAGAAGAAGTCCTTATCAACCTGAAGTCAAACTTTCCCTAAAAGGCAAATGTCAGGACAAGTGTCATCACTGCTCTTCAGAAAGCAGTATTGTCTTATACCCAAAATAGCCTATTGTAACAAAGACAAAATATGTAAGTATTTTGTCCTAACTAGCTTAGGTCATCTTTTGTTTTTATCATAACGGTTGAATTTTACTTGTGTATAAATAGGATCATAAAGTGGAGTAAAAGTTGACAAGTTTGTGCATTAAATGCTTAGACATTCACAAACAACTTTTACTCCTCCAAATAGCAACCTAGTCCCTGAGATAGCTCAGTAGGTTCAGTTAGTTGCTACTTAAGCTTAGCTTATGTTTAGTGAGGAGTCATACCATACTTGTCATTCAATCCCAAGTGTTATTCCGCAAACACTTGGGTATAATTCTTTGATTGATTTCTAATAAGAATTAAACGTTGAAAAATATCTTGTCTATTTACTTTTACGTTTTCTCATAACCATCAAAGAATATCTTAACATTACTTAAGCATGGTGCATAGTTAGATTAACTCTATAGTTAACTTTAACTATGTAAAGAGGACCAACAAGTGGTATCAGAGCGGTTTGATTTATAAAACAAGTTTTATAAACCGTTCAAAACGTTTTTAAAATCAAGATCCTACCATGGCTGAAAGTGATGTACCCCAACTAGTCGACAAAAAGGGAGGAAGCTATAATGCTACTGCTCCCCGACTTGAGGTTGGAAAATTCAATAAGTAGAAAAAGCGTATGCTTTACTACTTAACAGGAATGGAACCTTACTACATTAAGTGTATTAATGAAGGTCCCTTTGTCCCTAAGACTGCTGAAGGTTTACCCAAGCCTGAAGCTCAGTGGACTTCTGATGAGAGAAGGGTGGTCAATCAAGACCAACGCCTGAAAAGCATCATTATATCATGTCTTCCTGACGATATAATGGAATCAGTCATTAACTATCCAACTGCCAAATAGACTTGGACTGACTAGGTTTACTGCTTTGAGGGTCCCTCAGATACCAAGAAAAACAGGATCATGGACCTGAAACTTGAGTATAACACTTTCAGGGCAAAAGATTCTGAAACTCTCTCTCAGACTTACACCAGATACAAAACCCTTCTGAATGAATTGACAAATGATGGTGTCATCCTGTCTTAGCATGAAATCAATGTTGGCTTTGTCAACAGTCTCCCTGAGAAGTGGTTAAACTTCTCTCAGGGTCTTAGAAATGCTAACCATCTTCAAAATCTTAAGCTCCCGAAAATCTATGGGAAGTTTGTCTATGAAGACAACTTAATCTCTAGGAGATACCCTGATTCAAAGAAGACTCAAGAGACCAAAAAGACCTTGACTATTGCACCCATATCCACTGCCTTCTATTCTAATGGTGTAGTGCAGGATTTCTAAGAAGATTCTGATGATGAGACTGATGAGAGAACCAGTGAGGAGTATCTTAATGACTTACAATTAGAATTTCAAGAAAGAGCACTCCTTGCTAATTCAAAACGTTTTATTAAAAGAAACAAAAACTTTTCAAGTGCTAAAGCTAATGAAAACACTGAGTGTTTTAAATGTGGCAAAAGAGGTCATTTTACAAAAGATTGTTTCTCTAAAACTACCTCAGAACCCTCATACAAGTTTTCAGGAAGCAATTCCTCTTCAGGAACTAGCAAATTTCAACCAAAAATGCTTCAGTCGAGTCAATCTTTTCAAAACAAAACTGAAAAACTTTCACAAAAAGACTTTAAAGCTAAGTATAGAAAGGCTAAAGCCAAACTTGCTCTTCTTGAGGCAGTTCCCTTAAACTCTCTGCCACCCCAAGCCCCTAAACCTTCTAAGGCTAAAAACAAAGGGCTTGTTGCTAAAACTTTTGATTGGGATGAAGAAGCTATATCTTTTGATGATGAAGAAGTTCATGTCAGTGCACTGATGGCACTCTCAGAAGATGACAAGCTGGCAGTTGGAAAAAGTCATGCCAGAAATGGAGAATGGGTCAACATCACCATGAGAAAGGTAAATATCTTACTGTCCATGGATGATGATTCTAATTGGAAATCTTACTTAAACTACATTAATGTTGATCTTAAGTATGTTGAAGAGCAAAGGTTAAATCTGTTCTTAATATATAACAAACTAAGTTGTGAATTAAATAAGTGTAGAGATGAACTTCTTGCTTTAAAACAAGCCAAACTTGAAAGTATTACACTTCAAATTCAAAACTTAGAACTTGTGAAACAAAACCATGCTCTTCAAGAAGAACTTAAGAAAGAAAAGGCTGTCATGGAAAAATGGACCTCAAAGAACTCTAGAGTCTACGAAACTGTGAGTCTCACACCTAGTACCAGAAAGAGAGTACTGGGAGAAGATCCACTCACTAAGTCCTCGTGTGAGAATCTTAGTAAAAAAGCCTTCTTGCCTACTGGCATACCCTTTGAAAAGGAAATGAAACCAAAATCCAGTGACTAGGTTTAAAGAGTCAACCCAGGCAGCAAGGTACCTAACTTCAACACTGGAAAAAATTTGGAACCTGAAATTCAGGCTATCAAAGAATTGCTTGGAGTCACTGATGAACCCAGTCAAACTGAGTCCATCACTGAGTCTGAATCAGAATCTCAATCACCACTACCTCCACTAAAAGCTCTTTAGGGTGTTGCACCTTGCTAAGACCTCACCCTATCTGTTTACCAACCACACTCTCCCAAAGAAAAATCAGGTTTAGAGAGAACAATCCTGAAAAGACCCACATCTGTCCCAAACACTGAAGCCTCAGTTCCTACTGAAACTTCCACACCTTCAGTCCCTATTGAAGTAAAAACAGATAGTACTGACTCAAAATATGATCAGTTGGCTGAACTAGTAAGGAAGCTGAGTGAAAAGTTAGAATCATCTGAAAAAGCCACTTTATCCAAAGTCAAGGAACAAACACCAGCTTCCTCAAGCACCTCCAAACCAAAATCCTCACCTAAATCACAACAGAGATGTGATCTATGCAATTACACAAATTATACCACTGATGATTGCTATAGAATCATGTTCTGTATGGTTTGCAAATAAGAAGATCACAGGACCTCTGACCATAAATCTCACCTTGCCTCTCTGAGTGCTCAAGCAAGCTACAAAGCTCAGGTTTACAAGTATGCTTCACCATCTAAGCAAACTCAGAGACTGAAGGCTAAGCCTTTCCAACCATGTCTACATTATGGATTCAATGATCATCTTTCTGATGATTGTATGATGTATCCCTGCTGTGACATATGTGGAGACCCTTCTCATGATGCATCAGGACATGACTTAGTGATGAACTCAAATAAGTACATTTTATTACTATCATTTATCCTATTAATTTGACTTGTTTTATTATATTATGTATGAGGATTGATACTTAATCGTTTACTTTTGTAATTCTCAGGTAAAAACAAGCATTTGGTGAAACTTAGCAATTTTGGACTGATTATGGAGCAAAACATGCAAGAAGTTAAGAGTCTACTAAAATGAAGAAGATCAAGACAAATCTGCTCCAGATGCGCCGCATCTCACTCACGACATGCGCCGCATCTCTATCAAGATATCACCAGATACGATCCAAGATACAAGAGGACATGCGCCGCATCTAATCATGGAGTTACGCCGCATCTTCTGGCGGTGTACGAATATTCCTGAATATTATAATCTTGGACCCCACGCGAAGTTAAGTACATGCGTCGCATCTACTCCTTAGATGCGCCGCATCTCACCCTCAGACAGAAACTATAAATACCCCAAAGACCAGACGAGTTCGAAGTTCCAAAGTTTTAACCTAAGACCGAAGACCAGAAACCAAGGACGAATTCAGTCAAGGCAGCAGCACAAGACACACCAAATCAAAGATACAAGAGCTGTAAGAAGGTGCTGCATGTGTTTAATTCATTAAGTAGTTTTGTTTTATTGTGTTAGCAAACTTTAATTCATCAGGATTGGTGGCTTGTGTAATGTGACAACGAAAGATTGCACTCCCTTTAATACTTGCTTTCCCATCAATTAAAGTTTATATGTTGATGTCTTTGGTTACTACTTATTAGTGCATTGATAACCTCTGTGTTTATTAGTGGCTTGCGGGCATTTGACTGCGGAAAATAATGTGGCTCCCACGGTTATTACTAAATTGATCACTTAGGAATAACTTTTAGACATAAGTAATCATTAAGGGTTTACTCGCCGATAAGAATAGGACCAACGAGAAAGGGTTAACTACATACACTTCATATAAAGCTATCAATAAAACAAGTGACAATCTACTTAATCATAAGGACAGCCCTCTTATTATCTCGAGTATTTATCTGTGTACGTGTGTGCTACTTGCTGATTCGTGCCTATTGGTTTATTTTATTATTTAAATGCAAACAAATCGTGCCAGTCTCTCAGGCTGAACCCCCTTGCATTAGATTAGGTTGTATAGCTAACTTAATATATTAAAATACTGATTAGAATAACTAGATAATACGTTCCACTCTTAGTGATCGACACTCTACTTACCATTATATTCATACTGACCGGGTACACTGCTCGTTAAGTGTGTGTGTTATTGATAAGTCGGCTAAATATAAATTTAAAACTTGAGTAGGCATTAAAACTGCTAAACCGCAACGACACATCACGCGCATCAAGTTTTTGGCGCCGCTGCCGGGGAGTGAATTGTTATTATCTGTTAATTTGATTAGTATTTTAATTAGGTTTTAATTTATTTTCATCTAACCGCTAATTTTGTTGTGTATTAGATTAATTTGCATTCATTGTACTATTTTGCATATTTTCTGTTTTTGTGTGTTATTTGTTTGCTTTATTTGTTTTTATTTTCGTGTGTTTTATTTGTTTTTTATTTTTCGTATTTTTTCTGTTCTGCTATCGTTGTACTGTGCTAAATCGAACGATATGGCGCATCTGATTTCTCAGATACGGCGTATTGCGTTCAATTTTTTATAAATACAACGCGTTTAATTAATTCGATACGACGCATCTTTTCCCCAAGATACGGCGTATCTGTTTTTAATAAGAAAATTTTTTCTAAAGCGATAAAGCGATACGACGCATCTTTTCCACAAGATACGGCGTATCTATTTTTAAGAAAAAATTTTTCTAAACTTTAACGCCATACGACGCATCTGCTTTAGCAGATACGGCGTATCTATTATTTTAATTAAAAACAGTTTTCGATTAATTAAACAGATACGGCGTATCGATTTTTATCGATACGGCGCATCCTTCTGAATCAAAAATCTCGTATTTTGAAACGTAACGAAAATACGGCGCATTAACTATTGTTAATACGACGCATTTAATTTTAAATAAATGTCGATTTTTGATTAATTAATTCGATACGGCGCATTCTTAAATTCTAAGTGGCGTATCTATTTTCTGAATAAAGTCTGATTAAATTTTAACGATTATAAGATACGGCGTATCCAACTATTTGGATACGGCGCATCGTCTGCAGATATCAGCTATTTGTATTCATATATCCGTTTCTATATTCATTAATTTCTCTTCTAGCGAACAAATCCTACTGATGATTTTACCTTGGATGACAGATTTTGCTATGGAAGACATGTCAGTTAACGGATATCTTGCTAAGGAAAGCTTGTTTTCAGATTCATTCAATGTGCTCATGATCGATGCAGATTTATTCTCTTGGGAGACCCCTCTTGAAGCTGCTTTTAAGGAATTCATGCGTTTGTGCAACATTGACGAAGGGGTATTCTCTTATGATGTATTTGTGAGGTACACAGGAGAAGAATTGTCGCTCTTATGGCCTATCATTGAAGCCGAAGGATTGAACTGGACTACTATCGAAGAAGATGATGGAAAATTCTATCTTGCATACATGGACTCAAGCAACAACAGTTGTGGTGGAGGCAACACCCAAATCTCTTACATGCCTTATTTCGAACAGTACTAGGGATTGAATGAGAACTATCTGGATAATGACAGAAATTATGCTTTGGCGGAGTTACTATTTCATGGCAGGTTGGTACGATTGATTGATCTCTCCCTCAATGATTGGCTAGAACTTAAATATGGTAGTCCGGAATTCGCCCCTGCAAATGAAGTCAAGCAGATTATGACTTCATGGTTAACACGGAGTTTTAAGGAGCAATTTAACGAGTTCATGGAAATAAAGAGGAATATTATTGGAAAAACTTGCTTTGACGTTAACCATGATCCTAACGATGTTGTTTTTTCAGAATGGTTGGCTAGTAAGTTTAATAACCATAAGAGCATGGATCGAGCTACTAAGGATGCATTATGGGTATATTGGATGAGAGGAGAAGACGAAGAAGTGGAAAGCGACTATGGGTCGTCACTTCATGATTCTACAGTCGATGAGGGCATTGAAGAATTATTCCGAATAGACATTGACGTGTTCGATTATGAGACACCCTTGTGCAAGCAGTTCGAAGAATTTAACTACCTTCTTCGAGTCGACGATGATGTGCTTACTGGAGATCTACCAGGATTTAAGACTTATGACGATTTCAAAAACACCTGGTATTATGAATGGAATGACCAAGTACCATGGGTTTGGGATAAACCATGGGAATTTGCGCACATTAATCACACTTGTACACCCTTCATTTTCAAGGACGGGAGTAGTGTTTGGCCAACCTGTGATTATAAAAGTGACGGAACCTGTAATGGGGGAAGTATAATTGGGATGAGACGGGTTGGAAACGATGTGACCTTTGAAGATTATGAGTGGTACAATAATGTTGAAGACTGCCCACTAAAAGAGGAGGCTTTACTAGAAAAGGGTAGAATTGAACGCTTGAAAGGACTTAAGGGAACATCGGATACTACTTTCTGGGAATGGGTGCATGAACAATTTGATGATTTTACGAAGCTTAGTCGACGGTTACAATGGGATTTGGAAAGAGAATGGGAGGCGATTCAAGACAATAAGTCATTAATTGAAGAATTAGATGATTATTTGATTAAGGATCCTTATTTCGAGTTCGTTGATAAAGACAATGAAGAGTTTACCAAAAGGAAGTGTCGACTACTTGGGATTCCTTACAATGAGCCACCCATGATTATTTCTGAAAAATTTAAAATCATCAAATATTCTTTAGGTCCTGATGAAGAGTATACTGCGGCGAAGACAAAGAGTTATATTAGATTAAGTCGAACGGAAGAAAACGTCGCAGAGATATACGGGAAAATCTTTCGGATGAAGGAAGAAGGATGGACCGTGACAAGGACTAAATGAAGAGCTGAACGTGAGTCTAACTTGAAGACTCTGGAATAAAGACAAGTGCTTACCGGGAGACAACCCGGATTTATTTTTATTATTCTGTTTTATGTGTCGAGTCAGTCAGGCCCGCCGAGGATACGGCGCATCTCAATTCTGAGATGCGACGCATCTCCTGCAATGGTCATATCTTATTTTATTTTTCTGCATTTTTATTTTCGACTTTAAAACTTTTTATCAGTTTATTTTTAATGCGGCGCATCCCTGGTTAAGGATGCGGCGCATCTTTATTCTGATCTGTATTTATTCCAGGCTCGATACGGCGTATCTTCTTCCATAAGATACGGCGCATCGACTGACCTGATGATTTTCAGTTTTAATTTTTAAGTTTTATTTTTCCTAACTACTAATGTATTATGCAAGTTGAACCTTTCTTATCTTAGGTGTGTTTTAAAGTGTTGGTGGTATTATAGTTTCCTGGATTTCCTGTGGATACATCAAGTATGAAGCTTAAACGTTCTCATCCACAAGAAAGATGATTTTTGCTCTTATACTAATGGAGGATCATACCGAGCAAATCTCAGGGGAGTTTTCCTGTTCTAATTCTTTTATTTTCCAGTTTTTAACCTTTTATACAAACAACGAGGACGTTGTTTAACTTAAGTGGGGGGATTGGAGAATTAGAACACTTAACAATTACTTGTCCTAAACTTTTTCAAAAATTATGCTTAAAATGTGCTTAATATATCAAAATTTAAAATTTTTTAGCATGTTTTTGTTTAAGATCTAAGTTGCATAGCTGCACACATGACGTTATTTTCAAAAATTGTGATTTTTCAAAAACTCACAAATCTATGAGTGTGCCGGTGACTTGTAAACTTTAGAACTTGGCTTGTATACTATTCGAGACCACCATAATAAGTATTATTTATATAATTGGAATGACTTGTCTAAATTGGTAAAATTCTAGGATTACACCCAAATGGCCTTTATTATGTTATGTGTTATTAGCTAACTACACTGGTTAGTTAACCCCCGTATAAACCCTTTTGTTACTCTCATTTTTAGAGTAAGATACCCCTAGAAAAACACTCAGAGCCATTCCTTTCGTTTCTTACACCTATGTTTAAAATGTTTCGTTACACCCTTACACCTTAGCCTACCCTGTAGATTAGAATCCGTGGTTGGTTAATTGCTATAGGCAAAGTGTGTTTCCTTACATTACCTGTGTTCGCGTGCGTAATTCATTATCTATGGTTAGGTCGGGAAATTGCACAATGCAATTGGAGTGAAAGTAAATATTGTATATTTTTGAGTTTATTTTTCGTGTGTTTACTACTTTCACTATTACCGTTATTTCTGAAGTATGAAAAGTATGGAAAAATTATCCAGAATTATCATTATAGTGATGTGGTGAAATTTTACACATCTATGTTTATGTTTTCAAAAAAAAAAAAAAAAAAAAAAAAAAAAAAAAAAAAAAAAGTTGGATGTTTGTTTTAAACCAACGATGTAAAGTTATGTAAGTGGTCGATATCACCACTATTTGTTGTACTATATCTATGGATTGAATGGGAATTGGCAGTTATGGAAACGCCAATTAAGGTTTATTCTTTGATTAAGATCTTGTTGAGTATAATTCGTGTCTACCTAAAGCGTGTGTTTCAAGTGTTAAAGCGTGAGTTATTCTATGATATGAGTCTTATTCATGGGATGGTTGGGATAGTGATTAACCACACTTAGGATTTTAATTTATTTGTTTTGTTTATTTTTCATTTTACACCAATTTATATCCCAAATGTTATCCATACCCTTTATTATTCTTTATCCAACCAAACCTTTGATTTATTGAGATTAGGGATTTGAGCAATCTTAAGTATCGTAGTCGTGGATTCGGCTATGTATTTATGATTTTGTCGCCCTTTTTGATATATTATTATTGGTGAAGTTTGGACCTATCTTTAGCCTATTCGAGTTAAGGATTTGAGCAATTGCAAGTATCGTGTTCGTGGATTCGATCATGTATTTGTAATTTTGTCGCCTTTTCTGGAATTTGAGATCGATAGTAAATAAGAATAATTAACCCTTAAGCCTAAAAACCCTTTTTACCGCTTTAGACTTGTTATTCCTTAGCTTTAGTGGAGGAGATGTGTATACTTGCCAAGCTTATGATAGAATATTCGTCACGACTGGACAGTTAAACGATTAGATTTGCTTTTATCAACTTATTTTACTTTACTTCTAATTCGTTAAGTGTTTAGTTGTGTGATTATGACAAAAACGAATACATGCTTAAATATAAAAATAAATCCTAACATCTTTTAGGATACATTTTCATAAGTTTTAATCTAAGGTTTACTTGGGGACAAGTAAAGTTCAAGTGGGGGGATATTTGATGAACTCAAATAAGTACATTTTATTACTATCATTTATCCTATTAATTTGACTTGTTTTATTATATTATGTATGAGGATTGATACTTAATCGTTTACTTTTGTAATTCTCAGGTAAAAACAAGCATTTGGTGAAACTTAGCAATTTTGGACTGATTATGGAGCAAAACATGCAAGAAGTTAAGAGTCTACTAAAATGAAGAAGATCAAGACAAATCTGCTCCAGATGCGCCGCATCTCACTCACGACATGCGCCGCATCTCTATCAAGATATCACCAGATACGATCCAAGATACAAGAGGACATGCGCCGCATCTAATCATGGAGTTACGCCGCATCTTCTGGCGGTGTACGAATATTCCTGAATATTATAATCTTGGACCCCACGCGAAGTTAAGTACATGCGCCGCATCTACTCCTTAGATGCGCCGCATCTCACCCTCAGACAGAAACTATAAATACCCCAAAGACCAGACGAGTTCGAAGTTCCAAAGTTTTAACCTAAGACCGAAGACCAGAAACCAAGGACGAATTCAGTCAAGGCAGCAGCACAAGACACACCAAATCAAAGATACAAGAGCTGTAAGAAGGTGCTGCATGTGTTTAATTCATTAAGTAGTTTTGTTTTATTGTGTTAGCAAACTTTAATTCATCAGGATTGGTGGCTTGTGTAATGTGACAATGAAAGATTGCACTCCCTTTAATACTTGCTTTCCCATCAATTAAAGTTTATATGTTGATGTCTTTGGTTACTACTTATTAGTGCATTGATAACCTCTGTGTTTATTAGTGGCTTGCGGGCATTTGACTGCGGAAAATAATGTGGCTCCCACGGTTATTACTAAATTGATCACTTAGGAATAACTTTTAGACATAAGTAATCATTAAGGGTTTACTCGCCGATAAGAATAGGACCAACGAGAAAGGGTTAACTACATACACTTCATATAAAGCTATCAATAAAACAAGTGACAATCTACTTAATCATAAGGACAGCCCTCTTATTGTCTCGAGTATTTATCTGTGTACGTGTGTGCTACTTGCTGATTCGTGCCTATTGGTTTATTTTATTATTTAAATGCAAACAAATCGTGCCAGTCTCTCAGGCTGAACCCCCTTGCGTTAGATTAGGTTGTATAGCTAACTTAATATATTAAAATACTGATTAGAATAACTAGATAATACGTTCCACTCTTAGTGATCGACACTCTACTTACCATTATATTCATACTGACCGGGTACACTGCTCATTAAGTGTGTGTGTTATTGATAAGTCGGCTAAATATAAATTTAAAACTTGAGTAGGCATTAAAACTGCTAAACCGCAACGACACATCACGCGCATCACTTAGTCATTCAGTCCAGAAGAGGAAACACCACTCACTCATCTTCAACACCCAAATGCAAAACATGTGGAAGCACTCTCCACTCTACCACTGACCATGACTCAATTGCACAATTCAAAAAGGCCATTAAGACCAAGCCCACCAAAAAGTGGGTTCACAAGAAAAACTAACACAGTTTACTATTTTTGTAGAGACATGCCAGGGAGCTTGTTTGGCATCTAGATAGTGGATGCTCAAGGAGTATGACTGGTGTAAAGCAGTATCTGCACAAATATGTTGAAGAACTAGGGCCTAAAGTAGTATTTGCTGATAATTCATCATGTGCTACTGAAGGGTATGGTTCAGTAAACTGCAATGGTATAGTTTTTACAAGAATTGCTTATGTCAATGGTCCGAAATATAATCTAATCAGTGTTAGTCAACTATGTGATGCCAAATACATAGTTTAATTTGATGATAAGAGAGGAACTATCTTTAATGCCAATAAGGAGGTTGTGTTGATTGCCCCAAGGAGGGAAGATGTCTATGTCTTAGATATGTCAACCCTTACACAAAATGGGACTTGTCTCTTCACAAAGGCAAGTGAAACAATCAACTGGCTATGGCACAAAAGACTCTCTCATCTTAACTTCAAAAACATCAATAACCTAGCCAAACAGAACAAAGTTCTTGGCTTACCCTCCCTTGTGTTTTCCAAAGATAAACCTTGTTCTGCTTGTGAAAAGGGAAAACACCACAATGCATCTTTTAAAACTAAACAAAAATTTTCCATCAAAAGTTGCCTTCATCTTCTTCACATGGATCTTTTTGGACCTGACAGTCCAATGTCTATCCATCATGAGAAATACACCCTGGTCATAGTAGATGAATACTCAAGATACACATGGGTCTACTTTCTCACTAAGAAGAGTCAGGCAGCTGAAACATTCTTGTCCTTTGTCAGGAACATTGAAAATCAAAATGACATCAAAATCAAACAAATCAGGACTGACAATGGAACTGAGTTCAAAAATCAGGACCTTGAGTGTTTCTATGATGATAAGGGAATCTCTCAAAACTTCTCTTCTCCTTACACTCCTGAACAAAATAGAGTGGCTGAAAGGAAGAATAAGACACTCATTGAGGCTGCTAGAACAATGCTGAATGGTTCAGTACTCTCAAAGCACTTCTGGACAGAAGCAGTCAAAACTGCCTGCTACACTCAAAATAGGTCCATTGTTGTCAAAAGGCACAACAAAACTCCCTATGAAATATTCAAGGGAAGAATCCCTGACATTAGCTACTTTCTTGTGTTTGGGTGTCCTGTGTTTATTCATAATCACAAGGATCACTTAGGCAAATTTGATTCCAAAGCTGATGATGGATATTTCTTAGGTACTCACTTGTCTCCAAAGCCTATAGGGTATTCAACACCTAGAGAGAACAAACTAAAGAGACAATTCACATAACCTTTGATGAAAGCACTGAAGCCATCAGGTTCTCAAACACCTTAGTGGAAGAGATTGGGATTGATGACTCATCAAGATATCCTCCTAATGAATATCACCCTGAGTATGATCCTTCCATACAATATCAAGCTGATGCAGACATCTCTTACTACATCATCCCTCATAACCTTCCACATCCAAACATCAGTGAGCTCATTGAAGCTCAACACATCTCTAATGAGATGACTCACACTGAACCTAATGTTCAGGAAACAAAAGACCAAAGTGCTCGAGTTGAACTTACTGAGAATCAAAACCATGAAGTCCCTTAAGCCTCAGTCCTTGAACCTACTCCTCCACCAAATCAAGCCTCCACAAGTTCTAACTCATATCCTAGACCTCAGGATAGTTGGACAAAATCCAAAACAATAGAACTTGTGAATATCATTGGTGAGCCTACTGAAGGCAAGCTTACTAGAAGCATGGCTGCTAAACTTAAGGTAGCCTCAGGAAATGAATGCCTCTTTGTTGATTTCCTCTCAGAAGTGGAACCCAAGAGTGTCAAAGAAGCCATGAAACATCCAAGTTGGGTTCAGGCCATGCAAGATGAGCTTGAACAATTTGACATAAACAAAGTCATGACCTTGGTCAAATGTCCTCAGGGTGTTTATGTCATTGGCATGAAATGGGTCTTCAAGAACAAGACTGATGAAAATGGCACAGTCCTTAAGAGCAAAGCAAGACTTGTTGCCAAATGGTACAATCAACAAGAAGGCATTGATTATGAGGAAACCTTTGCCCCTGTTGCTAGAATAGAAGCCATCGGGATCTTCCTTGCATATGCAACCCACATGAACTTCAAAGTCTACCAAATGGATGTGAAAAGTTCATTTCTAAATGGTAAGCTCAAGGAAGATGTTTATGTGCAACAGCCTCCTGGATTTGAAAGTAGTGAGTTTCCTGACTATGACTGCAAGCTTGACAAAGCCCTTTATGGACTGAAACAAGCTCCAAGGGCATGGTATGAGACTCTCTCAACCTTCCTGATCCAAAATAAATTTGTCAGAGGAAAGATTGACAATACCTTGTTTATCTATAGAACAAAAGGAGATGTGATTTTAGTCCAAGTGTATGTAGATGACATCATATTTGGCTCAACAAATTACAAACTTTGCAAACAGTTTGAAAAACTGATGACAAAGAAGTTTGAAATAAGTATGATGGGAGAACTCACATACTTCCTTGGACTTCAAATCAAACAGACTGACAAAGGAATCTCCATCAGTCAAGAGAAATACACAAGGAACCTACTGAAAAAATATGAGCTCACTAATTGCTCTTCAGTAAGACTCCAATGGTTCCTCCAAACAATCTTGGCCCCGATCTCACTGGTAAACCAGTAAACCAAACCTTATTCAGGGGAATGATAGGATCACTGATGTATCTACTTGCCTCAAGGCCTGATATACAATTTGTTGTTTGCCTATGTGCAAGATATCAGTCTGATCCAAGAGAGTCACATCTCATTGCTACAAAGAGAATCATCAGATACCTGAAAGGTACTCCAAACCATGGTTTGTACTATCCAAGATGTTCAGGCTTTGATCTCAAAGGCTACACTGACTCAGACTATGCTGGCTACAACATGGATAGAAAAAGTACCTCAGGATCCTATCAATTCCTTGGTGGAAAACTTGTTTGTTGGAGCACTAAGAAGCAACAATCAGTAGCCATGTCTTTAGCAGAAACTGAGTATGTAGCTACTGCTGGTTGTTGTGCAAATGTACTTTGGATGAAAAGTCAACTCAGTGACTATGACATACATTATAAGATGGTTCCCATCTTTTGTGATAACACAAGTGTAATTGCTATCTCCAAAAACCCTGTACTTCACCAAAGAACCAAACACATTGATATCAGATATCACTTCATCAGGGACCACATCATTAATGGTGATATTGAACTACACTTCATCCCCACTGAATATCAGTTGGCTGATATTTTCACAAAACCCCTGGATGAACCTACTTTCACAAGACTGAAAGCAGAATTAGGCATGTTGGATATTGACAATCAAGTCACTCATTAAATTTATTCAACATGGTGTAAATACTCTCTAAGGTCCCTGAATAACAACCTTCCCTTAACATCATCACACTGAATGAAAATTCATTCAGGGGACTCAAGACATAAATAGGACATTCAATGCAAAACTAAATGCTCTAAGTATTTAGTTAGTAAATGTCCTAGGTTAGTAACTGGACATATTAAATTAAAGGAATATATGTCTCTGCCTAACTGGCATCCATGTCTTGGGGCCCCTCAACACTCATCATAATCCCACTAGGCATTTAATGCCTCCCTCTCACAAATAATATCTTTTGATATTATACGTGATGACATCACTCTGCAAAAGACACTTTTGCAGAGAAACACAACTGTTCACCTTGATAACTACGTAAAAGACGGGTAATGGGAAGAGTGGCATTTAATGCAGATATCAAACGGTTTTCACAAAACTGTTTTCAAAAAATACACATTAATACAATTTGATATCCAATATTTTCAAACAACACCCCTCTCCACTTCCCTATAAATACCCTTTTCAAAGAAAAACACACACACGCTATTTTATTCTAACCAGACTCTTGAAAATTTCTCTCAAAACTTGTATGTGTTTTATCTCCTAAAACCAGACATTTTTTCTCTTAAATGGCAACATCTAAGGCAATCACATGCGCTCCAAATGTGGAATTCCAATTGGAAAGCGTAGACATGACCAAAAACAATGCCGTGGGGAACTTTGCCTATCCGGAAAACTTTCCTGCTTATAAAGATATGGTAAAGTATCTTAAAAATTGTTTTCTCTCCACGGCATTCACCAAGACACCCTCAGTCATCTACAATGACTACTTGAGAGAGTTCTGGTGTACAACAAAGGTCACCAACCCTGATGTCATCAAGGACTCCCCCATTAAGTTTACAGTAAAGAATGGGAAGAAAACCCTAACCCTTAACTATAAAACCTTTATCAAAGCCACTGGGCTTGACTTCACTGAGACTTTTGCCCCACAACCATCTGACTCAGAAGTAAAGGCCGAATTGCTTTTACTTGGGCCACATGACAAACAACACCCTGATGTGGCCCCAGGGACTCTTTTGGACAAGGCCCCAATAATCAAAACTTGGTTTCCTGCCGTTTGGAGGAAACTGATGACATTTGTCATTCAGGTCCTGGGTGGGAACAAATCCTCAACGGAGCAATTGAACACTGCTCAACAAATGATAGTGTTCAGTCTCCTAGAAGGTAAAAAGATAGACATTGGAGAAATTATCTTCAAGGACCTCATAGTCAAGCTCACAGGCAAAACCAGACAAAGACACATGTCTTACCCCAGGTTTATCTCTTGTGTGCTTCAAGACTTACTGGGCTCTGAGTATGTTCAGGACAATACACAGGGATCTTTTCCTGATATCCTACATAAAGCCAACTACTCAAGAGACCCCACTGAGGTCACACAAATCACCCTGACAACATATATGTTGACAGTCATTCAGGGTGCCGACTTTGTTTCACCTATGCCTTCTCCTTCCAAAAAGGAGAAGAAGAAAAATAGACAGGGGTCCAAGAAGGTGGTTCAACCCAAACCACTCGCCACTGAGACCTCTGGCTCAAAGCCTGAGAAAAGGAGGCACAAGAAAGACCAGCCCAAAGAGACACCCACAGAAGGGCCCAACACCACCTTGACCCAAGAACAAACGCCAACGGAAGGCACTGAGAAATCACACTCAGTGTCCTTGGGCAAACCTTCTCACAAAGACTCTACTGACATATACAAGTCAGTAGAGTCAGGAACCATTCAACTCTCACATCCTGATGAAGGCATTAGTATATCACAACCTTTGCCTAGGGGAGAACAGGGTCCTATAACCTCGCTAGGGCAGCACCACCCTACTAAGATGGGGACCCATACCCCCTCACATCCCGCTTGTGGCTTCGATACATCACAATCAGAGTCTCAGGGAGTCATGGTCCCTATATCTTCAACAGGGCAGCACAACCCTGTTGGAAAGGGGGACCTCAACATTCCACTTCCTAGTGATGGTACTGGCTCAAACCCACCAGTCCCTGAAGGAACATCAGGGGACAAAGACTCAGGGAGCATGCAACCACCCGCTGATATAGAACCTACACCCCCCACGGCGATGCGCATAACTCAGGAACTGACTCCGTGGACCAGGCAGAGAAAACCCACTCTGTTCTCCTGGAGGGGTCAGGACCTGACCACACCGAAGGCAAGCCCTCTTCTGAGGGGGTGCCGGATTTAGCCTTGGCTCCTACTCTTGCTGATTTAGAAATGTTCATCAATGAAGAATCAGAAGAGGAAGTGGTTGAATTTGAGGATGATGAAGTTCTAGCTACTGGGGAAGACATGGACACTGACGACCAACTTCACACTGACAACTCTCCTCAGCACAACGAGCAACAAACTTCATCTCCTCCTCCTGATGAACAACAACAAAATTCATCATTCTCATCATCATCTCATAAATCATCAAGCTCCTCTGACTCTGCTGCTGCAATTCATGAATATTTGCAGAAGTATGATGATGTTGTTCCCCTCACTGAAAGGCAGTTGGTAAAATTCCTCCGAAAGTCTAACATTGCCCTCTTCAATGAAATCATCAAGGAACAATGGGAACAACACACTGAAGCAGCTGCTTCTTATGCTGACTTCAGGGCAACTGTTGAAGAGTCTCAAGGTCATCTCAAACAAGTCACCACCTCCACTGATAAACATGTCAGTGACCTGAAGACCTCCATTGAGAAGCTGGGTACTGATCAGGGTACTCATTTTGCCTCCATCCTTCATACTCTTACCAACATTCAGGCTGAGTTTAAGGATGATCCTGTTTTGATCACCAAGCTTACTGAGTTCATGGACCCTCACAATTCTACCTCTGCAGCTCTCAGTGCACTCCCAACATTATTCAGGGAGGTAGACTCCCCAGCTCTCAAGACTCATCAAGAAACAGTTGCCAAGGCGCTCAGGGATCAAGAGATTAAGCTCACCACCATCTCCTCATCATATGACGAACTCACCATGAAGCATAATGAACTGGTCTCATGCTACACCAGTAAGATTTCAGCTCTCTCTTCGGCTCAGGCAATAATGACCACTGACATCTCCAGCCTGAAGAATGAAACCAGTGAAATCAAAACACTGGTCACTGATATGTTCAAGTTCCTGAAGTCTGCTTCTTTTCAGGCTCCTTCTTCAACAGCTGCTTCCACTGAAGCTACCTCAACTATTGAGGGGGAGAAGGCTACTCAAATATAGCCTACACCTACGCCTGTTCAACAATTATTCAGGCAGTTGGATCCACATAGGCAGCCAAGAAAAGATGGCCAGACTTCTGAAGACCAGGAAGTAATTACTGATGTTGTACCAATCCAAAGCTATATGGCTGAACAAATAGCAGCATCAGGAACCACAATGGCTATGGTGATCTCATCGGTTCCTCCTATCACTGAAAGCTCTCCAACTCCAATCACCACTGAAGTCACAACAACCACCATCGATGTTCCTGAGCCCTCCTCCTCAACACCTCAGCCCACTAACAAAGGGAGGGGGTCAAGGAATCAGGAGACTCTCCTCCCAGACTTGTACCAGCTCAGAAGGAAGTTAGACAAGATCCTGACGCACCAAATCTTATTGATCTTGTCCTACACAATGGGAAGGTATTCAGAGGGACTTATGATGAAGTGGCTACTGTAATGGAACAGGAATACAAGATCATGGCTGAGTTACTCAGTAAGCCTGTCATTGCAGAAGTGTCTAAAAAAGTGATCAAGGAGACTGATCAAAACATCAGGGGAGAACAGTTTCTACAACTTCAGGCTGATCTAATCAAAAAACACAACCAGAAGGTCAAGCTGAATAATGAAAGGAAAAAGAGGAACTACGAAAGGTATTTATGGACTATGACCAAGACCAAGGGTGAAGGTCCCATCACTGATATGATCATTCATGCAAACACTAACCCTCTTGCCATAACTATCCAAAGAGGACTAAGAGTGCATGAAAAGAATGCTCCCTTCAAGTTCTCAGCATTCAGCATCAAAGAATGGGACATGATGGGGCCCGTTCTGAGCAAGAAGAAGAACAAATGCATACCTGAACTACTGGAAGCCCTAACAAAGAAATACGAAGAATTGGAAAGGGTTGCCAAGAGTCTGGGAATTGACCACCAAAAGGCACTTGCATCTCAGGGCCTCACAATCCCTAAACCAACTTAGAGCACATGGAAGAAAAGGAAAGCAATATAGCAGGAACCTGAACGCTTTATTGATGCACTACACTGCAACAGAATTCCCCTTGAAGGTGTCAAGTTCGTTCCTAACAAGGTGATCAAGCATCCTGAGTTTGGAATCTTCTTCATTGATGAATTTGGTCAACAAGCCTTTCAAAGAGTCAGTGACATTCACTTAGTGGAGACCACAACACTGCTGGCATACAAACTGATGGCACTCCATGTGAAGAGTCTTGAAAATGATGAATTCATTAAGCTGATGGACAAGATGATGAGTGAGAGGCCTGAAAAATAGGTGTTGTTATCCAAGAGAGCAAAGCTTGAGCTCATGGGGATTAAGAAAGTCTGAGTACTTAACCCTGAGCATTTTGTATTAGATGATAGGAATTATGTAATTGATGAATATGATGATGGCCCATGTTTTTTAAATCAGTGTTCTTTAACTGCTTTATAGTATCTTCAGTGTAAGAAGAAGTCCACTTGCTCACTTACACTGATCAAAACACTTAGGCTATATTTATATCCAAATAGGGGGAGACTGTTGGGTCCATTCAGTACCCAAGTAATCCTAAACAAGGATTTGAATACAAAATAACCTAAGTGTTAGTAGACCTTAAACAATATTCAAGTCACTGAGTAAACAGTTGCTCAGTGAGTCACCTTCAGGATGCTTAGGATGAGTCTAAGAAGAAATTCTCTCTATTCTGTGAGGCGGAACTCAGTGAGTGGTACTTAAGCCAAAGAAGAAGGTGATGGGTTCAGTGAGTTATGACAATAACTCATTGAACCCCAAGACTCCTCAACAACTAAAGACTGAAGACAGAAGACTGAAGACTTGAAGACTAAAGAATAGGCGGGAAACATTTGAATGAATAAGAAGAAGTCCTAATCAACCTGAAGTCAAACTTTCCTTGAATGGCAAATATCAGGACAAGTGTCATCACTGCTCTTCAGAAAGCAGTATTGTCTTATACCCAAAATATCTTATTGTAACAGAGACAAAATACGTAAGTATTTTGTTGTAAAACCCGAAAATCTAAAGCGTATTAAAAGACTAAAATGCCCTTATACTTTGAAAAATTAATTAAAACTCATATAACTTATAAATAAATCACAAAACGTATGAAAACGAAACAAATACGACATGAAATGATTATGAGGCACCAAAAGATAATTATACGAGCTACCAATAACATTTGTAACACATTACTTAGTCGCTTGAACCGAAAACTCAACAAGGATATATTTATTTCGTTCTAAAATTAGTTACGTGTTAGTCGTATGTAAGAAACGAGGGAAATATTGAAACTTGGACATGGATACTTTGAGTTGGGCTTAGAGGCCGATCCAAGCCCTCTCCTCATCCAAACCCACGACCCAAACCTCTCAAAACAGCCCAAGCCCTTTTTGGTTCCCCCTTATACACCGAACTTCACATATCACTCAAAAGAAAACCCTAAAATCAAATTCTGCTGCTGTCTTTTGTTTCTGCTGCTGTCGAGACTTATAGGAGACCAAGAAGGCTTGAATTTTGTTCCATTTGTGTGTCAAACATCTTAAGGTAACATGTTTCTTCATGCCTCAAACCCCTATGAATTAATTCTTAACCAAAAACCCTAATCTTCCTTTGTTTTGTCTTGATCGATCGGCCAAAAAGAAAAGGGAGGAGAAAGAAGCTTGTGTGTGGTGTTTTAATCCTTTGTGTTCGTGTTCTTCGTGATCTACGAGGGTATTGTATCACTTTTCCATCATTTTTTCATATATTCATGCCCTAGTTTAATCATGGAATGGAAATCATGAAACATAAAATGTCACATAAAATAATAAGATAAGAAACCCTAAAAACTGTTATGATGAATCGAACCAGAAGTTTTGTGGTGAAATTATTCGAATTTGATTGTGTTAAGACCTGTTTTGAATGACCTAAATATGTATGGACTCACATAAAAACGTTTGGTGTCAAGAACAAATGATTTGAATGACGAAAACCCTAAGATAATCATGGTTCTGTGATAACTGATTCTGAGCTGAATTTTTAGTCGACTTTAAGCGGCTGTGGATTGATGATATGAACGTATATTTTTATGTTTCTGGAGTCTAGATTGTAGTTCAATGAAATAGCTACCTGGAGAAATTTAGTTTGTAATTTTTAGAGGCTTGTAAGGTCACTTTTTGATATTTGGAAAATCATGTGTCCAGTTGTGTTTAAAAGTCTGGAAAATCCGTTCGGGTTTTTGAATTTTAATTTCCAAACCGTGTCGAATTAGAAAGAGCCCTTTTAACTGGGTAAACTTTGGATGTCTATTAGTATCTGGAAATTTTCTATATTTTTCTGATTTTTTCTGAAGGGGTAATGAAGTGGTAACTTATCGGGTGTTCCATCAGACAAGTTTCTGGGACAGGTTGTAAAAGTGGATTTTTCGTTCATACCAAAACAAATGATTAAAATCTGGAAAACTTATGATAAATACTAGGAATACTGAGGAATCTCTGTGAATTTTTGTAGATTTTATTTCGGAGTTCTACTATGATTCTTAAATTAAATAAAACTTGTCCAGAACATGATTAAAACCTGAAAAAGTGTATTTTGTTATTTAAAAAGTGTTAAGTGTTTATATCCAACATTAGAGGGTCTATATGGTTATTTTGATAATACTAAAGGACTAAACTTGTAAGAACCTGTAACTTTACAATAATTACATCTTATACCCTAACCTTATGATAATTACACAATTGGTCCTTCAACTTATCATAAATACTTAATGAACCCTAAATGAATAAAACTACCATAATAACCTTATGAACCTTGAACTACCTAAAATGGAAAAGCAAACTAAAACATGAACTTAAGAACCATTTGTAATTCTCTTCTACTCCTTTAGGTATGAAGAAGGAGAGGACCTGATCTTCTCATCTTATTTCGTTTCTGGTTGTGTTTGCTTTTGGAATAAGGTACGGATACTCTACCCTTTTTAGTAAGGGTGTCTTTTCACCTATGCATTGATGTTGAGCTATGATTTAAACCTTTGCCATGATCCTTTTGACATGAACCTTTTGATATGACCTTGAGATATACCTTCTGATTATGACCTTGAGATGCACTTTGATATGACATTGAGACCTGACTCTTAGTTTGATACCCGAGCCATTTTTGTCCTTTCCTAGCCAGGAAGGTAACCTGGCCATGTCTGTGATGCACCACTGGCATGACTCCCGTGTGGGGGAGTGATTTCTCACACCGTCCCTTTTATATTATCTGCCATGGCTACTTGACTTTGAGATTGACTTTGAGTTTGGGGGCGTATGGATTGCAATCCTAGGCATGTTTTTGTTTAGTGGATTTAACTATGAATTTGAGTATGACTTTGAGTATGACTTTGAGGTGACTGGTGCTGTGTGCAATACACGCCTTTCACATTTCTGGGAGCTAGCTACTCCACCCCTGTTGATACATGAGGACACCCCTCATATTATCTGGTTGCCTGAGAGGTATCCCCTCTGATTGTGAGACTATGATTTTGAGATGTTGACTTTGAGATTATGACTTTGAGTTATGGGCTCGTGGTGGATGACTATCCTTAACCTTTACTCTTGTATCTTATTTATATTTCATCCATTATGCCACATTCTGGTTATTTCCGTTTACTTTCGTTTCCGTTTATCATGTATCTGTTCACTGGGCTTTTTAAGCTCAGCCGCACGTTTTCTTTTCGTGTGCGGCAGGTTTTAGTTGGAAGATGGGTACGAGTGAAGAGACTTTTGGACTTAGAAGACTTGATAGTTTCGGCCTAGAGATGATTAGAAAGTATTCTATTGTTAGAAATTGTATTCGCTTTTGTAACCTTGTAATTCCAGTATTTCATTTGTAACCTTTGAGAATCTTTGTATTACTTTTGAAGGTATGCTTTGTTATATCTGATATGAAACCATTTGCGTGACATCTTTACCCTTGTCGGGTTAGGGTGTTACAATTATGGTATCAGAGCGACAGGCTGCGATTCGTAATACATTTACCCTTGGCCTGTGTAAGTTAGGACCACTAAGTTTCCCTGTAAGCGCTCATGAGATAACCTGTAAGATTTGCTTTAGGATCTCCCTATAGGAACCTAAATTTGACCAGGGAGGAATGGGTAGACTAAGACATATATGTGATTATCATTTGCTTCCGCATCACTCTGATTCGTGCCTCTGCCTTTAGAAGTTTTGCAACTTAAAGCTTAGAAACCAAGCAAGTTTGGAATACCTCGGAAACCTCACCTGGATACCTTACACCATTTAAGTTTCATTTTCAGATTTTGACACCCACCTCCAATTTGTTTGACGAGCCGTTTGACACCTTTCCGACCACATCGTAGGTCATTCAACCATAATGTGTTCGACACATTTTGTGAATTCATTGCTTATGCTGAATGTAAATGTATCATCCGATACTACTTAACTTTGCATGAATCCATTACTACTCCTATGAGAATTCTGGTAACTATTAACCATGGATATAGGAAGTTGTGTTCCTTTCCTTTGAATGACAAACCTTGTTCTGCCAACCAGTTCCTTTGGAAGGATATGGAGTTATACTATCTCTGGATGGGTTTGTTAACTGAGCATGATGATGCTGATGACTGATATTCCGTACATCTCACTTTCGACAATTATACGATGTTCGTATTACTGATAATACACACCCTGCTTACTGCTTATGCTAAGAAGCTGAACAAATTCCCACACTTGAACTGTTCGTTGATCCATCTCAACTCTTTTATTGAACTATCCGTCTGATTTGATGACTGTATTCGTTCTATGAATCTTTTGATCTTGACATGTCTTATTGTGTGGTCTTTGGTTTGGACTGGATGACTATTTGTGAAGCTGCCATAGACTACCGTATCTGAAATGTGATCTTGCCAATCTGCTTCACCCTATTTTCGTTATGATGAATCTCTACGCCTGAATCTGCTAAAATTTTGCCTATATGGAAACACCAACCCTTGACTCATATGATTATCGAGTTCTCCCGACAACCATTTTATCCACCCTTGGAAAGTTCCGCCATTAGAAATATTCCGTTGTACGAAGATTTTCTGGTATTTTCGATGTAATATGATTTTGTTCACTTCAGCGATTCTCTTGGATGCTCTTGTTAGTTTATGAAGGAGAAAGAAAGAAGTATGTGTCGACGTATCGACTATTATAAACTTAACCGCACCACTATCAGTAATCATTATCCGTTTCCGAGTATCAATAATTGATTCGGTCTTTCTTTTGAAACTTCGTATCTGATTTCATCGTTTTAGATTTAAAGGGCTGAAGCAGCAACCACAAAAACTTCTAAGAAGGGGTTTAACTAACCGAGAGTAACCTCTGTGAAGTAGTTCAGTTTTATTTTTGAAGAAGAAGGAAGGCGGCATGAAGTGTATGTGAAAGTTTTCCCTAAATGATTTCAGAGACTGTCCTTACACTCGTTAAAACCTTATGAGTTTGAGTGATGCCAATGGTATTGGCTAAAAATGGTCATGTCTTTGCGTATTTTGGACAAATTGTCATAGTATGACATTGTGTTATGTTCAGAAAATGAAAGAAGAACATAGGGATTAATGATGAGACGACCACTTGATCTGGAAGAGAAACTTGATTGACATTCAGAAACCATTGTAGACGACGCTACCCTGTATGTTGTGAAGATAGAGTTTTTCCCAGGAAGAACCGAGATCGAAGACAGTTATCAGAGTGAGAAAATTGGTGGAAGAGTAGTAGAAGACGGTGGCGACGAGCATTACCAGAGAAGAAGCATATAGGAAGAAGAGAGAAACTGGGATAATACTCAACCATATATTATGCAAACCGTGAAGATTACAGCTCGGGCATCAAGACAACCAGACCGTAGGAGACGAAGCATTCAACACATAACCTGGAGTCGACGACGGCGGTGTTACCTTAAAACCTGGAGCTGTGTTAGAAGACCTGTCGAAGAAACGCAATCTTGTTTCTCTATTCATCTTAGTTGTACTAAGATGAATTGATAGCTGAAGCAGGCTGGCGGATGGAGGGATGCACAGTGATCGTGTCAGAGACTACCGTTGCGACGCCACAATACCAAGAAGAGTTGCAAAAGGCTTGAGGAACCAGACTCAAGTTTGTGATTCCTTTTCACCATGAGAGAAGATGGACAAGCGTAAAACAACTCCAACTTGGAAGAAATTTTAAAATTTTGTATTTGAATGGACGAATTTTGAAGCGGACAATTGTGTTTAGGCGAGATGATTCTGTGAAGGATGAAGCTATCGACGACGTATTCGTTTCTTCTCAACCTACTTAAATTCCGTTACCTGATAATGAGGTCCTTCGAGTGATTTGGTTCTCTGGTAGTAATTCCGTTCTTTGATCCATTCTGCGTTTGTTGAATAACGAGTTGCATGAGAATTTTGATGACCTATGGAAGAAATTTTGATATTTATGAACCGACGGATGTTGGAGTAACCACTTATTTTGGCTGAATTGATTTCGGTAAGTTATGAAGTCTTGGCACTATTAATGACGTACCTGAATTCTGATGGACATTTTCGGATTTCCGTTACTCTTCGAGTGATTTCGTATTCTTAGTTATGATATTTGACTTTGGTGACCCTGAGACTGTAGATGGATTAGGTGGATTTAGATAAGTTGTGTTGTTCACGACTTGAGATAAAGTATGACCATCATGAGGGCATATTTATATGATGCTAGTATTATGACGCCTGATCAACGTGATAATACTTACATCATATAACGTGCACTTGTTGTGGGCATAGGATATTTCGAGAAGTGCCTTAGAACCTTGGAAATTCTGATATCTGAATGAGATCATCCGCGATTAGTGAGACTTTGGATTCATTCTACCTATCCAGTTGATCTACTGTCTTTGATATTCGACTTGATACGTTTGGATGCTCGACGAGCGTTTTGCTGATCTCTGCACTTCCGATAATGATCTTAGATTCTATTATAGGGCTTTCTGCCATTTGATGATGTCTGACGATATGCTTCCTGTCCGTATGGATTCAATCTGTTCTGCTATGTATACGTTCCGCATTCATTAAATCTGTTCATTTTGATCTTCTATGAGTTAAGATATGAGATTTTGGATTCTGAGAAAACAAGACCTGTTTGTTTATGAAAACACCTTTGGTAGGCTCTTTGAGGCCGAGACTATTTGAAAAGCTGAAGAGTTACTTTTGCACCACCTCATGGTCGCTACGATTCGATGTATTCTCATTTAATTCGCCTAATCAATTCGATGTAAACCCTACGTATTGTTTGTATCTCTTCCTAGAGAATTCGATTATCATCCGTATATTGGTATGTTATCTTTGGATTCGCACTCAGCATAGTGTGTCTCTGTTTTGTTTCCGATCCTCTTATTTCTGGTTCTTTGCAAATTTCGAGGACGAAATTTTTCGTTAGAGGGGAAGAGTTGTAAAACCCGAAAATCTAAAGCGTATTAAAAGACTAAAATGCCCTTATACTTTGAAAAATTAATTAAAACTCATATAACTTATAAATAAATCACAAAACGTATGAAAACGAAACAAATACGACATGAAATGATTATGAGGCACCAAAAGATAATTATACGAGCTACCAATAACATTTGTAACACATTACTTAGTCGCTTGAACCGAAAACTCAACAAGGATATATTTATTTCGTTCTAAAATTAGTTACGTGTTAGTCGTATGTAAGAAACGAGGGAAATATTGAAACTTGGACATGGATACTTTGAGTTGGGCTTAGAGGCCGATCCAAGCCCTCCCCTCATCCAAACCCACGACCCAAACCTCCCAAAACAGCCCAAGCCCTTTTTGGTTCCCCCTTATACACCGAACTTCACATATCACTCAAAAGAAAACCCTAAAATCAAATTCTGCTGCTGTCTTTTGTTTCTGCTGCTGTCGAGACTTATAGGAGACCAAGAAGGCTTGAATTTTGTTCCATTTGTGTGTCAAACATCTTAAGGTAACATGTTTCTTCATGCCTCAAACCCCTATGAATTAATTCTTAACCAAAAACCCTAATCTTCCTTTGTTTTGTCTTGATCGATCGGCCAAAAAGAAAAGGGAGGAGAAAGAAGCTTGTGTGTGGTGTTTTAATCCTTTGTGTTCGTGTTCTTCGTGATCTACGAGGGTATTGTATCACTTTTCCGTCATTTGTTCATATATTCATGCCCTAGTTTAATCATGGAATGGAAATCATGACACATAAAATGTCACATAAAATAATAAGATAAGAAACCCTAAAAACTGTTATGATGAATCGAACCAGAAGTTTTGTGGTGAAATTATTCGAATTTGATTGTGTTAAGACCTGTTTTGAATGACCTAAATATGTATGGACTCACATAAAAACGTTTGGTGTCAAGAACAAATGATTTGAATGACGAAAACCCTAAGATAATCATGGTTCTGTGATAACTGATTCTGAGCTGAATTTTTAGTCGACTTTAAGCGGCTGTGGATTGATGATATGAACGTATATTTTTATGTTTCTGGAGTCTAGATTGTAGTTCAATGAAATAGCTACCTGGAGAAATTTAGTTTGTAATTTTTAGAGGCTTGTAAGGTCACTTTTTGATTTTTGGAAAATCATGTGTCCAGTTGTGTTTAAAAGTCTGGAAAATCCGTTCGGGTTTTTGAATTTTAATTTCCAAACCGTGTCGAATTAGAAAGAGCCCTTTTAACTGGGTAAACTTTGGGATGTCTATTAGTATCTGAAAATTTTCTATATTTTTCTGATTTTTTCTGAAGGGGTAATGAAGTGGTAACTTATCGGGTGTTCCATCAGACAAGTTTCTGGGACAGGTTGTAAAAGTGGATTTTTCGTTCGTACCAAAACAAATTAATAAAATCTGGAAAGGTTATGATAAATACTAGGAATACTGAGGAATCTCTGTGAATTTTTGTAGATTTTATTTCTGAGTTCTACTATGATTCTTAAATTAAATAAAACAGGTCCAGAACATGATTAAAACCTGAAAAAGTGTATTTTGTTATTTAAAAAGTGTTAAGTGTTTATATCCAACATTAGAGGGTCTATATGGTTATTTTGATAATACTAAAGGACTAAACTTGTAAGAACCTGTAACTTTACAATAATTACACCTTATACCCTAACCTTATGATAATTACACAATTGGTCCTTCAACTTATCATAAATACTTAATGAACCCTAAATGAATAAAACTACCATAATAACCTTATGAACCTTGAACTACCTAAAATGGAAAAGCAAACTAAAACATGAACTTAAGAACCATTTGTAATTCTCTTCTACTCCTTTAGGTGTGAAGAAGGAGAGGACCTGATCTTCTCATCTTATTTCGTTTCTGGTTGTGTTTGCTTTTGGAATAAGGTACGGATACTCTACCCTTTTTAGTAAGGGTGTCTTTTCACCTATGCATTGATGTTGAGCTATGATTTAAACCTTTGCCATGATCCTTTTGACATGAACCTTTTGATATGACCTTGAGATATACCTTCTGATTATGACCTTGAGATGCACTTTGATATGACATTGAGACCTGACTCTTAGTTTGATACCCGAGCCATTTTTGTCCTTTCCTAGCCAGGAAGGTAACCTGGCCATGTCTGTGATGCACCACTGGCATGACTCCTGTGTGGGGGAGTGATTTCTCACACCGTCCCTTTTATATTATCTGCCATGGCTACTTGACTTTGAGATTGACTTTGAGTTTGGGGGCGTATGGATTGCAATCCTAGGCATGTTTTTGTTTAGTGGATTTAACTATGAATTTGAGTATGACTTTGAGTATGACTTTGAGGTGACTGGTGCTGTGTGCAATACACGCCTTTCACATTTCTGGGAGCTAGCTACTCCACCCCTGTTGATACATGAGGACACCCCTCATATTATCTGGTTGCCTGAGAGGTATCCCCTCTGATTGTGAGACTATGATTTTGAGATGTTGACTTTGAGATTATGACTTTGAGTTATGGGCTCGTGGTGGATGACTATCCTTAACCTTTACTCTTGTATCTTATTTATATTTCATCCATTATGCCACATTCTGGTTATTTCCGTTTACTTTCGTTTCCGTTTATCATGTATCTGTTCACTGGGCTTTTTAAGCTCAGCCGCACGTTTTCTTTTCGTGTGCGGCAGGTTTTAGTTGGAAGATGGGTACGAGTGAAGAGACTTTTGGACTTAGAAGACTTGATAGTTTCGGCCTAGAGATGATTAGAAAGTATTCTATTGTTAGAAATTGTATTCGCTTTTGTAACCTTGTAATTCCAGTATTTCATTTGTAACCTTTGAGAATCTTTGTATTACTTTTGAAGGTATGCTTTGTTATATCTGATATGAAACCATTTGCGTGACATCTTTACCCTTGTCGGGTTAGGGTGTTACATTTGTCCTAACTAGCTTAGGCCATCTTTTGTTTTTATCATAACGGTTGAATTTTACTTGTGTATAAATAGGATCATAAAGTGGAGTAAAAGTTGACAAGTTTATTCACAAACAACTTTTACTCCTCCAAATAGCAACCTAGTCCCTGAGATAGCTCAGTAGGTTCAGTTAGTTGCTACTTAAGCTTAACTTAAGTTTAGTAAGGAGGCATGCCATACTTGTCATTCAATCCCAAGTGTTATTCCGCAAACACTTGGGTATAATTCTTTGATTGATTTCTAATAAGAATTAAACGTTGAAAAATATCTTATCTATTTACTTTTACATTTTCTCATAACCATACTTAAGCATGGTGCATAGTTAGATTAAGTCTGTAGTTAACTTTAACTATGTAAAGAGGACCAACAATGTTTGATTCGAGCTCTTTTGAGATTCAACAACGACATTTAAACACTTTTTATCACATTTTAATCACGTCTTCTCCCCCTCAAAAATAGCATAATCGTGATATTTTTTATATCAACTTATTAAAATTCATGTTTTTCTAAAGCTTCTGGGGAGACAAACGGATTTGATTTGCATAAAAGTGGAACATTTTGATCTTGACTTTTATACTCCCCCTTAAAGAAAGCATATTTTCAAACATAAAGTTTAAAATTTTTGATTAAGTGTTTGGAGGAAGTTCTCTTTTTGAAATGCGAGTTGTGTACTAAAATGTACACAAGTTTTTTGAAAGAACGGGTTCTAAGCTAAAATACTTATAAGTCTCCATTTAAGCTCGGGTTTTGTACTGAAGTATACGAAAGCCATTGTTGAAGATAGTTTTTAGAAACGAAGTGTTTTAGAAAACATTTTAGTGAACTCTCGCTCAAGCATCTGTACATGTCTGTATCATTGTTGAATGACATTTCTAGATACGTACAGAATATCGATTATACGAGAGACATGTCGTGAGAAGAATATTTTTGGAGTTTTTGATTTTATATTGTTTTTTTAATTTTTTTAAAATTTTTTAATGTTTTTGGGTTTTTGAAATTTTCTATTTTTGTATTTTGTTTTTGTTGTTTTTTCAAATTTTGTATTATGTTTTTCAAAAATATTTATAGCAAAGCTTTTTGAAAGATATTTTACAAGATTCGAGAAGATGTTCTAGCTCCTCAGGAGTTAGGATTCGCATGCCAATTCAACGAACTAAATCATCAAACCTATCTTTTGAAAGGGCTTTAGTAAATAGATCGGCGAGTTGGTAATCCGTCTTCACGAAAAATAATTCAACAGTACCCTCTTCTACGTGTTCTTTGATGAAGTGATATCGGACTCTAATATGCTTGGTCTTCGAGTGTTGTATTGGATTGCACGAGATGGCTATGGCACTTTTCGAGTCACAATACAAAGGTATTCTGTCAAAAGTAAAGGCAAAATCTGTGAGTTGTGTCTGCATCCATAGAACTTGGGCACAACACGCAGATAGAGACACATACTCGGCTTCTGAGGTTGATAATGCAGTACAATCTTGTTTCTTTGATGACCAGCCGACTAGCTTTTCACCCAAAAATTGTTCTCCTTCTGATGTACTTTTTGCTGTAACTTGACAACCTGCGTGATCGGCATATGAAAATGCTATTAGTTTAAACTCGGAATCCTTCGGATACCAAAGTCCCATGTTAATGGTTCTTCGTAGGTACCGAAAGATCCATTTGACCTCTTGGAGATGAAGTTCGGTAGGCCTTGCCTGAAACCGTGCTAATAAGCAAACAACAAAATGAATATCGGGTCGACTAGCAGTAAGGTACATGAGAGAACCAATCATGCCCTGATATTTCTTCGGATCGATGGGTTTCCCAAATAAATCAGCACCGATTTTTGGTAAAGTGGCCATTGGTGTACCAACAGAATCACAATTTTCCATACCATGTTTTTTCAAAATCTTAATTGTATATTTAGATTGATTAATGAAGATACTAAGAGGGGATTGGTGTATTTGTAAACCAAGAAAAAATTTTATTTCCCCCATCATGGACATTTCAAATTTGCTTTTCATGAGATTTTCAAAATATTTTGAATGATTCGGATTAGTGGACCCAAAGATAATGTCATCCACGTAAATCTGAACAATCAAAATGTCATCTTTGTATTTTCTTGTAAACAAGGTAGGATCAACAGTTCCTTTGGTGAAATTGTTTTTTATCAAGAAAGATGACAGTTCGTCATACCACGCTTTTGGTGCTTGCTTTAAACCATAGATGGCTTTCTTAAGCTTGTAGACGTAGTCTGGATGTTCCATGTTAACGAAGCCTTCGGGCTAACTCACATACACTTCTTCTTTTAGAGTTCCATTCAAGAACGCGGTCTTGGTGTCCATCTGATATACTAAGATATTTTTGTGAGCTGCATAGGCTAAGAAACTCCTGACTGCTTCAAGTCTTGCTACTGGAGCGAATGATTCTTCGAAATCTATTCCTTCTTCCTGTCTGAATCCTTTAGCCACGAGATTAGCTTTGTTGCGAATTACAGTTATTTCTTCATCCTTTTTGTTTTTCCATAATCATTTGAGATCAATGATAAGTTGGTCAATTGGTCTTGGAACTAATTCCCAACTGTCATGTAACTGGAATTAAAGAATTTCCTCCAGGATCGCTTCTATCCATGCGTTTTCTGCCATCGCCTCTCGAATGTTTTTTGGTTCTTTGAGGCTTATAGAGTAAATGTAAATGCACATTTCGGGGTCTGTGGCGAGTTGTTTTCTCGTTTGAACTGGCCTTGAAGGTTCACCAATAACTTGTTCAATTGAATGGTCTTTGGTCCATTTGAGTGTAAAAGGGTATCGAGGGTTGAACGTATGCATGTTGGATGGTTCTTGTAACCTTGAAGATGATTCAGTAGAGTCCGTTGCAAACTCGATGCAAGTTAATGAAAGGGGGTGATAAGGATTTATTTGGTACCTTTTTAAGGGGTCATTTCAGCACAAAATCGTATAAATATGATCAAATATTGCCTCAAATCGTTTCTTTTTGTATTTTAGGTACTTGGGACGAGAATTCTGGAATTTGGCATTTTTTGGACTTATTTGGACGAAAAAGTGAAGAAAACGACAAAATCGCAGAAAACCTGTCAGACTTGGAGATCTGACGGCGTCACAAGCTATAACGTGACGCCGTCCCTTGTTTATGAAGCTAGATTTTTGGTTTAAGTTTATCAAGTGACGCTTCAGAGGAATTTGAAGATTCTACAACCTGACGCCGCCAGGTACAAATTGGAGATGGGAGTCACGCTTTAAGCTAACAAGAGACGGCCAAAAAGAATTAACAAGTGACGGCTTCATATCAGTCTTGACACCGTCAGAACGGTGACTTGCACAAGACGAAACCCTAAACACGGTGAGCTGACGGTGTCACGACCTAGAAGGTGACGCCGTCACATTTGTAATTCTATATATACTTTCACAATTTTTCATTTTAATGTGTAACACTTTGGAGGAAAAAACCCTAAATGATTTTCACAACCCTTGTAAGGCTTTTTCAGTTGAATGTGCTTTATTTGAAAATTGTAACCTGGATTTAGCATCATTCACTGTTCTTTTGATGGGAGCAGTATCAACTTTTCTAGCAGTATTAGTTAATACTGCTGGTTTAAAAATATTTTGCTTGGCAGTATTAACTGATACATACCCAGATTTCATTAACATTGCTCTTGGAACTATATTTCTTTTTGCATTTGGGTGAGTATTTTTAGAAAAACTTTGATGAGTCACCCTCCTAGAATAGTTCCAAATAGGTTTTTGATAGTAAAAATAATTATCCTGTAAATGTTCAAAACTACCACAATAATGACAAGCCTTGTTAAACATCTCAAAGTCACTTCCTAACTTTTGAGATATCATGTTATTCAAATTCCTCTGGTTATCTCTAGGCTTGTTAGTGTACTCCCTAGGTTGCTCAGTGTATTCAACAATTTTCCTAGACACCTTATCACCAAACCTAGGTTTGACAAACTTAATATGTTCAACACTAGGCTTAACTGTGTTCCTTTCAACCTTAGGTGTAGACTCTATCTGTTCCACATCATCATCAGACACCCAATCTTCAATGATAGGTGCATCAGTATATGTCTTTTCAACCTTAGGTTTCTCCTCATTAAACTTACTATTCTCACCTACATGTTTATCATTAACATCAACTAAACAAGACAATTCAGTTTAAGGAGGTACATACTTTCTTGTTATTGAAGGAAGAACTTCATTATAACCTATACCACTACCTCTCCTCATAAGTTGACACTCAATTGTCTTATTTACACTTTCATATGCAAATTCAAGCTTACTTACTTTAACTTGATGTTTTTCTTTTTCCTGATAAGCTGCATCTTTTTCTTTTTGAGCCTTTTCTAACCTTTTAGTAAGTTCATTAATGACATTCTCTTTAACATAAAGCTTACTTTCAAGAACATTAACTTTTTCTACATATTCTGACTCATTTTGTTTAAAGAATTCAAGTCTTTGCTCAATAGATTTTAAGCCTACTTTATAGCCTAAATTATCTAACTCTAGCTTCCTTACATCTTCTATTAGTTTTTCATTCCTAGCTTTAAGTTCTTCAATAGTATCTAAACAAGATTTATAAGAACAACCAGAATCATTAGATACCTCAGAATCAGAACTTGATGAAGAAGAGTAAGCCATAAGTGCAAAGTTTGGTCCTTCAGCTGCTTGGTCACTCCAATCATATCCACCAAAACCATCACAAGACACCAAAGCTGTAGAATTCTTAGGTTCCTCAGACACAGCTTTCCTTGAGCTCTCTCCATTCTTGTAGTCTTGGCTCCTTGGTGCCCTGCATTCCCTTGCAAAGTGTCATTTCCTGTGATAGTTGTAGCATTCAATCTTAGACTTATCAAAACCCATGTTATCTTGCCCATTGACCTTGAGGTTTCTTCTTGTATTATTCAAAAATATCTTTGCCCTCATTATCAACATTGCCATCTGCCACTTCAAGTCTATCTCTTCAAGATCATCTGGATGAATCTGTTCCAAATCCTCATGCATAATCTAAGGACTAGTAGATTTACCAGCTAAGAAAGCATAGATAATAGCATCACTCAAGTTATCAAGGGTTGTAGACCCAGCAGCATTAATTTATGTGCCAGCAGTACTAAATCCATGAGCAGTATTAACTACTTCATTAGTACTGCCAGAACTGTTATTGAAGGAGGACACAAAAGCTAAGTTTTGTGTGCTTGAGGATGAGCTAGATGACCCTTTGACTTCAGGTTCATACACTTTTAGATTGTTATACAGATCATCTAAACTCATTGTATCAAGATCAGCCTTGTTTCTCCACACCACAGTATGTGTATTCCACTCTAGTGACAAGCTTCTCATAAACTTTTGATTTATATCTTCTTGAGGAATTGATACTTCCATAAGTGATAGTTGACTAATAAGTTTCTAAAGTCTGTCAAAGGTCTGATCAAGATTCTCAGAACTTGGAGCAGCAAAATTCTCATATTGTTGTTTCAAAAGGTTCTTCCTGGTCTTCTTGGTAGCAGCATTCCCTCCAAATCTTTTCTCAATAGCAGTTAACAGAGACTTTGCATCCTTGAAAGGATTAAAAGTCAATTGATGTTCATTAGGAATGCCCGTCATGAGAGTACTTCTGGCTTTAACTTCTAATCTTCTTTGTGCCTTATCTTCAGCAGACTTAATGGACTCAAAAGTCTTGACACAAGTAGCAGATGTTTCCACAGTTGGTAAGGTATCACCATTCTCAATGACTTCCCACATAGAGTAGTCAGTCATCTGAATATACTGCTCAATCCTCATTCTCCATAGCTCATACTCACCAGACTTGAGCATTGGTACCTTTGATGCAGTAATCATGTGTGTAGATTCTGAATCCATGTCTTCAGTAAGATCAGAACAGTCTTAAGTCTAAACAGGTTCTTCTTGATCACAGCTTCTAGATCACAAGCTCTTATACCACTTGTTGATTCCAGTTAAGAACTTGATCGAATTCCTTAGCTTGTAAGGATTAGTTATCTTAGATAAAGCTAAAACAACTAAGTGTAGAAACTGTCTTGAAGTTTATCAAGTACAATGCGGAATCTTGTATTTGATCTTAAGAAGAACTTTGTATTGTATAAAACAGTAAACAAGAACACAATCGTATCAAACTAAACACTTCAATATTATTGATATAATACAAATACTCAAAAGTATTATGGTTTACAACCTTGAAGTTCTATAAAGAATCGTGTTAAGATATATCTATCTATATGCCCTAGGACCTCCTTTTATAGACTAAGGAGTCCTAGTCGGCTTACAATGACTTTCTATACAAGATAAATATCTTTTCTATATTTATCTATTACTAAACTTTCGTTACAATATATTCTATAAACATAAACCGACTCTAATACTCCAGCAACACTAATAATGAATCACCAGCACTAACTCTTTGTTCTGGCAGCATTAACTCTCTAGCAGCATTAACTTAGTACTAGCAGTACTAAGTTTCCTTCTAGCGGCATTAACTACTTAGAGTATTTTTCCTTGAAGTTTGTCAGCAGTCATAACTTCCATAAGCAGCATTAACCTTTATAACTAGCAGCGGTAATGACTTGGAGCATTTCCTATGTAAACCATGAGCAGTCTTAATCAAGTAAGCAGCAGTAACTCAAGAAGCCTTTAAAACCCAACAGATAGAGACGATCAAACCACAACACGAGTGTTTATAGTGGTTCGGTCTGCAAGGACTCTTTTTCCTTGCCATACTCCACTCCCCGATTATCCAAGTCGAGAGTTTTCTTCACTAGTCAACAAGCTCCTTTATCCGGCGGAGAAAACCTTTACACGTCGCTTACACAATATTTCTGACACAAAGCTAGATGTCGAGTTCTTTTACAAGGGTACAACCACTCCCGTCACACTATGTATTTTGAAGACTAAAATACTAACCGATCACTATCAGAGGTTTATGATGGTTTGGTACAAACAATTATGTATGAATAAATACAATTCACACAATGACAAACAAACAAGTCTTGCAACGTTTTGTTGAAGCTTGTAATGCTTTGATCTTCTTGCTACAAAGAAGCTCACTAAAATGAAATAAGAATGAGTTAGTTACAGAGAATGAATGAGAGAATGTATGTTGTTTTATGTATGTGAGTGATGATCAAACAACATGGCATGGCTTGCTATTTATAGGCACCAAGGCCAGCAAACCATGGATCAGACGGAACCAAATCATGGGTGCTGTCCGTGTATGCTTTGGCTCCGCGGGGACCTGACAGAAAATCTTCAAAATCTTTTATCAAATCTAACCAAAATATACACCATATCTTTCAAGGATTCTAGAGTGACAATCTAAACAAAATATTCACCATATCTTCCAAGGATCCTAAAGAGATATGCAATCTTAGATTAAAGAGATATGCAATCTTAGATTATCTAAAATAGGATGATCCATGCCATGAGGTAAAAATAAAATTTCATTTAGATTAAAATGTTTATGAAAGTAAACTTGTAAAATGTATATACTAGCTAGCTAAATGATGTTGGCTAAAAATGTTTGATTACTTATGTTATCATAAGGCACATTTTTATTATTTGTAAAGCATACTTAATTTTACTTTGACACCTAATGTGGCACTTTATTTGTTTATAACACCTAATGTGGCACTTTTCTTAAAATGACTAAAATGCTATATATAAACAAACAATTTGTAACTTATGTTAAAATCTATTTGTGTTTAATAAAGACTTGTGACTATATATATAAAAGACTTAACTATATTTATGTTTTGCTAAAATAAAGTTTATAATTGTCGTTAACAAAATATAGCAAAGATCGTAAAATATAAATAACGTTTTTTAGACGATATTTGTATTAACAATCTCCCCCTTTTTGTTGAGGAAAAAACATAAAGTTTATTTTTAAGCAATGAGATAAATAAAGTGCAAGTATTTAAAAATATAGATTAAACTTGTTTTATGCAACTTTTAAATCCAATTAGATGTTTAAATTGAATAAAATTGTGAGTGTGAGTTTAATATTTTCTCCCCCTTTTTGTCGAAACAAAAAGAAAAGAAGCGTAGCGGAATGTAGTGCAAGCCCGAGCTTAATTAGCTCCCCCTTAGTCAATACTCCCCCTAGTTGGGGTGCCAAGTACATGGATTTTGAATGCTACAAAAAAAAAGGTTAGTGAAAAATAATTCAAGCCAACCATTCATACTATGTACAAGATAAATAAATAACACAACCAACACACAAAAGTAATAAACATTATACATTAGTAAAAATTTTATGACTAAAGTCATAAAGGGAGACAATAATGATGATGATTGTTAAAAGAAATGCAAAAATAAAAAATAACTTAGAAAAGAAAAATCCAAGAAAAATAGAAAAATAAAATCCTAAAACAAATAAAATAAAAGTCCTAATATCTATCCTAATAACTTCTATTGTGGTGGAGGATGGGAGAGAGCGTTAAGACGCTCAAGGATGTGAGTGAGGATGAACCTCATCTCATCTTGGAGTTCATGAACCATAATCTTTGTTCTTTCACTTATCCTCGCGGTTCTCTCACAATGAGAACAATCATGGCGGGGAAAGTTTGGTGGTAGACTAGGTTCATTTGTTGGTGGTGGTGCATTGGTTGATTGGTGGTTGAGATTTGGTGGTGGAGCATTGGTTGATTGGTGGTGGAGATTTGGTTGTGGAGCATTGGTTGAGGAGAGCAAAGTGGTTTGAAGGTTCATAACTTTTTGAAGGTGGGAGTCCACCATGTTGGAGAAGGCATAAAGACCATCAAGTTGATAATTTATTTACAGGAATCTGTAGACATTTATTTTGCAAGTATTATATCTTACTTTGTTTTCTAGGAGTTAATTTTTATATATATAGTGTTTAACGCCGATTTTATGCGAGGTTTTGATGAACTCAAATAAGTACATACTATTACTATCATTTATCCTATTAATTTGACTTGTTTTATTGTATTATGTATGAGGATTGATACTTAATCGTTTACTTTTGTAATTCTCAGTTGAAAACAAGCATTTGGTGAAACTTGGCGATTTTGGACTAATTATGGAGCAAAACATGCAAGAAGTTAAGAGTCTACTGAAATGTACAAGATCAAGACTATTCTGCTCCAGATGCGCCGCATCTCACTTATGACATGCGCCGCATCACTATCAATACTTCACCAGATACGATCCAAGATACAAGAGGACATGCGCCGCATCTAATTATGGAGTTACGCCGCATCTTCTGGCGGTGTACGAATATTCCTGAATATTATAATCTTGGACCCCACGCGAAGTTAAGTCAATGCGCCGCATCTACCTACTAGATGCGCCGCATCTTACCCTCAGACAGAAACTATAAATACCCCAAGACCAGACGAATTTCGTGTGACACATATTATATCCGAAGACCGAAGACCAGAAACCTAGGACGAATTCAGTCAAGGCAGCAGCACAAGACACACCCAAATCAAAGATACAAGAGCTGTAAGAAGGTGCTGCATGTGTTTAATTCATTAAGTAGTTTTGTTTTATTGTGTTAGTAAACTTTAATTCATCAAGATTGGTGGCTTGTGTAATGTGACAACGGAAAGATTGCACTCCCTTAAAACTGCTTTCTCATTAATTAAAGTTTATATGTTGATGTCATTGGTGACTTTTATTAGTGCATTGATAACCTCTGTGTCTAGCTGAGCATTGATCGGGTCGCCATGCCTCTGCCCTTGCCTGTTTATTAGATCGCCTATGCATTCTATGGTCTGTAGAAAAGTAGGAGAAAGATAAACGGGATAGTCATAAGTAATCATTAAGGGTTTACTCGCCGATAAGATTAGAACCAACGAGAAAGGACTTAATCTCGGTGCGTTGCATCGAACTATACACTTCATATAACACTAGCAATAAAACAAGTGACAAACTACTTATCATAAGGACAGCCCTCTTATTGTCTCGAGTATTTATCTGTGTACGTGTGTGCTACTTGCTGATTCGTGCCTATTGGTTTAGTTTATTATTTAATTGCAACCAAATCGTGCCAGTCTCTCAGGCTGAACCCCCCTTGCGTTAGAATAGGTTGTATAGCTAACTTAATATATTAAAATACTGATTAGAATAACTAGATAATACGTTCCACTCTTAGTGATCGACACTCTACTTACCATTATATTCATACTGACCGGGTACACTGCTCGTTAAGTGTGTGTGTTATTGATAAGTCGGCTAAATATAAATTTAAAACTTGAGTAGGCATTAAAACTGCTAAACCGCAACGACACACGCTACGCATCAAGTTTTTGGCGCCGTTGCCGGGGAGTGAATTGTTATTATCTGTTAATTTGATTAGTATTTTAATTAGGTTTTTAATTTTTTTTTCTAACCGCTAATTTTGTTGTGTATTAGATTAATTTGCATTCATTGTATTATTTTGCATATTTTCTGTTTTTGTGTGTTATTTGTTTCCTTTTGTTTGTGTTTATTTTCGTGTGTTTTTATTTGTTTTAATTTTTCGTTTTTTTTGTTGTTTTCTGCTATCGTTGTACTGAGCTAAATCGAACGATACGGCGCATCTGATTTCTCAGATACGGCGTATTGTGTTCAATTTTTTTATAAAATACAACGCGTTTAAATAATTCGATACGACGCATTTTTTCCCCAAGATACGGCGTATCTGTTTTTGATAAAAAAAATTTCTAAACGTTAACGCCATACGACGCATCTGCTTTAGCAGATACGGCGTATCTATTATTTTAATTAAAAACAGTTTTCGAATTATTAAACAGATACGGCGTATCGATTTTTATCGATACAGCGTATCTTCTGAATCAAAAATCTCGTATTTTGAAACGTAACGAAAATACGGCGCATTAACTTTTGTTAATAAGACGCATTTAATTTTAAATAAATATCGATTTTTGATTATTAAAATTGATACGGCGCATTCAAATTTCTAAGCGGCGTATCTATTTTCTGAATAAAGTCTGATTTAATTTTAACGATTATTAGATACGGCGTATCCAACTTTTTGGATACGGCGCATCGTCTGCAGATATCAGCTATTTGTATTCTTATATCCGTTTCTATATTCATTAATTTCTCTTCTAGCGAACAAATCCTACTGATGATTTTACCTTTGATGACAGATTTTGCTATGGAAGACATGTCAGTTAACGGATATCTTGCTAAGGAATGCTTGCTTTCAGATTCATTCAATGTGCTCATGATCGATGCAGATTTATTCTCTTGGGAGACCCCTCTTGAAGCTGCTTTTAAGGAATTCATGCGTTTATGCAACATTGACAAAGGGGTATTCTCTTATGATGTATTTGTGAGGTATACTAGAGATGAATTGTCGCGATTATGGCCTATCATTGAATCCAAAGGATTGAACTGGACTACTATCGAAGAAGATGATGGGAAATTCTATCTTGCATACATGGACTCAAGCAACAAAAGTTGTGGTGGAGGCAATACCCAAATTTCTTACATGCCTTATTCCGAACAGTACTGGGGATTAAATGAGAACTATCTGGACGATGACAGAATTTATGCTGTGGCGGAGTTACTATTTCATGGCAAGTTGGTAAGATTGATGGACCTCTCCCTCAATGATTGGCTTGAACTTAAATATGGTAGTCCGAAATTTGCCCCTGCAAATGAAGTCAAGCAGATTATGACTTCATGGTTGACACGGAGTTTTAGGGAGCAATTTAACGAGTTCATGGAGATAAAGAGGAAAATGATTGAAAAGACTTGCTTTGACGTTAACCAAGATCCTAACGATGTTGATTTTTCAGAGTGGTTGGCTAGTAAGTTTAATAACCATAAGAGCATGGATCGAGCTACTAAGGATGCATTATGGGTATATTGGATGAGAGGTGAAGACGAAGAAGTAGAAAGCGATTATGGGTCGTCACTTCATGATTCTACAGTCAATGAAGGGATTGAAGAATTATTCAAAATTGACATTGATGTGTTCGATTATGAGACACCCTTGTGCAAGCAGTTCAAGGAATTTAACTACCTTCTTCGAGTCGACGATGATGTGCTTACTGGAGATTTACCAGGATTCAAGACTTATGATGATTTCAAAAACACCTGGTACTACGAATGGAATGACCAAATACCATGGGTTTGGGATAAACCATGGGAATTTGAGCACATTAATCACACCTGTACACCCTTCGTTTTCAAGGATGGGAGTAGTGTTTGGCCGACCTGTGATTATAAGAGTGACGGAACCTGTAATGGGGGAAGTATTATTGGGATGAAACGGGTTGGAAAAGATGTAACCTTTGAAGATTATGAGTGGTACGATAATGTTGAAGACTACCCACGAAAAACTGAAGCTTTGCAAGAAAAGGGTAGAATTGAATACTTGAAAGGACTTAAAGGTACATCAAATACTACTTTCTGGGAATGGGTGCATGAACAATTTGATGATTACACGAAGCTTAGTCGACGGCTACAATGGGAATTGGAAAGAGAATGGGAGGCAATTCAAGATGATAGGAATGAGTCATTAATTGATGAACTAGATGACTATTTGATTAAGGATCCTTATTTTAAGTATGTTGATAATGACGAGGAAGAATTCACCAAAAGAAAGTGTCAACTACTTGGAATCCCTTATAATAAGCCACCCATGATTATTTCTGAAAAGTTTAAAATCATCAAATATTCTTTGGGACCAGAGGAAGAGTATGTTGCGACGACGACCAAGAGTTATACTAGATTAAGTCGAACGGAAGAAAACGTCGCAGAACTATACGGGAACATCTTTCGGATGAAGGAAGAAGGATGGACCGTGACAAGAACTAAGTGATGAGCTGAACGTGAGTCTAACTTGAAGACTCTGGAATAAAGACAAGTGCTTACCGGGAGACAACCCGGATTTATCTTTTAATTTTCTGTTTGTGTCGAGTCAGTCAGGCCGCAGAGGATACGGCGCATCTCAATCCTGAGATGCGACGCATCTCCTGCAATGGTCATATCTTATTTTATTTTTCCGCATACTTTTCTTTTCGAATTTAAAACTTTTTATCAGTTTATTTTAATGCGGCGCATCCCTGGTTAAGGATGCGGCGCATCTTTTATTCTGATCCGTATTTATTCCAGGCTCGATACGGCGTATCTTCTTCCATAAGATACGGTGCATCGACTGACCTGATGATTTTCATTTTTAATTTTTATGTTTTATTTTTACCTAACTACTAATGTGTTATGCAAGTTTGAACCTTTCTTATCTTAGGTGTGTTTTGAAGCCTTGGTGGTATTATAGATTCCTGCATTTCCTGTGGATACATCGAATATGAAGCTTAAACGTTCTAATCCACAAGAAAGATGATTTTTGCTCTTATACAAATGGAGGATCATACCGAGCAAATCTCAGGGGAGTTTTTCTGTTCTAATTCTTTTATTTTCCAGTTTTTAACCTTTCATACAAACAACGAGGACGTTGTTTAACTTAAGTGGGGGGATTGGAGAATTAGAACACTTAACACTTACTTGTCCTAAACTTTTCAAAATATGCTTAAAATGTGCTTAATATATCAAAATTTAAAATTTTTAGCATGTTTTTGTTTAAAGTCTAAGTTGCATAGCTGCACACATGACGTTATTTTTAAAATTGTGATTTTTCAAAATTCACAAATCTATGAGTGTGCCGGTGACTTGTAAACTTTAGAACTTGGCTTGTATACTATTCGAGACCACCATAATAAGTATTATTTTATATAATTGGAATGACTTGTCTAACTTGGTAAGATTCTAGGATTACACCCAAATAGCCTTATATGTTATGTGATATTAACTAACTACACTGGTTAGTTAACCCCAGTATAACCCTTTTGTTACTCTCATTTTTAGAGTAAGATACCCCTAGAAAAACACTCAGAGCCATTCCTTTCGTTTCTTACACCTTTGTTAAAATGTTTCGTTACACCTTAAACCTTAGCCTACCCTGTAGATTAAAATCCGTGGTTGGTTAATTGCTATAGACAAAGTGTGTTTCCTTACATTACCTGTGTTCGCGTGCGTAATTCATTATCTATGGTTAGGTCAGGAAATTGCACAATGCAATTGGAGTGAAAGTAAATATTGTATATCTTTGAGTTTATTTTTCGTGTGTTTACTACTTTCACTATTACCGTTATTTCTGAAGTCATGAAAAGTATGGAAAAATTATCCAGAATTATTGTTTTGGTGATGTGGTGAAATTTTACACATCTATGTTTATGTTTCAAAAAAAAAAAAAAAAAAAAAAAAAAAAAAAAAAAAAAAAAAAAAAATCGAAAAAATGAGAAAAGAAAAAGAAAAAAAGAAAGAAAGTTGGATGTTTGTTTTAAACCAACAATGTAAAGTTATGTAAGTGGTCGATATCACCACTAATTGTTGTATATTATATCTATGGATTGAATGGGAGTTGGCAGTTATGGGAACGTCAACTAAGGTTTATTCTTTGATTAAGATCTTGTTGAGTATAATTCGTGTCTACCTAAAGCGTGTGTTTCAAGTGTTAAAGTGTGAGTTATTCAATGATATGAGTCTTATTCATGGGATGGTTGGGATAGTGATTAACCACACTTAGGATTTTAATTTATTTGTTTTGTTTATTTTTCATTTTACACCAATTTATATCCCAAATATTATCCATGCCCTGTATTATTCTTTATCCAACCAAACCTTTGATTTATTGAGATTAGGGATTTGAGCAATCTTAAGTATCGTAGTCGTGGATTCGGCTATGTATTTATGATTTTGTCGCCCTTTTTGATATATTATTATTGGTGAAGTTTGGACCTATCTTTAGCCTATTCGAGTTAAGGATTTGAGCAATTGCAAGTATCGTGTTCGTGGATTCGATCATGTATTTGTGATTTTGTCGCCTTTTCTGGAATTTGAGATCGATAGAGATTAAGAATAATTAACCCTTAAGCCTCAAAACCCTTTTTACCGCTTTAGACTTGTTATTCCTTGGCTTTAGTGGAGGAGATGTGTATACTTGCCAAGCTTATGATAGAATATTCGTCGCGAATGGACAGTTAAACGATTAGATTTGCTTTTATCAAAATATTTTATTTTACTTCTAATTCGTTAAGTGTTTGGTTGTATGATTATGACAAAAACGAATACATGCTTAAATATAAAAATAAATCCTAATATCTTTTAGGATACATTTTCATAAGATTAATTCTAAGGTTTACTTGGGGACAAGTAAAGTTTAAGTGGGGGGATATTTGATGAACTCAAATAAGTACATATTATTACTATCATTTATCCTATTAATTTGACTTGTTTTATTGTATTATGTATGAGGATTGATACTTAATCGTTTACTTTTGTAATTCTCAGTTGAAAACAAGCATTTGGTGAAACTTGGCGATTTTGGACTAATTATGGAGCAAAACATGCAAGAAGTTAAGAGTCTACTGAAATGTACAAGATCAAGACTATTCTGCTCCAGATGCGCCGCATCTCACTTATGACATGCGCCGCATCACTATCAATATTTCACCAGATACGATCCAAGATACAAGAGGACATGCGCCGCATCTAATTATGGAGTTACGCCGCATCTTCTGGCGGTGTACGAATATTCCTGAATATTATAATCTTGGACCCCACGCGAAGTTAAGTCAATGCGCCGCATCTACCTACTAGATGCGCCGCATCTTACCCTCAGACAGAAACTATAAATACCCCAAGACCAGACGAATTTCGTGTGACACATATTATATCCGAAGACCGAAGACCAGAAACCTAGGACGAATTCAGTCAAGGCAGCAGCACAAGACACACCCAAATCAAAGATACAAGAGCTGTAAGAAGGTGCTGCATGTGTTTAATTCATTAAGTAGTTTTGTTTTATTGTGTTAGTAAACTTTAATTCATCAAGATTGGTGGCTTGTGTAATGTGACAACGGAAAGATTGCACTCCCTTAAAACTGCTTTCTCATTAATTAAAGTTTATATGTTGATGTCATTGGTGACTTTTATTAGTGCATTGATAACCTCTGTGTCTAGCTGAGCGTTGATCGGGTCGCCATGCCTCTGCCCTCGCCTGTTTATTAGATCGCCTATGCATTCTATGGTCTGTAGAAAAGTAGGAGAAAGATAAACGGGATAGTCATAAGTAATCATTAAGGGTTTACTCGCCGATAAGATTAGAACCAACGAGAAAGGACTTAATCTCAGTGCGTTGCATCGAACTATACACTTCATATAACACTAGCAATAAAACAAGTGACAAACTACTTATCATAAGGACAGCCCTCTTATTGTCTCGAGTATTTATCTGTGTACGTGTGTGCTACTTGCTGATTCGTGCCTATTGGTTTAGTTTATTATTTAATTGCAACCAAATCGTGCCAGTCTCTCAGGCTGAACCCCCCTTGCGTTAGAATAGGTTGTATAGCTAACTTAATATATTAAAATACTGATTAGAATAACTAGATAATACGTTCCACTCTTAGTGATCGACACTCTACTTACCATTATATTCATACTGACCGGGTACACTGCTCGTTAAGTGTGTGTGTTATTGATAAGTCGGCTAAATAAAATTTAAAACTTGAGTAGGCATTAAAACTGCTAAACCGCAACGACACACGCTACGCATCAGGTTTTGTGTTTCGTTTTCTTAGTGAATTACAGGTTATATTAGAGAAAAAGATGAAAGTATATATTGGAAGTGAAGCTTATCGATTTTGTTTTCTTAGGGGAAGATTTAACCATGTTTTCACATCGTCCATGCCGAGCAAATCAGGAGAGTATTAGTTTCTTTCATCTATTTTATTTTCCCGTTATCATAACTTTGATACTTTTCAAGAACATTGGGGACAATGTTCAACTTAAGTGTAGGGAGGGTAAAATGGGATACCTTAGAAACTATAACGTCGCTTGATATTTGTTTTGTTTTAGAGTAAATGTGTAATAAACTAAAAAAGATACTTGTTAGGGCAATTTTAGCACCAAATTTAAATTTTTTTACAACATATAGGAGTGAAACTTTAGTCTTAATAAGCGTCTCATGGATAGGAATTATATAGCTAGCACAAAAACCCTTCCACCTAAAAAATTTCACCCCAAAAATTTGAGGTTCGCCTTTAGATATATAGGAAAAAGCATTCACCTTTAATGCTTATGAGTGTACCGGTAGTATATAGATTCTAGAACTTGCGTTTTTGATGCATCCCGAGATCGCTAGTGAGACTACATTCGTGTAGTTAGTATTTACTAAATGATAAGAGGCATTAGGATAACCCTTGTTTTAAACATGTGTTTATAATTACGTTGGCTATAATGGCCAAGTAATTTTCCCACACCTTTGCGATATACTCATTTTTAGTACACGATACCCTTAGTACACCCCTTAGAGCCTATCTTTTCGTGGTTTTCATGATATTTCGGTGGATTCCAAAATATTAATGAAGAACAGTGTTTACAATCCACCCCCAAATGTACACCCAAATCGCCTTAGCCTTCCTTGTATGCACTCATATTTAGTGCATTATTGTTATAACATTTATGTTAAACCCTTTGTTAATTATCTAATTGGTTACATGGTTGCTAAGTCGAGTCATATCTTGTAAATACAGTTTTGGGATGATTGGGACTCATGGGTAAAGTACTAGTTGTTATGGAGTAATGGGGAAGAATGTCATGTTATTACCCTCATATGTGCGTTAATGTTTAAAGTACTCAAAGTGTTTTGGTTTTCTTAATTCGGGTCATTAGTTAGTTATGTGTAAAGTATGCAAAAGTTCAAGTGTAGGGAGGTTGCAAGATCCCTTTTATGTATTATTTTGGATGGTAGGGCAAAAGTGTGTGTATATATATATATATATATATATATATATATATATATATATATATATATATATATATATATATAAGACAGAAAAAGAAAAAAAAATGATAAAAAAAAAAAAAAGTAGAAAAAGAAGAGAAAAAAACATACGGACTACCATCCCGTCTTTATTTTTTATTTTTTGTGTAAGTCAAAATAGTATCAAGAAAAAAATACAAAAAGAGTTAGTAGTTAGCGAGTTGAGTCGAGTCTTTGTTTAGCAACGCCTCATTGTACATGTAATTAACCAAGATAATTGACATGCCACCAGTAAATTTCCCTATATCCAACAAATCGTGTTTTCCATACCCTTACACCTAACGTTGCAACCCTTGAAAAGCCCTCTTTAATAGTTTATCCTAGGTGTTAACGCCAAAGTGGTGGAGGTTTGATCCTTTCCCAAGCCTATGGTAATCTATGTGCTATAACAGGTAGAGAGTGTTATATTTTTCCGTTTCCATTCATGTTATATAACTTTATACACCCGAGAGATGTGAGAATCCAAACACTTTATGTGAGGTGCTAGTATATTATTTTCGTGCTTATTTTGACTAACGTGGAACGATCATGTGTTGTAATTACTTTTATATTAATGTTAAATGAACCCTAACTTGTATTTTGATTAGGATAAAAGCTCTTTGCTTGAGGACAAGCAAATCCCAAGTGTAGGGATATTTGATAAGGATTTATTTGGTACCTTTTAAAGGGGTCATTTAAGCCCAAAATCGTATAAATATGATCAAATATTGCCTCAAATCGTTTCTTTTTGTATTTTAGGTACTTGAGACGAGAATTCTGGAATTTGGCACTTTTTGGATGTATTTGGACGAAAAAGTGAAGAAAACGACGAAGTCGCAGAAAACCTGTCAGACTTGGAGATCTGACGGCATCACAAGCTATAACGTGACGCCGTCCCTTGTTTATGAAGCTGGATTTTTTGTTTAAGTTTATCAAGTGATGCTTTAGAGGAATTTGAAGATTCTACAACCTGATGCCGTCAGGTACAAATTGGAGATGGGAGTCACGCCTTAAGCTAACAACAGACGGCCTAGAAGAATTAACAAGTGATGGCTTCATATTAGTCTTGACGCCGTCAGAACGGTGACTTGCACAAGACGAAACCTTAAACACGGCGAGCTGACGGCGTCACGACCTATAAGTTGACGCCGTCACATTTGTAAATCTATATGTATTTTCGCAATTTTTCATTGTAATGTGTAACACTTTGGAGGAAAAAACCCTAAACGATTTTCACAGCCCTTGTAAGGCTTTTTCAGCCTTTTTCATCCATGTTCAATTGAAGATAAGTTATTCGTTTAGTCATTCAATATGTCTATGTGTTGTTTGATTACTTGTTTATCTTTTCTTTGATTTAATGTGAAGATCGTTATAAACTCAACTAGGATCAATAATAACAAAGATAACAAAGATTGCACAGCGGAATTAATCAAACACAATGTTATTAACAAGGTTTTACATATATCAGCCCCAATTCTATTTGATCAAGATAGAACGTGTTACACAACTATAACAAGGATCAAGGGACACCAATGATCTTGGAGCTAGAACGATCTCCAGTGGGGAGATCGTTGATGTGTTCCTAAAACATGATTAACACATAACACACACAAAACTATGTCTAGAGATCTCTTTATATATAGAGTCCATCTAGACTTACAAAGGAAACCTAATTGTATTAGGAAACTAAATCTTTCCTAATTTTTATCTTTTTCTTTTTCAACAAGTCTTCTAGAATCCTCCATCTTTTCTAGAATTTCATATTGGCGATCTTGGTCCTTTTGTTATAATCAAATCAATAAGTCCCAACAATCTTCCTCTATTTGATGATGAAAAAACAAACATCTTGAGCACTTGAACATCTTCAAATCCGCACTTGAACATCTTCAAATCTACTCTTCCCCTTAATTTAAGATCTCTATGAACTTGTTGTTTCCTTTGTAACATCTTCCCCTTTTTGTCATTATCCATTAGGGGACAGTGAACACATACAACTTTGATCTTTACAACTACAAACCATATATTACACTTCTAATCCAAGCTTTCCAATGTCTCAAATTACTCTCCATAACGCATAATAAGAATAATGAATTCAAGGCAGTAGAAACTTAAACTAGCAGTAGTAATGATGACTTAGAAGTAGTAAAAACCTTCCCCTCAAATGGTTAAACACTTTAACATATTCTTCCCCTGAAACCAATATGTTAACCATTGAAGTAGCCATAAAAACTGTACGAATAACTAACCAACAATAGTAACGAATACCATGTAGTACCATCCATGAAGAACAGAGCAGCTAGAATACTAAAAAAATGACTAACAGTAGTATTCGAGACCAAGCAGTAGTAACAATGAAGAACAGTTCTATGATTGAGCAATAGAAATCATGTATTAAGCCGTATTAACTTCCAATTAGTGTCAACATGATCACCACAAGAATCAAACTTTCTACACAAACCTGAACTCTCATACCTTAGCCTGATCATTAGAGTATGTAATACTAGGCACAACATGATCAGATTCATGGTTCATCTTGTAAAACAGGAGTGACAAAAGATTCAACATGTACAGCTTCCATGACCTGCCATTATTCCTAATACCACGTAAAACCAGCAAGTTAAATAGTCACATCAATCCGATACGACTTCATGTGGAGTGGCATAACTTAGAACCACGAGCAACACTAAGTTCCATCATCAAGCAGCAGTATTAACGTACCAAATAACTAGCAGCATTAAAATTACTACTAGCAGTATTAACATGTAAGATCAACATTAACGTACCACTAGCAGCATTAAGTATCAAACGACTATAACCAACAGCTTTAACAAGCAAGAGCAGTATTAACTTTAAATGATGAGCAGCATTAATCGTTCAAGAGTAGTATGTTATATGGAGCAGCACTAATTTAAAGAGCAGCATTAACTTTCACAAACGACTTGTATCGATAGCGGTATTAACTTTAAAAAAAACCAGTAAGCTCAGTCTTATATATGTCCTTAGTACCAGTAACTTCAGTAACTTTAGACGTAGCCTTACTCCACAAAACATAACATTACTTATCTGCTCCAGTAACCTCAGTCATTACCATATGAAACTTTACCAGTAACCTCAAAAAAAATAATAAATAAATAAATAAACACGAGTAACAATAAGGTTACTAGATCTACTCTCAACAACAGTATCGTATTAACTCTACCAGTAACATGCGTTCTCCTCAGTCTCCTTGTTTCAATCAGTACGAAATATTTGCCCTAACAAACAATTACATCGCAGCAGTAGTATTCAAAGCTCAGCCGCATTAAGCATCCATAAAGCGTACCATCATCATCATTAGGGTTCATCACAGGTTTTAAAACCTACTCACCAAGTCTAATGAATTTGCCAGTGGATGAAACGAATGGAGCATCAAAAGAATTCATGTATTCTTGAGTACACACTATTGAATTCTCTGAATTTATGAAAGACGATGATGTGTTTAGGGTTAAGAGACAATCATTGCTGTGTTTAGAGAATAGGTATTAGGGTTTGGTTAAGATGGATAATTCCCAGAAGCATATGAATTATAAAACCCGAAACCCTAAGAAACCCTAAAAACCGATTAGATATCAACAGCAGCAGTGAAGAACGTTCAAGGGTTTCCTTTGTACTTCAATGATCGTTAATTGTGGAGACTGCCAGTAGAACGTTTAACTTGCTCGTTTAACAACAGCAACCTTAAAAACCCTAAAATATCGACTAATATAAATGTTTCTGCAGCAGACTTTAAAAATTTATATCTTTTAATTGAAAGCTCAGATTGAAGATCCCTCCAGTGAGAATATGCCTTTACGAATAAGATATACCCTTTTTACCACAGCACTGCAGAAAACTACGAACATAATAACCAAAGTCGATTTTTTTTTTATTTTTTTGCATTCTTCACGTATAAAACATTGTAGATCCTAGATCAAGAGCAACCTTGCTCTGATACAAATTGTGAAGATCGTTATAAACTCAACTAGGATCAATAATAACAAAGATTGCACAACGGAATTAATCAAACACAATGTTATTAACAAGGTTTTACATATATCAGCCCCAATTCTATTTGATCAAGATAGAACGTGTTACACAACTATAACAAGGATCAAAGGACACCAATGATCTTGGAGCTAGAACGATCTCCAGTGGGGAAATCGTTGATGTGTTCCTAAAACATGATTAACGCATAACACACACAAAACTATGTCTAGGGATCTCTTTATATATAGAATCCATCTAGACTTACAAAGAAAACCTAATTGTATTAGGAAACTAAATCTTTCCTAATTTTTATCTTTTTCTTTTTCAACAAGTCTTCTAGAATCTTACATCTTTTCTAGAATTTCATATTGGCGATCTTGGTCCTTTTGTTATCATCAAATCAATAAATCACAACATTTAACATGTTTGCTTAAGTTTATTTGTGTTTGTTTAGATCTAGTGAAACATAGTTATTGAACATTGATTTGCTGTCTCTTGTTTAGTTGATTGCCTCGCGTTAAACTAAGAAAACTGGCTGACCTCTTATATGTAACTAGCTTGAACGTCTTAGAAAACGCAACCGTAGAGTGCACTATTGGTTTTTTTTCGTTCGGCTAAGAAAACTGGCTAATCTCTTATATGTAAGAGAGCATTATTTATTTTTATTTATTTATTATTTTTATATTTTTTTTTTTTTTTTTTTTTTTTTTTTTTTTTTTTTTTTTTTTTTTTGCGGTTAACTTTTTCCGAAAATTTTAAAAAGTGTCTTAATTGTTTCTTCATGACAATATTACGATTAAATCATATTTTTCGAGATTTATAACTGGTTACTAAACAATGATAGAAATCATCCAACAAGTTGACGTCTTCTTATAGTATTGTTTATTTTGACCCACGTAACTTATGATGATTAACTAAGCAGATAATTAATTGAATATAACAGTTTAGTACATAATTTGTTTGATGCCAAACTCTTAACCATTTTGCTTGGTCAAAACACAATATCAAACTTTTATCTTACCATCCTGAAACAATAGATTTGCATTTTAATAGGACAATAACACAAACCGACATCTTAGGCTAGTAGCAGTGGATCTGAAATAATCTGTCACGAGCTTAGGTCGATCGACTTTGAAGTCGGTCACATCCACTGTGGGATCCTGGTCAAATATCGGTCGAGCATTAAAAAAAAAAACAATCGGTCTAAAATTCGACTAATTGTGAGACACACTAATTTCAAAAAAAAAACTATCCGTTTAATTTTTTTTTTTTTATTTTTTTTTAATATATATATATTTTTTTAAAACCATTTACCACTTTACAACCTTATAAATATCAACCTCAAACACACTTCTAAACACACAATTTCAAACAACATTTCTATCAATACCTTCAAACACATTCTTTTAATTATGTGTTGAAGAAAAAGTGAAAAATGTTTAAAGTTCCGGCTCGAGGGCTGTATAAACAGGATCTCCAAGATAATATATATACATGTATCATATTACATAATATAATCATTCGACACAAGCAGCGGGCGATATGTCCTACATGGTTCGAAAATGAGGGCCACCGTGATCACGATCCCTTAAAAACGCATGAAGAATATTTAGTAGTTACTCAGGAGCTCCAGGACGCATCAACTCATCTACACTTAAAATCTGATTTGATCGAACACATTTGAAGAAATCGTATAAATCAAGTCAATCAAGAGAATGAAGACGAAGACGGTATTGATGATGACGATGAAGAATTTTTGTAATGTTTTTAATGTTAATTGAATAATTTACATAATGTTTTTATTTTTAATGAATTTTAAATTTGTTGTTTAAAATATTTGAATTAAAAAATTAAAAAAAAAAAAAAAAAAAAAAAAAAAATGTCATCGACTGTGGTATATGGGTCATGTCTGTTCACCGGAGAGAGAAAGTTGATGTGGCAGAGGATGACCTGGATCACCACTGCTACCGGCCTTATAGACTTATACGGAGTATTTATTTTCCCTATCCAAAAATTAAATAGTCTAAGCTTAAGATTTGTCACCATCATGACATTGTCATGAAATTAACTTAATATTTATTTACATGTAGTGTTACTTTAACGTATAGTATTGTGTGTATATATATACCTTGCATGCATTTCTCATTTCATTACATCCAGAACTATCATCCCTACCATCACTTTCAAGTATACCCCAAGAAAGAAACTTATAATCTGT